>QGSO01000585.1:453129-482021 GCA_011037825.1 Carya cathayensis
GAAAAAGGGTAGGAGCCTAGGTAATAAACTTCAATCCTACGTTTTGGGATCCTCAAATAATTCAACGGTGAATTAAAACACTGATTAAAAACGCGTAAATGTTTTATTTTAAATAAAACACTTTAAATAAAACACCACGATGAATTAAGGTAGAATATTATTTTATAAACTAAAATTTATAAAATAATATTTCCTCATCATTATATAAAATGATAAAGTACCGTTAATTAATCGAAGATGATAAAACCAATTAATTTAAATAAGAGTTTTCAACGTAAAATTAAACATCTTAATATCTTAAAACAACTAAAATATTTAATCTAAGTAATTATCCACAATTATAATATTTTCAGAGCTCATTAAATTATTATAATTGTGCTACTTTAAAAACAAGCTTATCTAATACTTTGAAATTCGATGGATAAGATCCGAGAAAACGCCATCGAGGTACAACGCTTAGGATAAAACTGTTCATGATTTTACAGCTGTCGGTGAAGAACAAATTACGTGATTTACGGAAAAGATAATCTATACACGTGATTCCAGATGAGGGTAAAGACGAGAGAGATGTGATTGCTGTCGGGAAAGAATCCAAAACTGATAATTTTAGCGGGCTGTTACAAAAAGTGACTTTCTTCATTAATTTTTCCTCTGTTTACAGCTTATTCAGACAATCTTAGCTATTCTTGTGCTGGGAACGGTAAGTTTAAGGGTCGTAGAGTGCACATTACACTCTAGTGTTCCAGATGCCTTACACTATAGGGCGATAAATTGTCGAAAGCATAGTGCACTTTTGACAGATTTTGGAGCAGTTGGTGATGGAAAAACACTGAACACTAAGGCTTTTAAGACTGCAATTGATAGCCTCAGCAAGTATGCATCACAAGGTGGGGCACAACTTATTGTTCCTCCTGGAAAATGGTTAACTGGGAGCTTTAATCTCACCAGCAGCCATTTCACCCTATTTCTTCACAAGGATGCAGTTATTCTTGCATCTCAGGTATACTTTTAACACGCATCATGATGAACAACACCATGAAATTAATTATAACTGTCTTGGCTAACACCTGGAACCAATTTAAGCAATTAAATTCATTATAAATAAATAAATTTGATACCTTGGTACATCTCCCTCTTTTTCTATTTAATTCTACACTTCCCATACAATCAGTACTACTTAATTGCCAAAACCTTGGATGTTATGCATTGTAAAATGGATAGGATGAGGCAGAATGGCCACTCGTTCCTGCTTTGCCTTCTTATGGGAGAGGAAGGGATGGAAATGGAGATGGACGGTTCAGCAGCCTTATATTTGGTACAAACCTCACCGACATCATAATCACCGGTAATTATCGACTAATTACAACCCCTTCCCCAAATTCCCAATTCCCCAATTAATTATGATTATTACATGTCAAATTAGTATCATTTTGGCCTGACCATGTTTGAGGGACTCATTCTTATTGTTATTAGGTAACAATGGCACGATCGATGGCCAAGGTCAATATTGGTGGGACAAGTTTCACCAGGGCCAATTCAATGTCACCCGACCATACATGATTGAAATTCAGCACTCTAAAAAAATCCAGATATTTAATCTTACTCTAATCAACTCTCCCTCGTGGTTTGTCCATCCGACTTATAGCAGGTTTGATCACGATCAGCATGCTCCTGATCATCTACCTCCTTAACTTTATATGTGTATATATATATATATATCTTAATGCACAAACATAATCTTTACATTTCTTACTCGTCTTCATCTTTTGTTTCTGATTTGCAGCGATGTGCTAATCCATGGGCTTACAATCCTTGCCCCTATTGACTCTCCTAACACTGACGGGATAGACCCAGGTTTGTTTGCCACTTTTGAGTCACTTGCATTGCTTGCCATTCCTTTGCACGAGAGGTAATTATATTATAGGTACTTAGTAATGATGACCATATAATCTGAGTCGATGTTGTTTCTTCCTTTCCAGATTCATGCACAAATACTCGTATTGAGGACTGCTTCGTAGTCTCAGGGGATGACTGTATTGCTGTGAAAAGTGGTTGGGATCAATATGGCATTAAATTTGGAATGCCCAAAAAGAACCTAATCATCAGAAGGTTAACCTGCATATCCCTCGACAGTGCCACCATTGCTCTAGGCAGTGAATGTCTGGTGGAATTCAAAATGTTAGGGCTGAAGACATCACAGCCATTAACACTCAATCGGGTATTAGAATCAAGACTGCTATCGGTAGAGGAGCTTACGTGAAGGATATCTATGTAAGAAGAATGACCCTCACAACTATGAAGTGGGTTTTCTGGATGTCAGGCTCTTATAATCAACACCCTGACGCTAATTTTGACCCGAAAGCTTTTCCGGAGATTAAAGGAATCAATTACAGAGATATCGTGGCAACGAATGTTACTGGTGCAGCAAGACTTGAGGGGATTGCTCAAGATCATTTTACAGGAATATGCATTTCTAATGTAACTATCTCATTGAGTAAGACGCCAAAGGAATTGCAGTGGAATTGCACTAATATTGCTGGAGTGACGAGCAATGTGACTCCTGAACCCTGCCATTTGTTGCCCAAAAAGGAAAAAGTTGATTGTGCCTTTCCTGAGGATAGGCAGCCCATTGAGGATGTACACTTGAAGACTTGTTCTACTACGCAAACTGCCTAGGTGCGAGAGATCAGAATGTAACTTGTTGGGAACTCTGCATATCTCCAACATGTTGGTTCTCTAAAATAACTGAACCTAGCATGATGAAAGTATTTTCAAGTTTTTTATTTTTTATTCACCTAGGCTTCATCATCATTTTAATTTGTTGTCGTCATAATTATATTTTTTAAGCATGCAAGTGAAAAGGAAATGAAATAAAGTTGGAAATTAATGTTTTCATCACGCGCAAACAAGATGAAACAAGAATTCATGGCAATCTTTATTTACCTTGTACTTGTAATATCCATGCAATGGTGAGGCATCTAACTGGAGCTCTTGGGTTGAAAGGTGGTACATTTAATCCAAGATTACATCGTTTTATTATCTATTTTCAATTTCAAATTTACAAAAGACTTGCATGTATAAATCGAGTTTTCTAAAAAGAAAAAGAAAAAAAGCACAAGATCGATCCTCACATCAACCAAGAGTCATTTTACTTGCAAGTCAATATGTGGACACCAATAACATGGCAAAAGTAAGTTTGTAAGAGGGGTTTAAAAATTGAAAGTTCAAAATTTTCAATCTGGCAAGAAGTGGGTGTTTTCATAGAATAATGAAAAAAAAAAAACATAATTTGACCACAAAAATGGTTCAAAAAATTTTGAACCGATTTGGTTTGGGAGTTTTTTGTTGTCAAAGATTTATCGCATGTAAAAAGTACATATTTTCTCTATATGTAAGCAACCTACCCTCAGCCCCAACAAACCATAAATGGCCTGTTTTTTTTTTTGTTAAGAAGAGCAGATAGTCACATGTCCAAGAGTGACCCCCTCCCATATTTATTAAATAAAAACCCTCACTTTATCAACCCTCGCAGCATCCGAGGCATAGTACCAATATTATAGTACCTCAAATCCGTTCCTGAAGCCCCAACTTTGGCTAACCAATCTGCCACCCTATTACCTTCACGTAAAACATGTTGAAAATGGCATTGCATATTTCGGGTCAGCCCAATAATTTCCTCCCAAAAATCCTCTAAATACCATACACCACATCTCCCTCTAAACCACCAAGAAATAACCACCTTCGAATCCATTTCAACAATCACCTTAGTGATATTTAGCGCTTTACAAATTCTCAACCCTTGAAGAAGCGCCATGTGTTCCGCTTTATTATTTGAGCCAAATCCAACATGTGAGGCATAAGCCTGGACATGTCGTCCTGATTCATTACGAATGATCCCCCCAATTCCACTAGCACCTAGATTACCAAGACTACTACCATCCGTGTTTAATTTATGCCACCCCAACGGTGGCTTAATCCACCTTACAACTCTACAAGAAGGAGATTTAATGGAAACCGACTTTATCTTCAGGGCCTCAAGAATCATACCATCTCGATGCGACAAACAATTAGGCTGTTTTGCCACCTGAGAGAGTGAACCAAGCCATGCACAAATAGAATGGACAACAGTTTCATGTGATTCCAGAATACCTTCCATTCGAGCTAAACATCTTCTTCTCCATAATCGCCATGTAACAATTATGGGAAGAATACCCACAAGAAAACCCACCTGTGTAGAAGAACTAGCCCGCCTGAACCACGTCCCCACACTCTATTTTCAATCTCTTCCAATAGGAATACCAAAGATATTGCCAAATAATGACCATATTTTTTTTGGGAGCTCACCCTCAAAGACCACATGATTTATACCTTCAATGTGGCCTACAAAACAACAATCACATTTGGAAGCAAGAGGTATACCAATATGCTGCAATCTATCATCCACACTCAACACCATATGCCATACCCTCCAGAAATGAATAGACATTTTTAACGGAAGACATTTATGCCAGTCAAGAGAATATCCTCTAACACGGATACAGTTCCAGGCAGATTTGGTAGAGAACAAACCACTCTCCATAGGAGTCCAAATCAGAACATCCTTTCTAGACGCAGGCCTAGATAAAGAAATTAAAATCTCATCCACCTTCTCCCTCCCCACTAATCTTTCTAACATATCCACATCCCAACTATCTGATAAACGACATTCCTTTATTTTAATCAAAGGTGATCCCATTGGTGACATTTCATTTATTAGAGGCCATCATCCCTCCATTTATCATACCAAAAAAAAATCTCTCCATCTAACCTTCCATTTCGAATTATTCAACAAGAAAGGAATACAATTTGCAACCATTTTCCAAAATCTAGACCCTTTTGAGGCCTGAATTAGGCACCAAGGCTTTGATCCCATATATTTTGCTTTGAAAAAATTTGCCCATAAAGAATTACCATGAATAAGGTTCCAAGCAAAACGCATATGCAAAGCTTGCTGACAATCTTGAAGCGCGCGCAACCCAAGGCCCCCTTCTTCCACAGGTTTACAAATATGTCTCCATGCCACCCATTTTCTTTTGTCCCACCCATCTATTTTGCCCCAAAAGAAAGAACTCATCAACTTATGTATCTTAGATATGATAATTTGAGGAACCTGTAAAACAGCAAAAAGATGAATCGTCATACTGGATATAACATGTCGTAACAAAATGAGTTTGCCATCGGTAGATAGCAATCTCATTTTCCAGCCACTAATTTTTTGCCTCACTTTATTCATCATTTCATCTAAGTGGGCCTGTTTAAGTCTTCTCAATATTATTGATACACCCAGATATTTGAAAGGGAAAGTCCCCTCCCTGAACCCAATACTACATAGTAGTCTCCTCTTTCTTGTATATGAGATTTTATTCGAACAATACAACGCCGATTTTTGAATATTTATTGCCTGTCCCGACCACCTCTTCAAAATTTGCTGAAGAACTCGAACCGATCTCTGGCTACCATTTGAAAAAATCATGACATCATCAACATACATCAAATGAGAAAACAGGGTTTCCATTTGCAGTAGCCGCACGGCCTAGGAGTTACGTGAGGCTGCATGGCAGCCATTAAGGGTGGCACCGGTCGACCATCTTTTGCCGACCTGGTTGCTGTCGTCCCTCAGCCCATCCCCGAGATGGTGCTCGCCCCTAGGCTTCCAAAGGTGGTTGAAGGTGAGGTTTTTTTCCAGTTATCCAAAGAGGAAATAGCAAGGTCTGCAGAACCTTTCAGATTTTCGATGGTGTTGAAATTCTTGAAACAAAGACCATCCTTGAATCTTTCATCCCGGCAGTTTCCACTGCAAACTTGAAAAACTGAAGAGCTCTGTCCAACTGCCTCACCCCACTCTGGACGATATTCTCCTCTTCTGTAGTCAAAATACTTCCCATGGACAAGCAAAACATGTCCTTATCAATGCTATAAATTCCACGACATATATCCACCATAAATGGCCTTGTGGTTGATGTGCTATAAGATGTGGGTATTAGATGTGATTAATTTTATAGTGATATTTTGTGCTTGTGGTGCTATAAGATGTGGGTATTAGATTTCATAAATAATTCAGTGTTAAGTCACTTGCAGATTTTATCATATTTGCGTTAGGGGCATCCTTAAGTTGAGTAGAATTTTATGTGCATTGGCAGATAGGGAACTACATAAGGGGCCGGGTAATACAATTGATCCATTAATCCACCAAATCCAAGTTTTAAGTCATCTCACATTTGCGGGCAATGAAAAACACAAGAAAGATGCTAACTATTACAAGAGTCAGCTAGATTAAATGAGGGGAGAAATGCAAGTACTTTTGGAGAGACAAAATGAAACCGACAAGATGTTGAGGAGTTTCTTCACCAATTTCCTGTCTCAAACAGAGACTTAGTTTGAGCTATTTACCTATGACAATGCTGAAAATAGCTTTTTTTTCTTCTTTTTTTCCAAGAGCCAGAAGCCACCCACATAGCAGCCCTGTCCCAAGTTTATTAAAAAACCCTTACTTGTGGCGGAGGAATACCATAAACAAACTCAAAAACCAAAAATAAAATTACTTCTCTCTAATAAAAACCATCCCCAACTGATCCATACGAATCAATCCTCGCAAACGTGTGTTCTCAAAACCCAAACCCAAAAAATCAGAATTTACACCTTGTGTTCCTTCCTTTGCCAAAAAATCCGCTGCCATATTTGCTTCCCAAAAAATGTGTCTAAACCTTGCATTAATCTCCATAGCAATCTCCTGTATCTCATCCCAAAAATCCCAAAGAAACCAGAGTTGACAAATTTTGGAGGCAAGCCAATTCATAACCACTGAGGAATCTGATTCTACTAGAACGTTGTGAAAGCGTAAATGTTTGCAAAGGCGAAGGCTATCTAGTAAATCACAACATTCTTCTTACACGTTGGTAGTATCGTTAAATTCAATCTTTGCATTACCACGTTGTCCCCCTTTTCTATTTGCTAGAAATTCTGCAACGAGCAATAAGCTTCTTTAAGAAAACATTTAACCTGCCGAATTATTTCTTCTATCTTGAAAGTAGTTCCTTCCATTCTCTTTGAGCATCTAGCCTTCCATAAAGCCCAAGAAATCAGAATTGGAAGTGCACCCCATATCCATCCTACTTGTGTTCTTTTTTTTTACTCTCTGCCACCAGTACAGCATCATACCCTTCAAATTTCTGATTTGTGGCAACCGAATATGACAGACATTTGCAAAATACCTCCAGACCCTTTGAGCACTCAGCCCTTCACACAACACATGATACAATGACTCCACACTTGGCTCAACACAGCAATGACATTTAGATACAAGAGGGATATTCAACGGCTGCACTATATCATCTGTCGACACAGCCTCTTTTTTTGCCCTCCAGCAGAAAAAAGACATTTTCTTGGGGATATTGGCCTGCCATAGCCACTTTTTCCAGTCACAATTTTGTCCCCTTTGTCTAGAAATCTCCTAGGCAGACTTTCTTGTGAAATTTCCATCCACTGAATGTTTCCAAATCAACACAACTGGTTTATTAGTCTTCAACCTCACGCCAGCTTCATTTATCTGCTGCATCACCTCAGCCGGGACCAAATCACAAATTAACTCATTTTTTTGGACCCCTATCATCAAACACTTCAGCCACCGAAAGGCTATTATCACCTATCACCAGACAAATATCTTGAATAAGACCACAGCCAACCCAATTATCCATACAAAAATTTAAATTCCCATTTCAAACCAACCATTTAGAATTCTGTATAACTCTTGGCATTAACTTAGAAACTCCCTTCCAAAACCGTGACGCCTTTTGCAACTGAATTGCCCTATACACATGTTCTCACCCAATAAATTTTTTCCTGAAGAAATCCGCCCAAATAGAACCTCCCTTAAGCAACTTCCTGGCAAACTTCATAAAGAGAGAATCCTGCACCTCCCTCAAGTCTCTAACACCAAGACCCCCCTTTTCCACAGGCTTACAAATCACGCTCCAAGACACCCACTTACGCTTTCTAGTCTCCAACGAGGATCCCCAAAGAAAATCCAAAAAAATCCTTTTAATCATTACAAAGACCCCTTTAGGCATTTTTAAAACCGAAAGCATATGTATTGGCATGCTATTCAACACATGTCTTAGAAGAATGATCTTCCCCCCAAATGATAAAATCTTACTTTTCCACCCTACCAATTTTTTCTGAATCCTAGCCAAGAAACCATCAAATAAATTTATTTATAACCGACCCACATACAAAGGAATTCCTAAGTATCCACATGGACAACTTCCCTCTACAAAACCCGATATCAGCTTAAGATCCCTCTTCCGTTCCACCCCAATAGAGGAGGAAAAATAAATAGTAGATTTACTTGGATTCATCAACTGGCCAGACATCTCCTCATAACGATGCAAAGTTGACATAAGCCTCCTGATAGAAACCTTTCCGCCATTTGCAAAGATCAATATATCATCCGCATACAATAAATGCGATATGAGCATTCCTCCACCTGGGTGATAGCCTTTGATACGGCCCAAACTGACTTGCTCTTGCCATAAATATATATAAATATTTGCATATATATATATTCACTAGGAGGTTAAGTAGTTATGTTTTGTGGGAGATTTTGGGCAGGTGTTTTGTTTTTGGGCTTTTGACATATCCTTATATAGGCATATGAGATTTTAAGGTTCTTATTTTGGGTTGTCAAGAAACATGTCACTTTTACTACTAATGGGGGGCAAATATGGTTGTGACGGAATTAAGCAGTACTGGTTAAAAAGAAGCATGTAAGTGTTTCTCAACCACCAGTTTTCTTCTATGATTATAAGGTCTATTGGCATGTACCCTAACTTTACAACTTGTTATACAGGATTGGAAAATGGTATGTTTGTTCTTGGTCGCCGTATGACTTAGTTGTAAAAATCTGGATTGCATGACAATTGCTAGGCAACAGGTCTAATCTTTTGCCAAGTTTTAGCAAAGCAACCTTGGGTCACGGATTCTTCGTGGGCTGGCTAAACAGGTACAACTTTGATGAAACTGTGGTATTTTTAATTCCAAAATTTATTCACCTCTCCTCTTGGTTGCATGCCTAGCTTGTGTTGAATTTCTCATTGATCAATCTTTCCTTTTCAGGTTGGTTCTACTAAAATTGGATTTGTTTAGTTGATAAGCTAAAAATAAGTGAATAATTAAGAGATGGCTTGTGAGATTTTAATCGAGCGAGGGTATGTTATTATTAGGAGAGGGTCTACAAGAATGAATGAAAAAATATAGAAGAGTAAAATACTTCTTGGTGGCTACAAAACAATCTCCTGGTTTTGACTCATAGTCTACACCTCATGTTTTTTAGTACTAAGAAAGACTACTTATGTAACAGCCCGCAAGAAATTCAATAGTAGAATTTCTATAGACTTGAGAAACTTTGTGAAAGCTCCGTAAGTTTTCACGAATCAGCTAATCGCAAAGGTTTTAGCCTGTCAACATAGTCAGTGTTATCACTCGCTATGGTGCCAGAAATGTGATTTTAATTGTTTGAGGTAGTTAGAAGTGTCAGATTATGTTATAGTTTATGCCACTAGACTCTATAGAATATTTAGGATTTTATGGCCCAATAACTCATTTTCATAATTTCGGACGAAATGGCTGTTCGAAACTGTAAATTTATTTATAGGGGCATTTCGGGGTTGAGTTTTGATAAACGGTTTTTATTGTAGGTTAATATGAATATTTAGGATTTTTCAGTACTAAGTTTATTGTACATTTTTTGGAGTGAATAGTAACCTCAATAAGCGTACTAAGTGCATTGTTTTCAAAATCACAGTGTGGAATGTCCAAATTAGGTTACAGAAATTTTATTTGGACACTTGGTAATATCTTAACCCCACATAATGAATAGTATTAGATACTTGGTATAAAGAGGAACTATTAGATGGATTTGTGAAGGAAATCAAGGTGTAAGATCATGCCACCTAAGCAAAACCTTTTTCATCTGATCAACCAAATTGAGCCAGATCAAAGAGGGTTTCAACCCTAGTGAAACCCTAAATGGTTGGAATCCAATTGAAACCCCAAAATCTTGGTTGAAACCGAAACCCTAAACGGTTTCCCCAAACCCTAAATTGGCCTTTAAACCCTTTTTGATCCAATTTCTAGTATTGTGTTTAATCACTTGATTAAATCACTTCCACATGCTATTAATTTCTCAAATTCTTGTTATGAAATCATTATCCAACCTTTTAAACCTTGAAAATTTGTTTGGGCCAAGAAAAATTGGATTTGGGCTTAATAGCATCTCAAACCCTAACCAAACCCCCTTTAAACCCCAAATTGAAGCCCACTTGGTTGGGGCCCACCAAGGCCCATGAATTTGGCCACCTTGGCAAGAATTCTTGGAGAAGTTTCCTCCCCCACATGGCAGACCATTCACTCCCCTTGGCTGAACCCAATAGTGCCTTGATGAGATGGAGAAACCCACCCCATCAACCTCCATAACTCACAGCTTCTGCAGGCTGTCCTTTCCCCTCTCTGTTCTCCACTTTATGTCACATATCCACCTCCAATCAAGGGTCATTAAGGTCCATATCTTCCCCCTACAGAATGCTTGACTCGTGCAAGATACACTTACTTCACTTTAATCACTTCTTTGCCCCGTTCTTAGAGAGAAACCCAAAAGAGCTCTCTCGGGCAGATTTCTGTGTGTTTCTGCATGGATATTTTCGACCCTTTGTAAGTATTTTCACACAATGAATCCTCATAAAAGTTGTTCCTCTTTGAGTATAGTTTCTGTAGATATATTATGCGTATCATTCCATGGTAATTTTTTCTATCAAAAGTATTTTTAACCATGGAAAGGTCATTCTGGGCAAAAATCTGGAGAGTATGTTATGTTTTGGAGTTTTTGACCAAGCTAATGGACATATCTTGGTCCGAAAATTTTATGGAGTGTCCTTAGCATGTGTTTAAAAGTTTTAATTGAGGTTTTGTTGCATGAATAAAGCTTTTGATCATAGATTTTCTTAGATCTAGAAACTTGAAAACTGGAAGTGGCAAAACAGTTTTTATTTGGAGAAGGTTTGAATATTTCGAGGTTTGATCTTACTCTAAAGGCTTTGATATTTTTATATGATGATCCTAAGCCTCTTATTTTCATGTTAGGATGTTATTTTGAAGATATTTAGTATTATTTTCGAAGATATGATTTTTCTATGCAAGAGGATTCCAGTTAGGCCTAAGATTTGATGTGTTTGGGTTAGATCTATGTTTTATTGATTTTTAGCCATATGATTTCAAGTTTGATGGTTGGATCCTATTTAAGACACATTCTTAAACCATTTTATGCTTTATTTGGAAGATCTCACATTGTTTAGCCATTGATCAAGAGATTTATCAAAACTAGTTGCGGAAAAAGTTTCTGTTTTTTGACCAAGTGTAAAACCAAAAACTCCAAGTGTTATTTTGTGATTTTGGTGACTTTAGTTTGATGATTTAAAGCATGGTTGATCTTAGGATGATGTTATGAATATGTTAGAAGTAAGATTTGATTTTTGGAATTCTTGGAGATGTTTTGATTTAGAGTCAAAGCTTGTGATTCAAGTGTTTGGATCTTTTTACAAAAGAGTTTGGTGTTGATTATTAGCTTTTTCTAAATGAATGTTTTAAGTATGGTTTTAAACTTAGGATAGGAAGATCTCTGTTGCAAAATTTTGGTTTAAGCACGAGTTTTGAAGTTGGAAGGAATTGCAACAAAAATCAAGAGAAATGGCCTATGGATGTTTCAGCCATAGTGTGTTTTCCATAGTTGTGTTTTGTTTTAAATTTTTTTGAGTTGATATTTGAGTTTAGGACAAAATTTACACGAGGAATGTAAATTTTGAAAATTTTTGGAGTTAGGATGTGAAATCCTTAAGTTAGGGATAAAATCGTCATTTTCCCACATGCAGAGGGTAAAATGATAATTTTATTCTAAGTTGTCTCTTTTACACATTTCTAATTGTTAGTAATTAAATTTCTAACTTTTAGAATGACCTCTTACAGTTCCTTTTCGTGCTTTATTCTCGTAAAACGCGACGATCGAGGTAAGTTAGCTTCTAACTTTCTATCAGTTTATTGTGTATGTATGATGAGTAAGGAAACTACAATTTATGTATGTATATTATCATATATGTCATGCCATGCCACGTCATTACATGTTATCTGTTATGCATGATTTATTCTGTCACAAATATTTATCTATTACACAATCTATTCTGTTATATATTGCTATATGTTACAAGTATGCCATGTTAAGTATGTCATATGTTACATGTATGTCATATCATGTAATATTCACCATTGCAAGTATGTCATATTAAGTAAAGAAGTCAGATCAAGTTTATGCTAAATTAAGTTTCAGATCACGTTCAACCTAAGTTATTCATGTCAATCACGATCCTAAGTGCTAGGATGGGGTAATATCGTAGTGGAACTCCTTTGTTCACGCTGGAGTGTCTAAATAGGTGTGAAATTCCCTGGGTTGACGAAGTACAGTCAACAGGTTGCGAATGGAGCCTAATTAGCTGGTCACCAGAGCGCGCCAGACACTAACGCCGATAGTGCCATATTTTATATTACGTGTATTCATGGGCTCACAACAATTGTGGAGTACGTATTAACGCATTCACAGCTGGTGTCGATACCTGTGTTGTGATGCTGTAATCGGCAGGGACACACGGCTCTAGGGGACCCGTGTAGCACCCATATGGTCACGTTATTAATTAAGTCAATTGAACAAGTGTCCAAGTTTATGTCAAGAAGTTAAGAATAAGCAATCATGATAACCCCTTTAGATAAGAATAAGTTTCAGATCAAGTTCATGTTATGTTATGTTATGCTCACGTACAAGTTATGTTCATGTTCACGTTAAGTTTCAAGTTCTTGTTCATATCATGTTATGTTCATGTTTATGATATGTTCCAGCTCACGTTCATGTTATGTTATGTTCATGTTCATGTTATGTTTCAAGTTCATGTTTCTGTCATGTTATGTTCACGTACATGTTATTTTCAAGTTCACATTCATGTTATGTTATGTTCACGTTCACATTATGTCTCAAGTTTACGTTTATGTCATGTTATGCTCAGGTTTATGTTAACTTCAAGTTCATATTTATGTTTTGCATGTCACGTTCATGCTATGTTTCAAGTCCATGTTATGTTTCAAGTTTCATGTTCATGTTATGTTGCTAGTCCATGTTATGTTTTAAGCTCAAGTTCATGTCATGTTAAGTCAAGTTCAGTTCACGTTGAAGTTCAGGTTATGTGATGCTATATGTCAAGTTGTCATGCTTATTTACGACTTTATTTATGCATTTATACTTTTACTGCCATGCATGCATCTTTAACCTGTGTGGGAGTTTCCTGTTAACTTACTGAAATTTGTAATCAAATCTAACCGTGGTAGTCCCAACTACCATTCCCCCCAAATGGTAGGCGATGTGTCAGGATCAGAGCAGGGAGCAGACTTTGGTAGACTGAAGGAGCTTGACCAGATGCCGCAGACACGACACGGAGCTTACAACTTCCATAGTTAGTTTTTGGATAGTTTTCTGGCTTCGTTAGTCGAGTTACACTAGTTACTCGACAAACTTCCTCAATAGTATATTTTGGTAATTTAAATTAGGAGTTTGGTCTCCCATATTTTTGAGGTTATAATCTTCTAAGACTCATACTGAAATCGTGGATGTTTATTTTGTTAAGTATTCTTGGATTACGATTTAACTATTTGGGATATTATAAGTTTGGTGCATAGTATTGCTCAAGAAAAAAAATATTATCCACTGCGAATATTGCATAATGCTAGATGCATGTTAGGAATATTGCATCTTATATGTCATGAACGGGGGCAGGTAACCATGTGTTGCAAGTCTCGACGCTTCAGATGTCCGTTCGATCCCAAGCAGAATCTGGGGGCATCATAACTTAACAAAAATGCAAATAAAAAATAATTTGAAATTGATGAAGTCGTCCATGCATATATGTACTTGGAACTCAGACTATCATGATGATAGCTATTATTTTTTGTAAACAATTTCTATCTGTTAAATACCTACATAATCCATTCTAGTTGAGTTATCTTAGTTCTTACATTACATTATAACTTATGGATACAAACGGTGCGTGTTTTGGAATGATGTTGATAATACCCTCCCCGGGGATGAGTGGTTTGGGATGACATAATCACTTTTTCTATGCAGCACACCTATAGAGAAGGTAACTCTATTGCTGACCAGGTAGCAAAAATTGGTGCGCGTTAAAGGTTTGTCTAAAGCTATCTTTCAAGCTACCTCTCTTTTGCCTAGATTAACATGGACAAAATTCAAATTAGATCATCTAACATGGATTGCCAAGGATTAGTCATACTTTGTAGTTTTTAATCATGTTTGACATTGTAAAGTTTTATTAATATAGTTGAGTTTTCAGTGTTGTATAGATAGTTAGCTGGTATAGTTTTTTTTTTTTTTTTTTTGCATTTGTTTTAGTACTTGGTTGTAACCCCAAGTTCTTATCTTCGTACATAGTACTCTCTCACCAAATGTGAGGACTATTAATAAATCTGGAGGTTCCATCTCTCTTCTTAAAAAAATTAAAGAACATGGCTACCCATTTAGTATTAGAAATGTTTATAGCAAATGTAATGTGTTAGTTGACAGCCTAGCCAATTATGGTGCCATGGGACATAAGGCAAGATTTTTCGTCTCTTCTTCAATTCCCTAACCACCATATGATTCATGCATGTTTTGTTCTCTATAGATCATACAAGTCTTTCTTCTATTCGATACTAACTCATCTTTGTGTTTATTCCTTATGCTCATCGTAATAATTTGATTCCATAACATCGCTCATTTTTTAAGGAATTCTGTTTTGAGTAATTTTACAAATTTATCATTGTAATATCCAAATTTATCTCCTTATATAAGCTAGGACTCGAAGTTAATTGAGAAAGTTGGGGTACCGTCGTTAACAAAGTTGGTAAGAGAAGCATGTACTTATCTACATTTAATTTTTTTAAGGATGTATTACAAGTCCTATTGGCATGCACACTAACTTTACGAGTTGTTCAACAGGTAATGCAAATGGAGATGAAAGGAAGATCATGACGGCTTTATAGAGATTTTTGATAGTTACTCCGGCCTGCATACTTGTTGATGGGTAACTCTTATAAATCTTGATTCCAAGTTTCACTAAGTTTGGGGTAAAGAATTCCCAAAAGCTGCTTAATAAACAATATTAGCTTTGCTGTTATCGACAAATTACCCTTTGAAATTCATTCTAAAAAATCAAATTACTCGTAATGTTTCTCTCTATTATATAATGGGACATATATTTAAACTGTTGCACATTTGAAAGGTCCACAAAGGATTCAAGCTGTTTGCATAAAAGCCACACTGATATTAGAAGATAATATTTGCTATTATTCTCATTTTCTCATTCTGCGCTATTACAATCTGTTTTCATATTTATAGACATCTTTTAATATCTAAATCAAATCTACTCTCCACTCATTCCATGGCATCTGTCTAATATTCCTTCATTCTCTCACAAGCCAATATTCTAGAATGTGACCAGACTTATTGGTCCTGAAAATCCTTGACTAGAATGAATGTATTTTCTAACTTGTGTTGAGTCATTGCAGCAGAATGTGCTGCCTAAATATTTTGGGATTTATATTGTGAGGTTTTGTGCATTATGTTCTGTATTTCCTTAGATTTTTCTTTCATGCCAAGTTGATAATTGTGCCTTTATTGTTGGGTTAGTTTCACTTAGTTTTTGCTTCTGTCATTGATTTAGTTCCTGTGTTTTATTAATTTCTTTTATCTTCCATAGGATATAAATTTGAAACCATTTATGTAATTTATTGGCTTGGAAACTCAATCAATACTTCAATACAAAGCCTTTACAGTATACACTACTAATGCTTTTGCATGGGCTTGAATTTCTTGGAGATAATTGGTTATAAGGTCTAACTTGCAAGATTACAATGTGATTATTGTTTGCTAATTCACTAGAAGAGAAATGCACATATGTAGTGTTAAGTTCATGTGGAGCAACTTAATTGTTAAAAAAAAAAAAATTCTCTGCTTCGAATTAGTTGTACTGATTATGAAGAAGGTTTGTGTGATGACCCGCTTTTACGTGTATTTTCACTGAAGGAGTGTTTTTAATTTAATTAATATATTGGTTTATTTATTTTAAATTATTGTGTTTTAATTGGTTTTAATTTATTTGGTGTTGTGTTTAATTTATTTTAATCGTTTTACGGTTTTTAAAATCGTTTTTGGCTTATCTGTTTTTGGTTTCCGGAGTGAGGATTGGACCTCATTTCTTTTCTTTTCTCTTTTTCTTTTTCCCTTTTCCTTTTTCTTTTTCTACTTTTCTTTCCTTTCTTTCTTTTTCTTCTTCTTTTCCTCCTCGGTTCTCTCTCCCCGCGCTGCTCCTCTTCTTCTCCTTCCCGTCGCCCACCCTTCGGCCGCCCAGTCCGCCGCTATCCGGCCGCCGTGGTCGACACCACCCCCACCATTCTCTTCCCCTCCCACCATCGATCATCCCCACCAATTTTCAGAGCCATCGAACCAGCCGTTAGCCGCCGTACGGCTGGAAGTCACGGCCCCAACCCTGTTTTTCTCCCCTGTCGCCGGTTGCTTTCGCAGCCTAGAACCGTCGCTCGCTAGCGGCGTGGCCTACACCACCCACCCAGTTTTCTTCCCCTCTCACTGGTGAACATCCCTACCAAGTTTCACCTCCACCCGAGCCACCGTTAGCCACCATGAGCTCCTCCAAGCCACATGGATTTTCACCGATTCTGGCGCCGTCGCACCACCTCCGGCTACCATCTCTTCACAGCTTCTTCCTCTACCTCTTGCCGACCTAACCCACCAATTTCAGCCCCAATCCATTGCCGGAGCAGCTCTCACGAGCTCAACTCCGTTCAACCCCTTTTTGGCCTTCGACCGCCATTTCCACCACCACCCACGGCCAAAACTCATTTCCTCTAGCTTCATAAACATCTCAAGACCATTCCCTATCAATTTCGTGTCTTGGTTTGTCCCCGTTCGAAAGTGGGTAATTTATTACCCACGGCCACAGTGTAAAATACACTGTTACGTTGCTTTTCCTCCGCCATTTGCAACACCGCGAGCTTTCGAAAAATACCGTATAGCGCTGTAAGTATTTTCCAAACTCTACTTTTAGATTTAAATATATTTTGCTCTTACAATAATTATTTGACTGCTGGTTGGTTGATTCCGGACTGAGTCCAAGGAGTTTGGGGGTCAGATGGATTGAGGAAGGAGTTGTTTGTTGGTTAATTGGTGTGGTATCATTTGCATTGCATTGTGCACGCATATGCATGTGTTAAATATTGAAAACTGGGTTTTCAAGCGAGAAATGGTTTATTGGTATATGTGAATGTTGGGATTGATTGGTTTAATTCAGAGGCACGTGTAGGGATTGTGGTGAGCAGGGATGGTGGTAGAGTCCCGCCTGCGATTCCCGCCTACGGTGCACGCGGCGTAGGGATGGTAGTAGAGTCCCGCCTGTGATTCCCGCCAACGGTGCATGCATAGGGATGGTGGTGAGCAGGGATGGTGGTAGAGTCCCGCCTGCGATTCCCGCCTACAGTGCTCTGATGGTTTGGTTAATGGGCCATTTTCTGGAAAAATGGTGAGACTGGTTTTTGGGCCATTATCTGGGATAATGGTGAGGTTTTGATATGTGGTTTCTATGATCCATTTTCTGGGAAAATGGTGGTTTCTGGATTTGGGCCAAATGGGACTTTTGGCGTGTGTAGAAAAATGTGGTTTTTATGGGACATGTGCATTGCATTCTTTCATGCATATTGTTTGAGTTATAATATGTTTTTATCTAGTGGTGTTTGGATTTTATTTACCTGCGGCACCATTTTTGGTACCGTAGATTTTGGTGCAGAGTTCGAGGAAGAGGAGGAGGCTGAGCCCGAGGATGCAGCTCCACCGGAGTACTGAGTTGGAGTCTATACTTTGTAGTTGGCTTTGAAACTATATTTGTAGTTTGTAATATTTTATTATGTATGTTTTGAACAGCTTTGTATTAAACTAAGAAAAATTCTGGCACTTAGTTATATGACTTTGCTATCCGCTGCGTGTTTCTTCGTGCACATTTATTGCTTTTACACACACTCGACACTCGTCGATAGGGTGGTGACCAGTGTTGTCATCATCCGGATGTCTCGATTTCTCCGTGTCCGTACGTGGGGATCTGGGGGCGTCACAGTTTGTATATGTAAAGTTTAATAATGAGGATCATCCAAGAATTATATCAATTGTGAGCATGCATGAATCCCCCCCTTTTTAATTCTTTTTGGGTCAATCCATCTAAAAAAAAGATAAGGTTGTCAAGGTGGGTTATAAAAAACAAAGATAAGGTTGTCTCTTTGCAATTTATTTAAATATCCTTTCATATAACTCCAAGAAAAAGAACTTACAAATTGTATTTGTGCAGATCATATGCTTCAACTGGTTGGGGTTTTCTTCTTGATAATTGAAATGAAACATAGCTGGACAAAAACTGCAACAACTGAAAGTTTGACTCCTACCTCTAACAGTTCATTGCCTTTTTCTCTTGCAACCACTCCTAACTTTAAGCCTTTGTCTTCGTAGCCTCATCTAAACACCCTTGTTGGACCCTAATCGAAGTACCAATAGAAGGCACAAACCAGAAGCACAAGAGAAAGATCTACACAACTCAGTCAAATTCTTATTGTGAATTCTCTAACTGTTTTCTTAAGTTCTCTTAAGAATTTCATCATTTCTTCTTACACAAGACTCCACCATTTAATCTCCTCATATGCTCATGATTAAACCTGTTCAGTAGCTAGATAATTGATCCCAAATAGAAGCAAAGTAGAAAATTATTGCATTCTGCAGCAGTGGAAATAATTCAGCAATAAATCAATAGATTTAATACTCGGTTCTCTTAACATTTCAGCCTCTTGTTTTTCAGAGCCTAGCAACTACAACTGTAGTAGCCAACCACTATGCTTTTCTGTCAGCTGCACTTATAGAAATATCCCCTCATAAAATGCTAGCAACTGAGTTACAGCTCCATTATAAACTTTTAGGGGAGCTGTTTGATAACATGTGCCATTCATCTGCCCAAGTAAGCATTCCTCATAGATCTCACCAATTTTCTAGGTAAACCTTTTTGTGTTTGTATGTCTATATAAACTCTAAATAGCCTTCAGTTTTTCAAGAATGTTTTTGCTTGGATTATACTAAAAATTGCTATATTATAGTGCCCTTGTCTACGCCATGTGTACTTGGCTATGCCTATTAATATAACGGTTATAGAGCAAAAATTTTAAGCAACTATTGTTTCTTTTAATATCTTCTTATTAAGACAGCTGTGTCATTATTATTTTGCCTACAAAAGTGAAAGATGGATGAAGAGCATGGTTATATTGTTGTGGCTTCTTTAAATAGGCAGAATAAAAAAAGGTAGCTGTGGAAACAATAAATTTTTAATTACAACAATTTCAATGTTAAAAGTTAGACTGTTATATTATAAGGACTATACTAAGCTGAGTAGGTGTGTTGTGGGTTGATGCCATTAATAGTTTTTGTCCTTTATGTGTTTGATCCTCTTATTTTGATTTCAAAGTTATCTTAGGCTGCTTGTATATCTTGATTTCTCTTAGATTCTGGAAAATCTTTCCTGCTTATTCTCCTTGATCTGGTATCAGAAAAGGAGAAGAAAAATTACAAGAAAAGTGTTGCTACTGATAGGCGAAACACAATCAAGAATTTTATTCTGCTATAAATAAAACTGTTTTTTTTTTAAAGGAAATCAAACATTATCCTAAAATCTTACTTTTTGTACATGGACTGAATGAGAATTAAGCTGCAACTATGCAATTTATCTTTCCCTCAAAGTTCCTCTAATCTGCTAGGATTGCAGCTTGAGTGAAATTGTCTAAGTCCTAGTTCACTTATCTATATTAATTTAAGTTTACTATATAAAGGCCATATGCGACTTTCTAATTTATAACTCCCATTATCAAAATGGTGAATACGGTTGCTGATCTAGTACCAACATTTCCTCGCTTGTTTCCTTATTGAGAATGGAATTTAGGAAAGAAACCGTTTTCTACTTGTCTTTGATTGCCTCTGTTATGTCTATTCATTGCCTTATCTCGAATAATAATGTTTTGACTATGTTTAACTCTTTATTTATATGTGTTAAACTAGTGGAGATGAGAATATATTTTTTTAACACTTTTCTTCAAGATTAATAGCCTAAGTAAGCAACCAAGGATTTTCTTCAAATTAGTAGGTTCGATTAGAATTTTTTGGTTTGCTGAGAGCCACTCTTGCTATTTATGCTATGCTTTCACAAAAAAATGATGTTTCTTCTCAAGTTTTCTTCAACTCTAGTATGCTTGATTTATGTAGTTGAGATTCCAAGCAGTATCTTCAGCTACATATGTTGAGTTTGGGCACGTGTTTTTAGTTTGTACATTATTTGGGTTAGGTACTTAAATCTATTACTCTATTTTGACAGTATCCATGTGCACCAGTACGCCCTCCATACCCATGAAGCTCAACATTTTTCATGGTGGGTTACTCTAAATTTAATTACTTCATCTTCTTGTCTCTCTTTAATCTTTTGAGTCCTGTTGTTCACACCCAAATGTTCCTTCCTCTTGCCCTAGACTACTTCTGTTTTGTTATTTCTATCACTAGGAATTGAATACAATTCTTAATTGAAATGATAGAGAATAGTAGTTCATGGAAGGTGGTTTTTCTTTTCAGCATGCTTGATGATTTTTAATAAGGTTTAAGAGGTAAGATTCCATTTTCTATATACGAGCGTCATTTTGTTTCTCTCTTTTTCATATAAAATGCAAGTAAGAATTCGCACCAGATTTCATGCAAACACAAAGGATGTGACATGCAGGTCATATTTTCAGCTTTAGCTTTAAGGTATCATATGTCCAAGTATGGTTTACTTAGACACTATTACTATCTAGGCATGCATTAGCATCATGCACAAACCATAGATATTAATCTATCAAATAATGGCTAACATCTATTGAAGATAGTCATGACTGGAAAAAGTTTTGTTAACTCGACAATTTTGTTCTTTTGTATTTGTAAGCAAGAAATTCTAGTAAGGGGTTTATTTTATTTTATTTTATTTTATTTTGTTGGATTTAAAGGATATGCTACTGGATTCAGATTTTCATGTAAAGAGCTCGCATTTGTTTGATGGGTAGCTCTTATATAACTTGAGTCCAAGTTTCACTAAATTTTGGGTAAAGAATTCCCAAAAGCTGCTTTATAGATTTATTAGCTTTGTTGTTATCGACAAATTATCCTTTGAAATTCGTTCTAAAAAAATCAAAATCAAATTTACTTGTAATGTTTCTCTCTATTATATAATGAGACATATATATAAACTGTTGCACATTTGAAAGGTCCACGAAGGATGTTTCAATAACTTTCTTAAACTTATGATTTCGTCCTTGAAAGTCTAATACTGATGTTAATGTTTTTTTTATTAGAAACTCGTACCTAGGCAATTAGAAAGACAATGCTTCAAATAATGTCCTAAAAAGTTGGACTTGAGATATGATTCCATCAAGTTTGAAAGAAGTTTAAAGATACTGTACTTGGGTTGCTAGTGGTAACTTGGGTAAGATTAGTTTGTGTTGAAGAGTGAAGAAAGATAGGGACTCAAGCTATTTGCATAAAAGCCACACTGATATTAGAATATGATATTTCCTATTATTCTCATTTTCTCATTCTACGTTTTACAATCTGTTTGCATATTTATAGACATCTTCTCATATCTGACTCAAATCTACTCTCCACTGACTGCATGACATCTGTGTAAAACGTTTCAGTAAGTATCTCTGCATTTCATTTGTCTAGCTCTCAGGTTGCTGTGCTGCAAAATTGATGTTGAAAATTGATGGTCATGCGGTCATTGATGAAGAACATATCTTACTTTCAAATGATCTTCGCCAGGTTGGAAAAATAAAACAAATGTTTAAATAAAGAACTCATCCTGCTTTTTTACCTTGCACATAGATCATCATGATCATCAAGATCAAACAAGAATATAACATCTAAAACTTTTTAGGCCATGAAATTCTTGAGCATGCTTGCTAGTAATAAGGATCATGCTCTTGTATTAACCCTAGTTGCTTCATAATTGGGGCGAGTTATAAGGATTGTGCTAGCTTGGATCTTTTTATAATAATAAGGTAAGATCTTCAATAAATAGTAGACAAAAGAAAATAAAGGGGGGAGTAGGGAGGAATGAGCCATTATAGTATCTTTTTAAAACATAATATTGATGCCTTACAAGTTATATATATACATATATATATGTGTGTGTGTGTGTGTGTGTGTGTGTGTGTGTGTGTGTGTGTGTATACATCCAAATACCGTTAATAACTTTAGGATCACCGGGAATTTGTTTATTCATGCCCATTGAAATGCCTAACCAGATGATGCAAACATTTCTTTCAGGAGTGTAGTGTTGAAATCTCATAAATATCTGTTATTAATCCAGGTTTTCCTGTTTCCTCTTAATACATGCCACATTTTCAAAGATTAAAGTAATTAATTACATCTATTTCAGTTGTTGTTTGTGTAAGTGATGGTGGTTGACTTTATTTTCTGACTTGAGGTAAAATGTGAATGAATTTCAAAAGTTTGAGATGGAGAGCAAGGTATTTTTGAGATGCTTGTGTTGGGTTAGCATGTTTAGTTTAAGTGGGGTCATTGTGTTGGCAAGTGGACTATAAATAAGACTAAACCAAATTCTATAATATATTTGCTCAAATATGTTCATGCACTTATTTAGTTCCTGATGTGTGTTCTAGTTTTATTTTTTATTTTTTTTTGGGTGTACTTGTAATGCCTGACTAAAGAATATCTTGCCTTTTTTTTCATATGCAGTGGGTGGTAACGAACCTTAGACCAACAAACTCTCTTGGTCCATTGTCATGAACTTTCTTGTGGGTGTTTGACCTCAAGGGAATAGCGGAATGTTTCAGTCCTATGATGAAACAAATTTTTGGTATCAACTCCTTGTTACTTTCATAATATCATGGACCATATGAACTTTCAAGTTGCCCCTTAGATACAAACATTAACTGTTGCTGCTTCCCATTTGCATTTTTTTATTTTATCTGCCAACAAAATAAAAGATAATTTTCATTTCTTCATTCTATTTTGATTCATCTTTCTTTCTACCACCCTAAATATGTTCAACAAAGCATTACATTATTTAAGCATCATTTTACCCTTTTCTATTTAGTTTTTTGTGCTCTAGATTATCCTTCCCCTAAGTCTTATGTATAGCTTTTTTCTTTCCTTCGATTTCAGAAACTTTCAACTCTAGTATGCATAGTTTATTTAGTTGAGATTGTGGATAAATGAGGGATGTTTAAGAGAATGAGTGTACTAAAGCTGCTAGCTGTCCATGGTAGTGCAGAAAATTCTGTTATGCACTCGATATTCCTGATTCAACCAGTCCATTTCATCCCCATTTTTCATTTGCATCTTTTTCTCAACCAAAGTTATTTGTTTGTATGAAAACTATTGAAAACAAGGGACAAAAACTAGTCATCTTGTGAGCTTTAGCTCTTCATTTAATTTGGTTCCAACAAGTTACTAAAAAGCTGTCAAATGCTGTTTTTGGTGAAAATTTCAGATTTTTTGTATTTCCTTGTTCTCTTCCATTTCTAAGTAAATTCGTATCATTTGTACATTCTTAACCCACGATCTTCATATATCATTCATGTAGAAAACTCAATGGCCTTTATTGGACAGCAACCATGCTATAGTTGGAGGTGGCTTTGGCCGGAACATCTTATTCATTTTTGGAAAGAATAGGTGCAATAATGGTATTTGTTGGATGATTAGAGAAATTTTAGCAGTACTTTGAAATTTATCAAACTACCCCTCCATCTATATAAATTATAATGTAAATGAATTTATAATTTGACTTGGGTAAGGATCCTTGAGTACTTTGTTGTTATTTTCTATGTACCATTTGTATTATTAAGTAATGGGAATTAAATCCTAGCTGATCTACTAACTCTGCTTCTAATAAAGTGAAATAAAATTACTGAAATTGTATGTTTCAGTAGTAAATTTTTTTTTTTAATTTTGTAATTGAGTATTTCCAGCGACTAAAAATCGCTACAAACAAGTCAAAACTGGTCGCAATTGATCTTTTTTAGCGATTTTAGTCCTTAGAAAAAATCTTAAATGCAACAAAGGAAGCAAGCGCTGCTTATGATATAGGGTATTTGTAGCGCTTTTAGACTTTTTGGAACGATTTTAGTCCTTAGAAAAAATGTTAAATGCAACAAATGAAGCAAGTGCTGCTTCTGATGTGAGGTATTTGCAGCGCTTTTTGATTTTTTGTAGTGATTTTAGTCCTTTAAAAGAATTTTAAATGCAACGAAGGAAGCAAGCACTGCTTCTGATATCAGGTATTTGCAGAGCTTTTAGTCCTTGGAAAAAATGTTAAATGCAACAAAGGAAGCAAGCACTGCTTCTGATATGGGGTATTTGCAACGCTATTGAGAGCTTTTGCAAGAATTAAACTCGGTCAAATTGCTCAAAAGCAGCGATCCTAATGGGAATTTCATAACCCATTCCCAGCATACTATTTTATAACTTGCGACGAATAT
Source organism: Carya cathayensis (assembly GCA_011037825.1). NCBI lineage: Eukaryota > Viridiplantae > Streptophyta > Magnoliopsida > Fagales > Juglandaceae > Carya > Carya cathayensis. The sequence continues at coordinate 477,871 of QGSO01000585.1, forward strand.
ACATCGCTGCAATTGACTCTATTTGCAACATTTTTTTTCTATCGCTGCAATTGAGCAAAAATGAAAGGATTACGGTGTCGAATGTGCAAGGAACTAAAAAACTCTGCAATTGAGAAATTGCAGCGTTTTACACTAGTATTTGCAGCTATTTTGAGCGCTGCAAAAGGCCGAATTCCCTGTAGTGGCAATTGAAAACTTAATAATTAAGGAATCTACTCATGATGTCTATAAATTAATTGATTAGCCCATGCATTTGATTTCACATAAACATGACCTACACAACTGGAAAAAAAAAATTGTATATGGTAAAAATGGTTTGGTTTTCCACCGCAACCAGAATTGTATTCCATTATAGCTATAGCTATGTACAATGTTAAGGAAATATACATGAATTAAACATAAGAATATGCAAAATATATTTGCTTTCTATAGAGTCTCCTCTCATTTTCTCTCTAATGAGAATTGAGGTGGTGTTTTGAAAAGCTCTTTGCTTTTTACGTGTAGAAGGCAAGAGTGTTTGTGTGGTATGCTATTATGGAGAACTTACAAGCTTTATGGGGAAATTTCAAATTGAGTGAAGGGGAAGATACAGCAATTACGCTGGAGAATGAGTCAATATGGGAGGTTCAAAAAAAGGGGGAGCTTTGTCTTATTGGAAAAATCTGGATGGATAGATCTATTGGAAAGAATGTTGTTTAAACTACTATGGCAAAGATTTGGAGGCTAAGCAAACAAGCAAAGTTTATAGAAGTTGGCTCAAATGTTTTCATTATCTCTTTTGCCAATCATGCTGATCGTGACCGTGTAATTGAGGGGCACCCATGGCTATTTGATAATCATATCTTTGTGATAGAATTATTTGATGGGTTCACACAACCAAGTTCTATGAAGTTTGATTCGGCAGCAATGTGGGTGCAACTCCATAACATGCCTCTGGTGGGAATGAATAAAGAATGTGGTGGAAGGATTGGAAGTTCGTTGGGAGAGGTAGAATATGTGGATGTGGAGGAAGATAATGTGGCATGGGGAAGTTTCTTGCAACTTAGAGTCCGACTGGATTTGTTCAAACCATTAGCGAGTGGCAGAACTACAATGTTAAATGGAATGAAATATTGGATTCCAATCCAGTATGAGAAATTGCCTCGGTTCTACTTTGACTATGGGAGAATTTTGCATGAAAAAGGTGGTTGTGAGGTGTTGAAACAAGAAGACAACGTTTCTCCTCAATTTGGGACATGGTTGCTTGCAGGGGCCGATGGCAGACAAGTACGTGGAGGGCCATGGGGGAGAACCAGTAGACCAGAAAAAAGGGTGGCTGACGGTGGTAGCACAGCGGCTGATGGAGGCTCAACTCAGGGTAACGGAAAGAGTAATGGCTTGGGTGACATTCAAGAGGACATTGAAGATGATGTTAATAGTAGGCATACATTAGTTTCTGAAGGGGTTGAGCATCAAGTAAGGGTAACTGCTATTATTGATGAGGCGAATGATGATAGTCAAAAACTTGGAACGGTTTTGGGGGAAGCATCTCCTGAGCCTATTAACAAGGCTTCAGACATTGAAACTGGGCCAACCTTTGTACCTGGGCCAGTCCTACAGGATCCAGTCATTCAAACAGGGCCTATCATCCATGATCCAGCTCTTTATCAAGCTAGAGTTGGAACTGCAGTGCCTGTTATACACAACACAAGATCATGGAAGAAACGTGCTCGTGTGCAAGGTACTCCTCTTTCTCCTTGTGTTGAATTACCGAGTAAAAGGAGAAGTAGTGGTGTTTTTTTAAATGGTGGTCATATGAAAAAACAGAAGTTAAGGGTAAAGAGAAGGTGGGAGAGGAGTCTAATCAGCAGTGCCTGTTACACAGCCTTGCCAGGATCAATGATTCTTTTAAGTTAGAATTCACGTGGGCTAGGGAACCCACGTGGATTCAGAGCCCTTCTGGACCTGGTCAGAAGAGAAGTTCCTAAGGTTCTTTTTTTGCAAGAAACAAAATTACATGCTAAGGAGATGGAAAGATTGAAGTATAGATTGAGTTATGAAAATTGTTTGGCAGTTAGTAGTGAGGGCAGAGGAGGTGGTATTGCTTTACTATGGAGAAAGAAGGTGGACATTACAGTTCTTAGTTATTCAAGATCACACATTCATGCACGAGTTAAGGATGATGACTTAGCAAATGCAGAATGGTATCTTACTAGTATATATGGAAATCCTAAGGCCTCGAAAAGACATGAAACATGGGCTTTAATTAGAGCTTTGAAAGTGGTTTCCCCTCAAGCATGGGTTGTGTTGGGGGATTTCAATGAAATTTTGGGTTGTAATGAGAAGTCTGGGGGACTATAGAGGGCAGAGTGGCAGATGCAAGATTTTAGAGATGTTTTGGATGATTGTGAGTTAAGGGATATTGGCTATATTGGGATCCCTTTCACTTGGTGTAACAAAAGAGAACCTGCACATAGCATCAGTGAGAGGTTGGATAGGGTCCTTTCAAATCATAGATGGGATTTATTTTATCCTATGGCTCGAGTTCAACATGGTGAAGTTGCATACTCAGATCATCTGCCTATTATTCTAAGGACTCATGAGGTACAGTACCAAAGGAGGAGTAACAGACCTTATAGGTTTGAGGCTATGTGGGTGGACTCACCTGATTGCAAGAATGTGATAGAAAATGCTTGGTATGAGGGGAAAGGTGTAGCTGGCTGTAGTGCAGTGATGAGTAAGATCAAAAGTTATGAAGAAAAGCTTACTATCTGGAACAAGTCAAAATTTGGGCATGTGAGGCAAGGAATTGAAAAAGCTAGATCCAAATTGAAGTGGTTGCAGTCTAGTGATCCCTGTTTTCAAAAGAGGGATGAACATAAGAAGGCAAGAGCAGAAATGCAAGTATGGATGGAGAGGGAGGAGATTATGTGGAGACAAAGGTCTAAATCTTTATGGCTGAAAGAAGGGGATGCAAATACCAAGTTTTTTCATAATAAGGCTTCTCGGAGAAGGAAGAAAAATTGGATAAAGGGACTTAGAGAGGAGAATGGATGCTGGAAATTTGATGAGGAAAGGGATAATTTGATTCTAGAGTACTTTAGTACTTTGTTTAAGTCCTCGGCTGAGGAAGGACAGATGGACTTTTTAGATGGAATAAGGGGAAGGGTCACTACTGATATGAATGAGAAGTTGGTGAAGGATTTCAGGGAAGAGAAAGTGCTGTTGGCTCAACATCAAATGGATCCCAATAAATGTAACAGCCCGCTAAAATTATCAGTTTTGGATTCTTTCCCGACAGCAATCACATCTCTCTCGTCTTAACCCTCTATCTTTAGTTATTTATGTTTAACATAGTTGATTTGGTTGGCTGTAGACTGTGTAGTTAGTGTTTGTGGAGTTCGCTGCGTAGTTGTGAAACGAAGTGTGGTTGTGAAGTGTTAGGCTTGATTTTGTAGTTTTGTGGACTGTGCTGTGAAGTATAGGCGTGAGATGGATGCCGTAGATGTGATACGGCGGGTTGTGTGAAGAGAATACGCGTGTAGCGTATTCTGTGTAATGCAGCGACGCGCCGCGCGACATGCGCTGTAGTGATGTGGGTCGTAGAAGGAAGGGAGTACGCATGTAGTGTACTCCGTGTGGTATGGCGATGCATCGTGTGATGTGCATCGTGTTGATGAGTGTTGTAGCGAAGGAAGTACGCGTAGCGCGTACTCCGTGTCGCGTAGCGATGCACCGTGAGACGTGTATCGCAGTGATGGGTTTTGTAGTGTGAATGGAAGAGAGTTCACGTGAGTGTACTCTGTACTAAGTCGTGATACACCGGATGGCGTGTCACGAAGGGTTGAATGGCGTAGCAGAGAAGTGTGGAGCGTATGGTGTAATGTTGGGAAACTGTATGACAGTGTCCCGAAGCAGTGATGATATGGATTATAGTCCGGGATGACTGGTGTCATCTTGTGGTTGACTATGGCTAAGAGTATATGGATTGAGAAATGAGTTGTTTGTTTGGTTGTTATTGATAATTTTAATGAACTTGTTTTAGTGCAAAGGCTTTCTGAAGTCAATTTATCTCTTCCGAGTATAGTGAAACCTCAAGTTGGCCGTGGTGTTGCAAGTGCTTACAATATGGCAATTGAGTTCAGAAGTGAAAATCTTAAGGACTTGAGTGT
>QGSO01000586.1:0-180000 GCA_011037825.1 Carya cathayensis
CTAAACCCTAAACCCTAAACCCTAAACCCTAAACCCTAAACCCTAAACCCTAAACCCTAAACCCTAAACCCTAAACCCTAAACCCTAAACCCTAAACCCTAAAACCCTAAACCCTAAACCCTAAACCCTAAACCCTAAACCCTAAACCCTAAACCCTAAACCCTAAACCCTAAACCCTAAACCCTAAACCCTAAACCCTAAACCCTAAACCCTAAACCCTAAACCCTAAACCCTAAACCCTAAACCCTATACCCTATACCCTATACCCTAAACCCTAAACCCTAAACCCTAAACCCTAAAACCCTAAAACCCTTAACCCTAAACCCTAAACCCTAAACCCTAAAACCCTAAACCGTAAAACGCTCAACCCTAAACCCCTAAACCCTAAACCGTAAAACCCTCAACCCTAAATCCTAAACCCTACCAATTAAAGTGTATCTAGGCCAACTATTCAATCAAATGATATTCAGGTATTCAATCCCTATGGAAAAGCAAGTCTTCTAGAAAAGTTGCCAACTGGGTCAAAACATTCGGGCAAGGCCAGGTGGCACAAACAGAAAGAGACAAAGCTCTCACTCTAGCAGCCCTCTTTCCAACATAGACAAAGGGAGATGAATCGGGAGAATAGCCGAGTGTACAAGCTACGGTACTGGTCGAAGAGCAAGCTTCAAGGGTAGAGAGAGAAGCAGCTTGACCGAATGAGGCGGGTGATCTCTAAGGCTCCAACATCTAGAAGTCCTACAATAAAGTCATCAATCGCTCCCTGACCCAGAAAGCCAATCAATCAGAATATGTCAGGAGACAATTCAAATGCCAGCGAAAAAATTGAAATAGTCATGCCATTCAAAATTTCATTTTTCTAAGATCCATTGCTAGATTTTGCATGCTCTACTCCCAAAATACAGAGAGACTTTCAACAACATATCCAGGTTGGTTGGTCTGAAAAGTCATAGGAAAGGTTGGCTAAGTGTGAAAAAAAGAAAAGAATATACTGATGCTACTATAGAATTTTATGAATTACGCACGGCACACTTTCTATATCTCCTTCGTCTTTGAGGTGAAAAACTTAGCTTACAGCACAGCATGTTCACCACCACACTAGCTGGCTAGTGCATTGGCCTTACCGTAATAGAGCCAAGAAGTATGACACTTCGATTAGAACACCCCATATCTCATAATAGGCGAAGTATGGCATTTCCTTTGAAAAAAGTTCGTATAACTTCTAACCAAGGCAACTGGTACGAGGGTGGGCGGCTACAAGTACACCTATTTGATTGAAGACAAGACTTAAAACATAGCAACCTTCAACTCGCAAAGTAATCAAAGTTATCAACTATTTTTTAAAGGACAATTGATCCCTCTTAGCAATTAGGTGGAGAATACAAGGAGCATCTTTAGCAAAGATAAAATCATACACATGCAGATAGAGGATTTAATAATAGAAATCACACACACACCTATTCCTATGGTGTAGTGTTATAGCAATAGCACTCTTTAAGGCCTAATGATTGCACAACAACTCAAGTATCAAAGGTCTACCAATCGTATAGTTATCAAATCCGTTAGAACACAAAAACCATGCTCAATCCACGTCAGATTTCCAACTTAACAGGTCTGTTTAAGAAATCTATGATAACACACATCAAAAGGCTCTGCTTTGGCACTTGATGCCTGTACTATCATAACCATTACCATGATAGAAATGTCTACAAAGAATGATCAAGAGCTTCCATTGAATGGTTGAATTATGATGCAATAAAGTTCCAGAGAAGGGCCTACCTTTAATGAGCATGTCAACTAGGTCATGAAACAGAGGTTAGAGGTTCTCATCATACAAGCTTTTGTTATTATTTTGGCCCCAACGACAAGTTTTTCTGTTTTGTTGTATGCTTGGAAGTTTCATCATAAATATTTTCCTTGCCATTACTCTAGGAGAGGTTGTACCTATGAAACAAGATTACACTAGGAAAGGTTGTACCATTTTAGTTTGTGCTGGTTATCATACTTCCATGCAGTTGTTTTCTTCCTTTTAATTTGTGCTTGGTTTACATCTTCTCATATTTTCCATGCAAATGTTCCTATATTCAGCTGTATGGGTTTAGCATTGGAAAAATGGTTTTTTTTTCTAATGCTAAAGCTATTTCACAAGTTGTTGTTTTATCATCTAGAGAATGTACTTTTAAGTTTTCCAACTGTCTTCTAACTTGCTCTGTTATGGATCATGCTCTATCTCTCTCTAATGTAGTAATTTTGAAAGGCATAGAATTTTCTACTTTGATTAGCCAGCATAAAGATTTTGCTGATAACACAAACCAAATAAGCAAGGTTCCATGATTAAAAAATCCAATTTTATTCATTGTCAATCCAACTCTAATGCAATGCTAGTTGTCTTTGTACATGTAATCACTTCCTTGAATAATATGTTGGTTCGAATTTTTCCCCTCATTAGTCGCTTGGCCGGTAACAATTGAGTTTTCCAAAATTTTCTGACTCTTTACATCTCATCAATTTTAAAAATCATTTTCATCAAAGCATCTTACCTCAACTTCCATAAAAACTAGAAAAAAGTTTTGCAAAACTAAAAAAATATCTAACACAACTTTTTTCTTCACCACCACTTTTTTCAAAATCAAATGTAAACAGCTCTCTAAAACATTTCTCAATCAAAGCACAATGTTCACATGGAGATCAGCTTTGGGTATTGATTAATATAGACCATTCATGCAACAAGTCAAATGTAAATTGTAACTACTTGAGAAGTTTACAAAATGTTTCAATCTTAAAGAGTAGTTTCAGCCATTGTTGTGCGAGGAACATGCTGGTGGGTTCAAGATTTACCAATTTTGGTCTCACCCAACAAACATTTTCAAGAATTTAAGTTTTGCACCTCTACTAAAGGTCAAGGTTTCGACTACTTATGTTGTTTCATCTAATCAAACTGATTAAACCTATTACCCAAATGACTAACACAAGAGGAGGGTGAATTGGGTTGTATTTAAAAATTAACAATTATAAATCAAATACACAATATAAAATATAAACAAAATACGAAACAGCAATAAATATAAAAAGTAAGGGTAAAAGAGAAGCAAACTCAGTATGTTAACGAAGTTCGATCTCACTGCCTACGTCCTCTCCTCAAGCTACCCCTTGAGGATCCCCAAATTCACTATTCAACCTCCTTCAGGTGAAGATAAAAGCCTATTACACTTTTGAACAACACCGCTACAAAAGATCCGTGTAGAATACCCTCACACTTGCAATCACTTTACACGTGGTGATTCAATTATTCTCTGTGGAGAACACTTTCTACACGCACAAGAGGTATACACACCCTTTTACTGATACAGAGCTTATAGTAGGTAGGTTATCAGAGAAACACTCCTCAATGAGTGAAATAAGAATAATACAGCGCAAACTATATATATCTCAAAATGAACAAGGGTTAAGATTCAATGTTTAAATAATAGAGATTGAAAGTTTTGAATAAATGTTGCAAAATTTGCAATGATATGCATATGTTCTTGGTGTTGTGAATTTGAAATTCTCAAATAATCTATTTATAGGCATAAGAAACTTCATATTCAAATTTCAATGTCAAAGACAACATCATTCATTTTTCAAAAAATTCAAATAAAAGTTTCTTTTTTTTCTCAATTGTCAAAGACAACATCATTTACTTTTCAAAAATTCCAAATATAATCTTTTTACTTTTTGCATATGACAAAAGGAGTATTATTTACTTTTCAAATTTTTCAAACAAAATCATCTATCTTTTACATAAATCAAAAAGAGCATCAATCACTTTTGAAAACATTCAAATAAAGCATGCACATGTAAAAGATGACAATCAATCATTTTTAATATTTTCAAAATTCAAACTTTTAATCATGTCATACACATGTGAAAAATGACAATCAATCATCTTTCAAATTTTCAAATTTAATTTTTAAAATATTCATGCACATGTGGAAAATGTATTTTAATACTTTATGATAAAATATTAATTTTGAGACTTAATCCTAATTTTGAATTTTTCAAGAGATGGACAACATTACTCTATGAGTTTTAATGTGAGTTTGTTCCCTTCTTGCTCATGACTAGTTCCTTGATGTGCTTGACTTCATTGTGTAGACAACTTGAATTTAAGACTCTTTTATTCTTTGAATTCATTTTTTATCATCAAAATCCATGTGTAAATATATAATTATACGAAACTTGAAACTTTGGGTTCAACAATCTCTCCCTTTTTTATGATGACAAATATTTGGTAGAACCTTGTTGAACCTAAGGTTTCAAGTTTTGTGTAAATATATAATTACACAAAACTTGAAACTTTAGGTTCAACAATCTCCCCCTTTTTTGTGATGACAAATACTTGATAGAACCTGAAACCTGTATTAATACTTAAACTCCCCCTGAGAATGTGCGTTAGTTTTTCAAGCAAAAATATAAATATAATTCCAAGCATATATAACAAGTTTAACAATTTAAACAATATTAATGTTCTAGTCTAAAACTTCTCCCCCTTTTGGCATCATTAAAAAGGATCGGCAGCAAGTAAATAGACTGAAGAAAATTGTACGTTAATAGACACTGTAGATAGTTGAAAAAGAATAATTGGATCCGTCCATGACCCGACAAGTGTGGCTGGAGATTTGAAAAAATCGCCTGTTGTTGTTGACAAACGACAATTGTCGGGTCACGGACGGATCCAATTATTCTTTTTCAACTATCTACAGTGTCTATTAATGCACCGTTTTCTTCAGTCTATTTACTTGCTGCCGATCCTTTTTAATGATGCCAAAAGGGGGAGAAGTTTTAGACTAGAACATTAATATTGTTTAAATTGTTAAACTTGTTATATATGCTTGGAATTATATTTATATTTTTGCTTGAAAAACTAACGCACATTCTCAATGGGAGTTTAAGTATTAATACAGGTTTCAGTTCTATCAAGTATTTGTCATCATCAAAAAGGGGGAGATTGTTAAACCTAAGGTTTCAAGTTTTGTGTAATTATATATTTATACATGGATTTTGATGATAACAAATGAATTCAAAGAATGAAGGAGTCTCAAGCTCAAGTTGTCCACACAATGGGGTCAAGCATATCAAGGAACCAAGCATGAGCAAGAAGGAAACAAGTTCACATTAAAGTCATAGAGAAATGTTGTAAATCTTTTAAAATTTGAAATTAGGATTAAGGCTCAAAAATTAATATTTTATCATAAATCATTAAAATACATTTTCCACATGTGCATGAATATTTTGAAAATTAAATTTGAAAATTTTGAAAGATAATTGATTGTCATCTTTCACATGTGCATGCCATGATTAAAGGTTTGAACTTTGAAAATATTAAAGATGATTGATTGTCATCTTTCACATGTGCATGTTTTATTTGAATATTTTCAAAAGTGATTGATGCTTTTCTTGACTTATGCAAAAGGAAGATGCCTTTGTTTGAATATTTTGAAAAGTAAAGTGTGCTCCTTTTGTCATATGCAAAAAGTAAAAAATTAGGTTTGAAATTTTTGAAAAGCAAAGTGTGCTCCTTTTGTCATATGCAAAAAGTAAAAAGATTAGGTTTGAAATTTTTGAAAAATGAATGATGATGTTTTTGACATGTGAATCTTTTTAAATTTGAATATGAAGTCTCATATGCCTATAAATAGATCATTTGAGAGCTTCACATTCACAACACCAAGAGCATACAACTCTCATTCAAAGCTTTCATTCTCTCTTCTCTAAGCATTGAGCCTTAACCCTTGTTCATTTTGAGAGATATAGTTTGTGCTTGTATTGTTCTTATTTCACTCATTGAGGAGTGTTTTCTGATATCCTACCCACTATCAATTCTTGTATCAGTAAAAGGGTGTGTACAACCCTTGTGCGTGTAGAAAGTGTTCTACACAGGGAATCGTTGAATCACCACGTGTAAGGTGATTGCAAGTGTAGAGGGTGTTCTACACGGATCCTTTGTAGCGGTGTTGTTCAAAGGTGTAATAGGTTTCTATCTCCACCTGAAGGAGATTGAATAGTGAATTCGGGGATCCTCAAGGGGTAGCTTGAGGCGAGGACGTAGGCAGTGGGGCCGAACCTCGTTAACATACTGAGTTTGCTTCTCTCTTACCCTTACTCTTTATATTTATTGCTGTTTCATATTTTGTTTATATTTTATATTGTATATTTGATTTATAATTGTTATTTTTTTTAAATACAACTCAATTCACCCCCCCTCTTGTGTTAGTCATCTGGGCAACAATTGGTATCAGAGCTAAAGCTCTATTATAAGATTAACTATCTTTTGAGTTAAGATCTTATGGCTAACATTGCAGCTTCATTTGGTGAAGGTCAATCTAGCAGTCGGCCTCCACTCTTTTGTGGAGACAATTACTCATTCTGGAAAGTTAGAATGAGAATATTCCTTCAGGCTCAAGGTCGAGAAATCTGGAAATGCATTGTAAATGGACCTTATATTCCAACAAAAGTGGTTGATGGAGTAAAGGTCAAAAAGGAAGAAGAAGAGTTTAATCGTGAAGACGATAGACTTTATACTTTGAATTTAACTGCTATGAATTTATTATATAATGCTCTCAATGGTAATGAGTTTAATAGAGTAATGACTTGTGCTACGGCAAAAGAAATTTGGGATAACTTGGAAGTTACTTATGAAGGAACTTCTCAAGTTAAGGAATCAAAAATTTATATTCTTACTCATGAATATGAAATGTTTAAGATGAATGATGATGAATCTATTTCTAGTATGCACACTCGTTTTACTAACATCATAAACAGCTTGACAGCTCTTGGCAAAGTTTATTCCAAAGTGGAAATGGTAAGAAAAATTCTCAACTCTCTACCAAAACGTTGGGAATCAAAAGTGACAGCGATTCTTGAAGCTAGAGACCTCAAGAAGCTCGAAGTGAATGAACTCATCGGGTCACTTATCACCCATGAGTACACATTGAAAAGAGGAGAAGAAGAAGGAAAGCCAAAGAAGAGCTTGGCACTTAAAGCTGTTCCTCATGAAAGTGAAAGTGATGAAGATGAGGAAAATGACGATAAAGATGAAGAAGTTGCGATGATAACAAGAAGAATTCAGAGATTCTTAAAGAAAAATAAAACTCCTCCGAGGAAATCATTCAAAAAGTTTTCCAAGAAAGATTCAGGTAAAAATGATACTTTAATTTGTTATAAATGCAATAAGCCTGGTCATATCAAGCCAGATTGTCCCCTGCTAAAGAAAGATCGAAACAAAGGCAAGAAAGCAATGAAAGCTACATGGGATGATGATTCAAGTAGCTCAGATAGTGAAGCAAGCAATGAAGAATCAGCAAATCTCTGTCTTATGGCTAAAGATGATATTGAGGTAACAAATTTTGATAATATTGAAAATCCTTCATATGAAGAATTGCAAAATGTTTTAGAAGAGGTATATGAAGAATTTGAAAAATTGGGTATCAAATATACTGCTTTGAAAAAGAAAAATTCTTCTTTAACAAACGAAATTGATATTTTAAGAAAAGAAAATATTGTTTTGAAAGACGAAAATCTTGAGTTGAAGAAAAAGAAAACTGATTTAGAAAATATTGTTGAAAACTTTACGAATGGAAAAAGAAATTTTGAAAAACTTCTTGGTAGTCAAAGATGTGTTTTTGACAAGGCAGGCTTGGGATATATGCCAAAACAAAAGTTCAAACCTTATAAAAACTTCTTTGATAATCCTTCTACATCAAAGTCTAATATTCAAAATTCTTTTCATAATAAGTTTGTCAAAAAAGGATACTATTATAATCATTCAAGATTTTCATATATGTCACATGCTATTTGTAATTTTTGTAATAGAAATGGTCATAATTATCATACTTGTCCTATTAGAAGAAAACATACAATGACTATTAGGGCCATATGGGTACCTAAAAATCTTGTTTCTTCTAATACTAATAAATAAAGGACCCAAAGAACTTGGGTACCAAGAAAAATCATTTTAATTGTTTTTATAGGTATGCATGAAGTCCTCTACAAGCAAAAACAAATGGTTTTTAGATAGTGGATGTTCAAGACACATGACGGGAGACAAGACTAAGTTCTTTGATCTTAGATCTAAAGAAGAAGGACACGTGACATTTGGAGACAACTCGAAAGGGAAGATCGTGGGAATAGGTAAAATTGGTAATAAATCTTCTCTCATAATTGAAGATGTTCTACTTGTTGAAGGTCTAAAACATAATCTTTTGAGTATAAGTCAATTATGTGATAAAGGATTTACAGTTACTTTCAAAATGGATAAGTGCATTATTTTGAATGATCATGATTATAACATTTGTTTTACTGCCTTTAGAAGTAATAATGTTTATACAATCGATTTTGAAGAAATTACCTCACAAGATGCTATTTGTTTTTCAGTACAAAATGAAACTAATTGGTTATGGCATAGAAGACTAGGTCATGCCAACATGGAACTTATTTCCAAACTTTCAAAAAATGATCTTGTGAGAGGTTTACCAAAGGCAAATTTTCTTAAAGACAAAATTTGTGATGCATGCCAATTTGGTAAACAAACAAAAACTTCTTTTAAAACCAAGAAATATATTTCCACTACTAGACCACTGCAACTGATACACATGGATCTTTTTGGACCAAATAGAGTTGCAAGTCTAGGAGGAAAATATTATGCTTTTGTTATTGTTGATGATTTCTCTAGATATACTTGGGTCATCTTTCTTGCTCATAAAGATGAGGCACATAATGCTTTTACCAAGTTATGCAAGAGAATTCAAAATGAAAAGGGCTATACTATTTCAAGTATCCGAAGTGATAGGGGAAAAGAGTTTGTTAATAAAAATATTGAAACATTTTGTGATGAAAATGGTTTTGTGCATAATTTTTCTGCTCCTCGAACTCCTCAACAAAATGGGGTAGTAGAGAGGAAAAATAGATCTCTTCAAGAGATGGCAAGAACAATGCTTAATGAGAACAACTTGCCTAGTTATTTTTGGGCCGAAGCGGTAAGTACTGCATGTTATGTTATAAATAGAGTTATGTTAAGGTCTAAATTAGATAAAACCCCCTATGAGCTTTGGAATGAGAAAAAGCCCAACATTGGTTACTTTCATGTATTTGGATGCAAATGTTTTATTTTGAATGACAGGGATAATTTAGGCAAATTTGATGCAAAATCGGATGAAGGTATTTTTCTCGGGTATTCTACAAATAGTAAAGCTTATAGAGTATTCAATAAAAAGACTTTAACTGTACAAGAATCTATGCATGTAGTATTTGATGAATCTAATTCTCTACTCTCCAAGAAATCCATTGATGAAGAAACAGGAGGTATAAATAATACAGAAAGTCTCAATCTCAACAAAGAGAACACAATAGAGGAAGTCCAACATGGAGACATCAGGAAAGATCATCAAAATTTAATACGAGATGCAACCAAACAGTGGAAATTTGTGAAAGATCATCCAGTGGAACAAATTCTGGGAGAACCTTCACAAGGTGTAAGCACTCGATCATCTCTTAGAAATATTTGCAATCATACTGCTTTTTTATCTCAGATTGAACCTAAAAATATTGATGAAGCACTTCTTGATGAATCTTGGATTCTAGCTATGCAAGAAGAGCTTAATCAATTTGAAAGAAATGATGTTTGGACACTTGTTCCTAAACCCAAAAATCATACTATTATTGGAACAAAATGGGTTTTTAGAAACAAGAAAGATGAGTCCGGAGTCATTACTAGAAATAAGGCTCGACTTGTAGCCCAAGGTTACAATCAAGAAGAAGGAATTGATTATGATGAGACATATGCACCAGTCGCAAGATTAGAAGCTATTCGAATGCTACTTGCATATGCTTGTTATAAAGATTTCAAACTTTTTCAAATGGATGTTAAAAGTGCTTTCTTAAATGGTTTTATAAATGAAGAGGTATATGTTGAGCAACCTCCAGGTTTTGAAAATCATATTTCTCCAAATCATGTTTTCAAACTCACAAAAGCACTATATGGACTCAAACAAGCTCCTAGAGCGTGGTACGAGAGACTCAGTGGTTTCTTGATTAAAAAAGGTTTCTCAAGAGGAAAAATCGACACAACTCTTTTCATTAAATACGAAAATGATGATATTCTTTTGGTTCAGATTTATGTTGATGATATAATATTCGGTGCTACTAATGAAAATATGTGTCAAGTTTTTGCTAAGACTATGCAGGATGAATTTGAAATGAGCATGATGGGAGAACTTACATTCTTTCTCGGATTGCAAATTAAGCAAGTAAAAAGTGGGACATTCATCAATCAATCAAAATATATTAAGGAATTGCTGAAGAAGTTTGGGATGGAAGGTGCTAAGGAAACTGGAACACCAATGAGCCCATCTACTAAACTTGATAAAGATGAATCCGGTAAGACAGTTGACTCGAAAGTATATCGAGGTATGATTGGTAGCTTATTATATTTGACAGCCAGTAGACCAGATATTATGTTCAGTGTGTGTTTATGTGCACGTTTTCAATCATCTCCAAAAGAATCTCATTTAATTGCAGTTAAGCGCATTCTTAGATATCTTAGTGGTACAATTAACCTAGGGTTATGGTACCCTAAACACACATCTTTCGATCTAATCAGCTACACAGATGCAGATTATGCTGGTTGTAAAATAGATCGAAAAAGCACTAGTGGAGCATGTCACTTCTTAGGTCATGCATTAGTTTCCTGGTTTAGTAAAAAACAAAATTCTGTTGCACTATCTACTGCTGAGGCAGAATATGTTGCTGCGGGTAGTTGTTGTGCTCAAGTTCTTTACATGAAGCAACAACTTGAAGATTTTAAACTCATGTATAATCACATTCCAATCAAATGTGATAATACAAGTGCTATAAATCTTTCAAAAAACCCAATACAACATTCTAGAACTAAGCATATTGAAATAAGATATCATTTTCTTCGAGATCATGTGCAGAAAGGCGATATAGTACTAGAGTTCACAAACACACACGATCAGTTAGCAGATATATTCACAAAACCTTTACCAGAAGATAGATTATCTATNAATCCACATCAAGTTTTCTTCTTATCTCTATAATTCATCTGTATTCCTTCAACATTCTCGCTTTAAGTTTTCAATTCTTCTCTCCATGGCTCATTCTTCTAACATTCCTCTAGATGCATCCATGAGGTATTCAGCACCTTAACCTCCTGTCCTTTCTGCAGCTGCCATTGGTGCCATGTTGCAGCAAGAAAATAATAATATGGCTAATAAGTCAGACTCCGATGCTATCTACGACTTGGTGAGTCTTGGGACTCGCTACTCATCCTCTATTGTTGCTTTTTCCCAGCGGGTACAAGCCAAAAACCATGAGGTTGAAAAGCTTAAAGAACAAATTGTTGTACTTCAACGAATTGTTCAAGAGTCTCACACAAGGGAAGGAATCCTTCGGCAGAAGAATAAAAAGTTGAAATCTCTATTGGATTCTTCATTCCGTTTGCCAGTTCCCATGGATAAGGATGACATGATATTGTATGAAGAGAATGAGCGTCTCAAACATGAGGCTAAGAACCTCAAGTTTATGTAAAAGTATTTAAAAAATATCTCTCTATTTTTATGAACTTATCTTCTTTTAAGAGATATTCATAATATGCATCATACCTATTTCTCTTCTAATCATAATAATCTATCTTCTGGTAAGGTTTTGTGAATATATCTGCTAACTGATCGTGTGTGTTTGTGAACTCTAGTACTATATCGCCTTTCTGCACATGATCTCGAAGAAAATATATCTTATTTCAATATGTTAGTTCTAGAAGTTGTATTGGGTTCTTTGAAAGATTTATAGCACTTGTATTATCACATTTGATTGGAATGTGATTATACATGAGTTTAAAATCTTCAAGTTGTTGCTTCATGTAAAGAACTTGAGCACAACAACTACCCGCAGCAACATATTCTGCCTCAGCAGTAGATAGTGCAACAGAATTTTATTTTTTACTAAACCAGGAAACTAGTGTATGTCCTAAGAAATGACATGCTCCACTAGTGCTTTTTCGATCTATTTTACAACCAGCATAATCTGCATCTGTGTAGCTGATTAGATCGAAAGATGTGTGCTTAGGGTACCATAACCCTAAGTTAATTGTACCACTAAGATATCTAAGAATGCGCTATACTGCAATTAAATGTGATTCTTTTGGAGATGATTGAAAGCGTGCACATAAGCACACACTAAACATAATATCTGATCTACTAGCTGTCAAATATAATAAGCTACAAATCATACCTCAATATACCTTCGAGTCAACTGGTTTACCGGATTCATCTTTATCAAGTTTAGTGGATGGGCTCATTGGTGTTCCAGTTTCCTTAGCACCTTCCATTCCAAACTTCTTCAGCAATTCCTTAATATATTTCGATTGATTGATGAATGTCCCACTTTTTTTTTTTTAATTTGCAATCCGAGAAAGAATGTAAGCTCTCCCATCATGCTCATTTCAAATTCATCCTGCATAGTCTTAACAAAAACTTGACACATATTTTCATTAGTAGCACCGAATATTATATCATCAACATAAATCTGAATCAAAAGAATATCATCATTTTTGCATTTAATGAAAAGAGTTGTGTCGATTTTTCCTCTTGAAAAACCTTTTTTAATCAAGAAACCACTGAGTCTCTCGTACCACGCTCTAGGAGCTTGTTTGAGTCCATATAGTACTTTTGTGAGTTTGAAAACATGATTTGGAGAAATATGATTTTCAAAACCTGGAGGTTGCTCAACATATATCTCTTCATCTATAAAACCGTTTAAGAAAGAACTTTTAACATCCATTTGAAAAAGTTTGAAATCTTTATAACAAGCATATGTAAGTAACATTTGAATAGTTTCTAATCTTGCGACTAGTGCATATGTCTCATCATAATCAATTCCTTCTTCTTGATTGAAACCTTGGGCTACAAGTCGAACCTTATTTCTAGTAATGACTCTGGACTCATCTTTCTTATTTCTAAAAATCCATTTTGTTTTTACTTGTAGAGAACTTCATGCATACCTATAAAAACAATTAAAATGATTTTTCTTGGTACCCAAGTTCTTTGGGTCCTTTATTTATTAGTATTAGAAGAAAAAGATTTTTAGGTACCCATATGGCCCTAATAGTCATTGTATGTTTTCTTCTAATAGGACAAGCATGATAATTATGACCATTTCTATTACAAAAATTGCAAATAGCATGTGGCATATATGAAGAACTTGAGTGATTATAATAGTATCTTTTTTTGACAAACTTATTATGAAAAGAATTTTGAATATTGTACTTTGATGTAGAAGGATTATCAAAAAAGTTTTTATAAGGTTTGTATTTTTGTTTTGGCATATATCCCAAGCCTGCCTTGTCAAAAACACATCTTTGACTACCAAGAAGTTTTTCAAAATTTCTTTTTCCATTCGTAAATTTTTCAACAATATTTTCTAAATCAGTTTTCTTTTCCTTCAACTCAAGATTTTCATTTTTCAAAACAATACTTTCTTTTCTTAAAATATCAATTTCGTTTGTTAAAGAAGAATTTTTCTTTTTCAAAGCAGTATACTTGATACCCAATTTTTAAATTCCTCATATACCTCTTCTAAAACATTTTGCAATTCTTCATATGAAGGATCTTCAATATTATCAAGATTTGTTACCTCAATGTCATCTTTAGCCATAAGACAAAGATTTGCTGATTCTCCATTGCTTGCTTCACTATCTGAGCTACTTGAATCATCATCCCATGTAGCTTTCATTGCTTTCTTGCCTTTGTTTCGATCTTTCTTTAGCAGAGGACAATCTGGCTTGATATGACCAGGCTTATTGCATTTATAACAAATTAAAATGTCATTTTTACCTGAATCTTTCTTGGAAAACTTTTTGAAGGATTTCCTCGGAGGAGTTTTATTTTTCTTTAAAAACCTCTGAATTCTTCTTGTTATCATCGCAACTTCTTCATCTTTGTCATCATTTTCCTCATCTTCATCACTTTCACTTTCATGAGGAATAGCTTTAAGTGCCAAGCTCTTCTTTGACTTTCCTTCTTCTTCTCCTCTTTTCAATGTGTACTCATGGGTGATAAGTGACCCGATGAGTTCATTCACTTCGAGCTTCTTGAGGTCTCTAGCTTCAAGAATCGCTGTCACTTTTGATTCCCAACGTTTTGGTAGAGAGTTGAGAATTTTTCTTACTATCTCCACTTTGGAATAAACTTTGCCAAGAGCTGTCAAGCTGTTTATGATGTTAGTAAAACGAGTGTGCATACTAGAAATAGATTCATCATCATTCATCTTAAACATTTCATATTCATGAGTAAGAATATAAATTTTTGATTCCTTGACTTGAGAAGTTCCTTCATAAGTAACTTCTAAGTTATCCCAAATTTCCTTTGCCGTAGCACAAGTCATTACTCTATTGAACTCATTACCATTGAGAGCATTATATAATAAATTCATAGCAGTTAAATTCAAAGTATAAAGTCTATCGTCTTCACGATTAAACTCTTCTTCTTCCTTTTTGACCTTTACTCCATCAACCACTTTTGTTGGAATATAAGGTCCATTTACAATGCATTTCCAAATTTCTCGACCTTGAGCCTGAAGGAATATTCTCATTCTAACTTTCCAGAATGAGTAATTGTCTCCACAAAAGAGTGGAGGCCGACTGCTAGATTGACCTTCACCAAATGAAGCTGCAATGTTAGCCATAAGATCTTAACTCAAAAGATAGTTAATCTTATAACAGAGCTTTAGCTCTGATACCAATTGTTGCCCAGATGACTAACACAAGAGGGGGGGTGAATTGAGTTGTATTTAAAAAAATAACAATTATAAATCAAATATACAATATAAAATATAAACAAAATATGAAACAACAATAAATATAAAGAGTAAGGGTAAGAGAGAAGCAAACTCAGTATGTTAACGAGGTTCGGCCCCACTGCCTAGTCCTCGCCTCAAGTACCCCTTGAGGATCCCCGAATTCACTATTCAATCTCCTTCAGGTGGAGATAGAAACCTATTACACCTTTGAACAACACCGCTACAAAGGATCCGTGTAGAACACCCTCTACACTTGCAATCACCTTACACGTGGTGATTCAACGATTCCCTGTGTAGAACACTTTCTACACGCACAAGGGTTGTACACACCCTTTTACTGATACAAGAATTGATAGTGGGTAGGATATCAGAAAACACTCCTCAATGAGTGAAATAAGAACAATACAAGCACAAACTATATCTCTCAAAATGAACAAGGGTTAAGGCTCAATGCTTAGAGAAGAGAGAATGAAAGCTTTGAATGAGAGTTGTATGCTCTTGGTGTTGTGAATGTGAAGCTCTCAAATGATCTATTTATAGGCATATGAGACTTCATATTCAAATTTAAAAAGATTCACATGTCAAAAACATCATCATTCACTTTTCAAAAATTTTAAACTAATCTTTTTACTTTTTGCATATGACAAAAGGAGCACACTTTCTTTAAAAATCAAACTAATCTTTTACTTTTTGCATGACAAAAGGAGCACACTTTTTCAAAAATTTCAAACCTAATTTTTTACTTTTTGCATATGCAAAAGGAGCACACTTTATTTTCAAAAATTTCAAACAAAGACATCTTCCTTTTGTCATAAGTCAAGAAAAGCATAATCACTTTTGAAAATATTCAAATAAAACATGCACATGTGAAAGATGACAATCAATCATCTTTAATATTTTCAAAGTTCAAACCTTTAATCATGGCATGCACATGTGAAAGATGACAATCAATTATCTTTCAAAATTTTCAAATTTAATTTTCAAAATATTCATGCACATGTGGAAAATGTATTTTAATGCTTTATGATAAAATATTAATTTTTGAGCCTTAATCCTAATTTCAAATTTTAAGAGATTTACAACATTTCTCTATGACTTTAATGTGAACTTGTTTCCTTCTTGCTCATGCTTGGTTCCTTGATGTGCTTGACTCCATTGTGTGGACAAATTGAGCTTGAGACTCCTTCATTCTTTGAATTCATTTGTTATCATCAAAATCCATGTGTAAATATATAATTACACAAAACTTGAAACCTTAGGTTCAACAATCTCCCCCTTTTTGATGATGACAAATACTTGATAGAACCTGAAACCTGTATTAATACTTAAGCTCCCCCTGAGAATGTGCGTTAGTTTTTCAAGCAAAAATATAAATATAATTCCAAGCATATATAACAAGTTTAACAATTTAAACAATATTAATGTTCTAGTCTAAAACTTCTCCCCCTTTTGGCATCATTAAAAAGGATCGGCAGCAAGTAAATAGACTGAAGAAAACGGTGCATTAATAGACACTGTAGATAGTTGAAAAAGAATAATTGGATCCGTCCGTGACCCGACAATTGTCGTTTGTCAACAACAACAGGCGATTTTTTCAAATCTCCAGCCACACTTGTCGGGTCATGGACGGATCCAATTATTCTTTTTCAACTATCTACAGTGTCTATTAACGCACCGTTTTCTTCAGTCTATTTACTTGCTGCCGATCCTTTTTAATGATGCCAAAAGGGGGAGAAGTTTTAGACTAGAACATTAATATTGTTTAAATTGTTAAACTTGTTATATATGCTTGGAATTATATTTATATTTTTGCTTGAAAAACTAACGCACATTCTCAGGGGGAGTTTAAGTATTAATACAGGCTTCAGGTTCTATCAAGTATTTGTCATCACAAAAAAGGGGGAGATTGTTGAACCTAAAGTTTCAAGTTTTGTGTAATTATATATTTACACAAAACTTGAAACCTTAGGTTCAACAAGGTTCTACCAAATATTTGTCATCATAAAAAAGGGAGAGATTGTTGAACCCAAAGTTTCAAGTTTCGTATAATTATATATTTACACATGGATTTTGATGATAAAAAATGAATTCAAAGAATAAAAGAGTCTTAAATTCAAGTTGTCTACACAATGAAGTCAAGCACATCAAGGAACTAGTCATGAGCAAGAAGGGAACAAACTCACATTAAAACTCATAGAGTAATGTTGTCCATCTCTTGAAAAATTCAAAATTAGGATTAAGTCTCAAAATTAATATTTTATCATAAAGTATTAAAATACATTTTCCACATGTGCATGAATATTTTAAAAATTAAATTTGAAAATTTGAAAGATGATTGATTGTCATTTTTCACATGTGTATGACATGATTAAAAGTTTGAATTTTGAAAATATTAAAAATGATTGATTGTCATCTTTTACATGTGCATGCTTTATTTGAATGTTTTCAAAAGTGATTGATGCTCTTTTTGATTTATGTAAAAGATAGATGATTTTGTTTGAAAAATTTGAAAAGTAAATAATACTCCTTTTGTCATATGCAAAAAGTAAAAAGATTATATTTGGAATTTTTGAAAAGTAAATGATGTTGTCTTTGACAATTGAGAAAAAAAAGAAACTTTTATTTGAATTTTTTGAAAAATGAATGATGTTGTCTTTGACATTGAAATTTGAATATGAAGTTTCTTATGCCTATAAATAGATTATTTGAGAATTTCAAATTCACAACACCAAGAACATATGCATATCATTGCAAATTTTGCAACATTTATTCAAAACTTTCAATCTCTATTATTTAAACATTGAATCTTAACCCTTGTTCATTTTGAGATATATATAGTTTGCGCTGTATTATTCTTATTTCACTCATTGAGGAGTGTTTCTCTGATAACCTACCTACTATAAGCTCTGTATCAGTAAAAGGGTGTGTATACCTCTTGTGCGTGTAGAAAGTGTTCTCCACAGAGAATAATTGAATCACCACGTGTAAAGTGATTGCAAGTGTGAGGGTATTCTACACGGATCTTTTGTAGCGGTGTTGTTCAAAAGTGTAATAGGCTTTTATCTTCACCTGAAGGAGGTTGAATAGTGAATTTGGGGATCCTCAAGGGGTAGCTTGAGGAGAGGACGTAGGCAGTGAGATCGAACTTCGTTAACATACTGAGTTTGCTTCTCTTTTACCCTTACTTTTTATATTTATTGCTGTTTCGTATTTTGTTTATATTTTATATTGTGTATTTGATTTATAATTGTTAATTTTTAAATACAACCCAATTCACCCTCCTCTTGTGTTAGTCATTTGGGTAATAGGTTTAATCAGTTTGATTAGATGAAACAACATAAGTAGTCGAAACCTTGACCTTTAGTAGAGGTGCAAAACTTAAATTCTTGAAAATGTTTGTTGGGTGAGACCAAAATTGGTAAATCTTGAACCCACCAGCATGTTCCTCGCACAACAATGGCTGAAACTACTCTTTAAGATTGAAACATTTTGTAAACTTCTCAAGTAGTTACAATTTACATTTGACTTGTTGCATGAATGGTCTATATTAATCAATACCCAAAGCTGATCTCCATGTGAACATTGTGCTTTGATTGAGAAATGTTTTAGAGAGCTGTTTACATTTGATTTTGAAAAAAGTGGTGGTGAAGAAAAAAGTTGTGTTAGATATTTTTTTAGTTTTGCAAAACTTTTTTCTAGTTTTTATGGAAGTTGAGGTAAGATGCTTTGATGAAAATGATTTTTAAAATTGATGAGATGTAAAGAGTCAGAAAATTTTGGAAAACTCAATTGTTACCGGCCAAGCGACTAATGAGGGGAAAAATTCGAACCAACATATTATTCAAGGAAGTGATTACATGTACAAAGACAACTAGCATTGCATTAGAGTTGGATTGACAATGAATAAAATTGGATTTTTTAATCATGGAACCTTGCTTATTTGGTTTGTGTTATCAGCAAAATCTTTATGCTGGCTAATCAAAGTAGAAAATTCTATGCCTTTCAAAATTACTACATTAGAGAGAGATAGAGCATGATCCATAACAGAGCAAGTTAGAAGACAGTTGGAAAACTTAAAAGTACATTCTCTAGATGATAAAACAACAACTTGTGAAATAGCTTTAGCATTAGAAAAAAAAACCATTTTTCCAATGCTAAACCCATACAGCTGAATATAGGAACATTTGCATGGAAAATATGAGAAGATGTAAACCAAGCACAAATTAAAAGGAAGAAAACAACTGCATGGAAGTATGATAACCAGCACAAACTAAAATGGTACAACCTTTCCTAGTGTAATCTTGTTTCATAGGTACAACCTCTCCTAGAGTAATGGCAAGGAAAATATTTATGATGAAACTTCCAAGCATACAACAAAACAGAAAAACTTGTCCTTGGGGCCAAAATAATAACAAAAGCTTGTATGATGAGAACCTCTAACCTCTGTTTCATGACCTAGTTGACATGCTCATTAAAGGTAGGCCCTTCTCTGGAACTTTATTGCATCATAATTCAACCATTCAATGGAAGCTCTTGATCATTCTTTGTAGACATTTCTATCATGGTAATGGTTATGATAGTACAGGCATCAAGTGCCAAAGCAGAGCCTTTTGATGTGTGTTATCATAGATTTCTTAAACAGACCTGTTAAGTTGGAAATCTGACGTGGATTGAGCATGGTTTTTGTGTTCTAACGGATTTGATAACTATACGATTGGTAGACCTTTGATACTTGAGTTGTTGTGCAATCATTAGGCCTTAAAGAGTGCTATTGCTATAACACTACACCATAGGAATAGGTGTGTGTGTGATTTCTATTATTAAATCCTCTATCTGCATGTGTATGATTTTATCTTTGCTAAAGATGCTCCTTGTATTCTCCACCTAATTGCTAAGAGGGATCAATTGTCCTTTAAAAAATAGTTGATAACTTTGATTACTTTGCGAGTTGAAGGTTGCTATGTTTTAAGTCTTGTCTTCAATCAAATAGGTGTACTTGTAGCCGCCCACCCTCGTACCAGTTGCCTTGGTTAGAAGTTATACGAACTTTTTTCAAAGGAAATGCCATACTTCGCCTATTATGAGATATGGGGTGTTCTAATCGAAGTGTCATACTTCTTGGCTCTATTACGGTAAGGCCAATGCACTAGCCAGCTAGTGTGGTGGTGAACATGCTGTGCTGTAAGCTAAGTTTTTCACCTCAAAGACGAAGGAGATATAGAAAGTGTGCCGTGCGTAATTCATAAAATTCTATAGTAGCATCAGTATATTCTTTTCTTTTTTTCACACTTAGCCAACCTTTCCTATGACTTTTCAGACCAACCAACCTGGATATGTTGTTGAAAGTCTCTCTGTATTTTGGGAGTAGAGCATGCAAAATCTAGCAATGGATCTTAGAAAAATGAAATTTTGAATGGCATGACTATTTCAATTTTTTCGCTGGCATTTGAATTGTCTCCTGACATATTCTGATTGATTGGCTTTCTGGGTCAGGGAGCGATTGATGACTTTATTGTAGGACTTCTAGATGTTGGAGCCTTAGAGATCACCCGCCTCATTCGGTCAAGCTGCTTCTCTCTCTACCCTTGAAGCTTGCTCTTCGACCAGTACCGTAGCTTGTACACTCGGCTATTCTCCCGATTCATCTCCCTTTGTCTATGTTGGAAAGAGGGCTGCTAGAGTGAGAGCTTTGTCTCTTTCTGTTTGTGCCACCTGGCCTTGCCCGAATGTTTTGACCCAGTTGGCAACTTTTCTAGAAGACTTGCTTTTCCATAGGGATTGAATACCTGAATATCATTTGATTGAATAGTTGGCCTAGATACACTTTAATTGGTAGGGTTTAGGATTTAGGGTTGAGGGTTTTACGGTTTAGGGTTTAGGGGTTTAGGGTTGAGCGTTTTACGGTTTAGGGTTTTAGGGTTTAGGGTTTAGGGTTTAGGGTTAAGGGTTTTAGGGTTTTAGGGTTTAGGGTTTAGGGTTTAGGGTTTAGGGTATAGGGTTAGGGTTAGGGTTAGGGTTTAGGGTTTAGGGTTTGGATGAACTTTAAGACTGATTTTATAGAGATAATATAAAGAACAAGACGAGCTACCATCCAAGTCAAAGAGTAATGTTTTTTTTCCGTTCGGTGAAAATGACATTTTTTAGAAACTCGGAGCCTTCAATCTCGTTTGTCAACAACAACAGACGATTTTTTCAAATCTCCAGCCACACTTGTCGGGTCACGGACGGATCCAATTATTCTTTTTCAACTATCTACAGTGTCTATTAACGCACCGTTTTCTTCAGTCTATTTACTTGCTGCCGATCCTTTTTAATGATGCCAAAAGGGGGAGAAGTTTTAGACTAGAACATTAATATTGTTTAAATTGTTAAACTTGTTATATATGCTTGGAATTATATTTATATTTTTGCTTGAAAAACTAACGCACATTCTCAGGGGGAGCTTAAGTATTAATACAGGCTTCAGGTTCTATCAAGTATTTGTCATCATCAAAAAGGGGGAGATTGTTGAACCTAAGGTTTCAAGTTTTGTGTAATTATATATTTACACATGGATTTTGATGATAACAAATGAATTCAAAGAATGAAGGAGTCTCAAGCTCAAGTTGTCCACACAATGGAGTCAAGCACATCAAGGAACCAAGCATGAGCAAGAAGGAAACAAGTTCACATTAAAGTCATAGAGAAATGTTGTAAATCTCTTAAAATTCGAAATTAGGATTAAGGCTCAAAAATTAATATTTTATCATAAAGCATTAAAATACATTTTCCACATGTGCATGAATATTTTGAAAATTAAATTTGAAAATTTTGAAAGATAATTGATTGTCATCTTTCACATGTGCATGCCATGATTAAAGGTTTGAACTTTGAAAATATTAAAGATGATTGATTGTCATCTTTCACATGTGCATGTTTTATTTGAATATTTTCAAAAGTGATTGATGCTTTTCTTGACTTATGCAAAAGGAAGATGCCTTTGTTTGAATATTTTGAAAAGTAAAGTGTGCTCCTTTTGTCATATGCAAAAAGTAAAAAATTAGGTTTGAAATTTTTGAAAAGCAAAGTGTGCTCCTTTTGTCATATGCAAAAAGTAAAAAGATTAGGTTTGAAATTTTTGAAAAATGAATGATGATGTTTTTGACATGTGAATCTTTTTAAATTTGAATATGAAGTCTCATATGCCTATAAATAGATCATTTGAGAGCTTCACATTCACAACACCAAGAGCATACAACTCTCATTCAAAGCTTTCATTCTCTCTTCTCTAAGCATTGAGCCTTAACCCTTGTTCATTTTGAGAGATATAGTTTGTGCTTGTATTGTTCTTATTTCACTCATTGAGGAGTGTTTTCTGATATCCTACCCACTATCAATTCTTGTATCAGTAAAAGGGTGTGTACAACCCTTGTGCGTGTAGAAAGTGTTCTACACAGGGAATCGTTGAATCACCACGTGTAAGGTGATTGCAAGTGTAGAGGGTGTTCTACACGGATCCTTTGTAGCGGTGTTGTTCAAAGGTGTAATAGGTTTCTATCTCCACCTGAAGGAGATTGAATAGTGAATTCGGGGATCCTCAAGGGGTAGCTTGAGGCGAGGACGTAGGCAGTGGGGCCGAACCTCGTTAACATACTGAGTTTGCTTCTCTCTTACCCTTACTCTTTATATTTATTGCTGTTTCATATTTTGTTTATATTTTATATTGTATATTTGATTTATAATTGTTATTTTTTTTAAATACAACTCAATTCACCCCCCCTCTTGTGTTAGTCATCTGGGCAACAAACCTGAATCCTGTATTAATACTTAAACTTCCCTTGAGAATGTGCGTTAGTTTTTCAACCAAAAATATAAAAATAATTTCAAGAATATAAAAAGTTTAGCAATTCAAACAATGTTAATGTTCTAATCTAAAACTTCTCCCCCTTTTGGCATCATTACAAAGGATCCGCAGCAAATAAATTGACTGAGGAAAATAGTGTATTAGTACAAACTATAGATAATCAAAAAATTGGAACCGTCTGTGACCCGACAAGTGATGCAAAACCTTGAGGCCTAACTCTACGAATTTAGTGTGGCTGAAGATTTAAAAAATCACCTAATGTTGTTGACAAACGAGATTGAGGACTCCGAGTTTCTATAAAAAAAATTATCATTTTCACCCATCGGATACCAAAAAAAATCACATTGCTCATTGACCTGCTGTTTTTCCATGACGATAGTATAGCCGAGCAATTCTCTTCCATTAATGTTCCAGACTTGAATTAGGAACCCTTTACGCATCAACCATCAATCTTCTCTCCTAAGACCGTCAATATCATGATAGGAGCAAAGATCCATTTTTCTGGTAGGGCTGATTCTGAGATTGTTGTAAAATCAAGAATTCTCAGCAGTCAATATGTTGCCTCTGTTACGACCATGTCTCAGAGGTTAATGGCAAGGGTGAGTGAGGTTGATCATCTAAACAACCAAATATCTGAGTTACGACTAAAGCTTGCTAATAAGGATAGAGAGAATAAAAAGCTAAAGTAAGAAAACAAGGAATTGAAAAAATTTACAGAATGGTATGCTCATGATCTGCAACCACGAATAGAGGAGCTGGAACGAGAGAGACTTCAGATACAAGGTCAACAACGGCAGATAACAACAAAGGTTCATCGTTTACGAGAAAAATAGGGACAACCTGCTGTTAATCTCGCTGGCTTAGCGATAAAACTTTTGATAATATATATCCAGCATATCTTGTATTTTTTTTTACTAAATAAGATTTGAAGAGATAATAGCTTGTCTTATTCTTTATGTTATCTTTATAAAATCAGTCTTAAAGTTCATCCAATTTGCATGAAATCTTATTCTCATCTCTATAACTCATCTGCATTCTTTCAATATTATCACTTTAAGCTTTATTCTTTTCTCAATGGCTCATTTTTCTAATATTACTCTAGATCCATCCATGAGTATTCTACACCTCAATCTCCTGTCCTTTTTGTAACTATCATTGGTGTCATGTTGCAGCAAGAAAATAATAATTTGACTAATAAGTCAGACTCCAATGCTATCTATGACTTGGTGAGTCTCGAGACTCGCTACTCATCCTCTATAGTTGCTTTTTTCAAGCAGCTACAAGTCAGAACCCATGAGATTAAAAAGCTTAAAGAACAAATTGTTGTACTCCAGCGAATTGTTCAAAAGTCTCACACAAGGGAATGAATCATTTAGCAGAAGAATAAACAGTTGAAATCCCTATTAAATTCTTCATTCCGTTTGTCAATTCTCATGGATAGAGATGGCATGATATTGTACGAAGAGAATGAGCGTATCAAATATCTGGTCTATCTTTTAAGAGATATTCATAGCATGCATCATACATATTTCTCTTCTAATCATGCATAATCTATCTTCTGGCGAAGGTTTTGTGAAAATATCTACTAACTGATCGTGTGTACTTGTAAACTCTAATACTATATCGTCCTTCTGCACATAATCTCGAAGAAAATGATATCTAATTTCAATATGCTTAGTTCTAAAATGCTGTATTGGGTTCTTTGAAAGATTTATAGCACTTGTATTATCACATTTGATTGAAATGTGATTATACATGATTTTAAAATCTTCAAGTTGTTGTTTCAGGTAAAGAACTTGAGCACAACACCTACCTACAACAACATATTCTGCCTCAACAGTAGATAATGCAACAGAATTTTATTTTTTACTTAACCATAAAACTAGTGCATGACCTAAGAAATGACATGTTCCATTAGAGCTTTCTTGATCAATTTTGTAACAAGCATAATCTGCATCTGTATAGCTAATTAGATCAAAATATATGTGCTTAGGATATCATAACCCTGGGTCAATTATAAAAATAAAATATCTAAGAATGCGCTTAATTGCAATCAAATGAGATTCTTTTGGACATGATTGAAAGCGTGCACATATTGAACATAATATCTGGTCTACTGGATGTCAAATATAATAAGCTATCAATTATACATTGATATACTTTTGAGTCAACTAGCTTACTGGTTTCATCATTATCAAGTTTAGTGGATTAGCTCAGTAATGTTCCAATTTCCTTAGTACCTTCTATTCCAAATTCCTTGAATGATACCTTAATATATTTTGACTAATTGATGAATGTTCCACTTTTTGCTTGCTTGATTTGTAATTCAAGAAAGAATGTAAGTTCTCCATCATACTCATTTCAAATTCTTCCTCCATACTCTTAGCAAAAACTTGGCACATATTTTCATTAGTAGCACCAAATATTATATCATCAACATAAATCTGAATCAAAATAATATCATTATTTTCATATTTAATTAAAAGAGTTGTGTCGATTTTTCTTCTTAAAAAACACTTTTCAATCAAGAAACTATTGAGTCTCTCGTACCAAACTCTAGAAGTTTATTTGAGTCCATATAGTACTTTTGTGAGTTTAAAAACATGATTTTGAAAAATATGATTTTCAAAACCTAGAAATTACTCAACATATACCTCTTCATTTACAAAACCGTTTAAGAAAGCATTTTTAACGTCCATTTGAAAAAAATTGAAATCTTTATAACAAGCACATGCAAGTAGCATTCGAATAGGTTTTAATCTTGCAACTGGTGCATATGTCTCATCATAATTGATTCCTTCTGCTTGATTGAAACATTGGGCTACAAGTCGAGCATTATTTCTAGTAATGACTCTGGACTCATCTTTCTTGTTTTTAAAAATCAATTTTGTTCCAATAATAGTATGATTTTTGGGTCTAGAAACAAGTATTCAAACATCATTTCTTTCAAATCGATTCAGTTCTTCTTGCATAGTCAGAATCCAATATTCATCAAGAAGTGTTTCATCAATATTTTTGGGTTCAATCTAAGATAGAAAAGCAGTATGATTGCAAATATTTCTAAGAGATGATCGAGTACTTACACCTCGTGAAGGTTCTCCCATAATTTGTTCCATTTGATGATCTTTCACAAATTTTCACTGTTTGGTTGCATCTTGTATTAAATTTTGATGATCTTTCCTGATGACTCCATGTTGGACTTCCTCCATTGTGTTCTCTTTGTTGACATTGAGAATTTCCGTATTATTTATACCTCATGTTTTTTCATCAACGGATTTCTTGGAGAGTAGAGAATTAGATTCATCAAATACTACATGCATAGATTCTTGTACAGTCAAAGTCTTTTTATTGAATACTATATAAGTTTTATTATTAGTAGAATACCCAAAAAAGATACATTCTTCAGATTTTGCATCAAACTTGCCTAAATTATGTCTGTCATTCAAACTAAAACATTTGCATCCAAATATATGAAAGTAACCAATGTTGGGTTTTTTCTTATTCCAAATCTCATAATGGGTTTTATCTAATTTAGATCTTAGCATAACTTTTTTTATAACATAACATGCAATACTTACCGCTTTGACCCAAAAATAACAAGACAAGTTGTTCTCAATGAGTATTGTTCTTGCCATCTCTTGAAGAGATCTATTTTTCTTCTCTACTACCTCATTTTGTTGAGGAGTTCGAGAAACAGAAAAATTATGTACAAAATCATTTTCATCACAAAAATTTTCAATATTTTTATTAACAAACTCTTTTCCTCTATCACTTCAGATACTTGAAATAGTATAGCCCTTTCATTTTGAATTCTCTTGCATAATTTGGTAAAGACATTATGTGCATCATCTTTATGAGTAAGAAAAATTACCCAAGTATATCTAGAGAAATCATCAACAATAACAAATGCATAATATTTTCCTCCTAGACTTACAACTCTTTTTTATTCAAAAAGATCCATGTGTATCAATTGCAATGGTCTAGTTGTGGAAATATGTTTCTTAGTTTTAAAAGAAATTTTTATTTGTTTACCAAATTGACATGCATCACAAATTTTGTCTTTAAGAAAATTCACCTTTGGTAAACCTCTCACAAGATCTTTTTTTATAGTTTAGAAATAAGTTCCATATTAGCATGACCTAGTTTTCTATGCCATAGCCAATATTACAATCATGATCATTTTTTGTGAGACAATTTCTTCAAATTCGATTGTATAAACATTATTACTTCTAAAAGTAATAAAACAAATATTACAATCATGATCATTCAAAAAATGCACTTATCCATTTTGAAAGTAACTGTAAATCTTTTATCACATAATTGACTTATGCTCAAAAGATTATACTTTAAACCTTCAAAAGTAGAACATCTTCAATTATAAGAGAATATTCATTACCAATTTTACTTATTCTCACGATCTTCCCTTTTGAGTTGTTTCCAAATGTCTTGTGTCCTTATTCTTTATATCTAAGATTAAAGAACTTAGTTTTATCTCTCATCATGTGTTTTGAACATCCGTTATCTAAAAATCATTTGTTTTTACTTGTGGAGGACTTCATGCATACCTATAAAAACAATTAAAATGATTTTTCTTTGTACCCAAGTTCTTTGGGTCCTTCATTTATTAGTTTTAAAATAAACAAGATTTTTAAGTACCCATATAGCCCTAATAGTCATTATATGCTTTCTTCTAATAGGACAAGCATAATAATTATAACTATTTCTATTACAAAAATTACAAATAGCATGTGGTATATATGAAGAACTTGAGTGATTGTAATAGTATCCTTCTTTGATAAAATTATTTTTGTGAAAAGAATTTTGAATTCGGGATTTTAATGTAGAAGGATTATCAAAGAAGTTTTTATAAAGTTCGTATTTTTGTTTTGGCATGTATACCAATCATGCCTCGTCAAAAACACATCTTTGACTACCAAGAAGTTTTTCAAAATTTCTTTTTCCATTCGTAAAGTTTCAACAATATTTTCTAAATCAGTTATTTTCTTCTTCAACTCAAGATTTTCATTTTTTAAAATAATATTTTCTTTTCTTAAAACATCAATTTCATTTGTTAAAGAAGAATTTTTCTTTTTCAAAGTAATATACTTGATACCCAATTTTTCAAGTTTATCATATATCTCTTCCAAAACATTTTTCAACTCTTCATATAAATGATTTTCAATATTATTAAGATTTGTTACCTAAAGGTCATCTTTAGCCATAAGATAAAGATTTGTTAATTCTTCATTGCTTGCTTCACTATTTGAACTACTTGAATCATCATCCCATGTAGCTTTCATTGCTTTCTTGCCCTTGTTTCGATTTTTCTTTAGTAGAGGACAATCTAGTTTGATATGTCCATGCTTATTGCATTTATAACAAATTAAATAGTCATTTTTACCTGAATCTTTCTTAAAAAACTTTTTGAAAGATTTTCTCGGATGAATTTTATTTTTCTTTAAGAACCTCTTAATTCTTCTTGTTATCATCACAACTTTTTCATCTTTATCGTCACTTTCCTCATCTTCATCACTTTCACTTTCATGAGGAACAGTTTTAAATGTCAATCTCTTCTTTGGCTTTCCTTCTTCTTCTCCTCTTTTCAATGTGTACTCATGAGTGGTAAATGACCCAATGAGTTCATTTACTTCGAGCTTCTTGAGGTCTCTAACTTTAAGAATCGCTGTCACTTTTGATTTCCAACGTTTTGGTAGAGAGTTGAGAATTTTTCTTACTATCTCCACCTTTGAATAAATTTTACCTAGAGCTATCAAATTGTTTATAATGTTAGTAAAACAAGTATACATACTAGAAATAGATTCATCATCTATCACCTTAAACATTTCATATTCATGAGTAAGAATATAAATTTTTTATTCCTTAACTTGCGAAATTCTTTCATAAGTAATTTCCAAGTTATCCTAAAATTTCCTTTGTCGAAGTGCAAGTCATTATTCTATTGAACTCATTTCCATTGAGAGCATTATATAACAAATTCATAGCAGTTAAATTCAATGTATAAATTCTATCGTCTTCACAATCAAATTCTTATTCTTCCTTTTTCACCTTTACCCCATCAACCACTTTTGTTGGAATATAAAGTCTATTTACAATACATTTTCAGATTTCTCGACCTTGACCCTGAAGGAATATTCTCATTCTAATTTTTCAGAATGAGTAATTGTCTCTACAAAAGAGTGGAAGCCGACTATTAGATTAATTTTCACCAAATGAAACTGCAATGTTAGCCATAAGATCTTAACTCAAAAGATAGTTAATCTTATAACAGAGTCTTTACTCTAATACTAATTGTTGCCTACATGACTAACACAAGAGGGAGGGTGAATTGGGTTGTATTTAAAATTTAACAATTATAAATCAAATACATAATATAAAATATAAACAAAATATGAAACAACAATAAATATAAAGAGTATGGGTAAGAGAGAAGCAAACTCAATATGTTAACGAAATTCGGCCCCACTGCCTATGTTCTCGCCTCAAGCTACCCCTTGAAGATCCCCAAATTCACTATTCAACCTCCTTCATGTAGAGATAGAAACCTATTATACCTTTGAACAACACCACTACAAGGATCCGTGTAGAACACCCTCTACACTTGCAATCACTTTACAAG
This sequence comes from Carya cathayensis, assembly GCA_011037825.1. Lineage (NCBI taxonomy): Eukaryota > Viridiplantae > Streptophyta > Magnoliopsida > Fagales > Juglandaceae > Carya > Carya cathayensis. The sequence goes on from QGSO01000586.1 coordinate 29,331, forward strand.
TGATGATTCAACTTTCTCTATGTAGAACATTTTTTACACGCACAAGGATTATACACATCATTTTACTAATACAATAGCTGATAGTGGGTATGTTATCAGAGAAACACTCATTAATAAGAGCAATACAATACAAATTATATATCTCTCAAAATGAACAAGAGTTATGGTTCAATATTTAGAGAAGAGAGATTGAAAGTTTTGAATGAATGTTGCAAAACTTGCAATGATATATGTATGCTCTTGATATTATAAATTTGAAGTTTTCAAATGATCTATTTATAGGCATAAGAAACTTCATATTCAAATTTTAAATGTCAAAGACAACATCATTCATTTTTCAAAAAATTCAAATAAAATTTTCTTCATTTTCAATTGTCAAAGATAATATCAGTCATTTTTTCAAAAAATTCAAATAAAAGTTTTTTCTTTTTCAATTGTCAAAGACAACATTATTCACTTTTCAAAAATTTCAAATCAAATCTTTTTACTTTTTGCATATGACAACATGAGTATTATTTACTTTTTAAAATTTTCAAACAAAATCATCTACTTTTTGCATAAGTCAAAAAGAGTACCAATCACTTTTGAAAACATTCAAATAAAGCATGCACATGTAAAAGATGATAATCAATCATCTTTAATATTTTCAAAATTCAAACTTTTAATCATGTCATGCACATGTGAAAAATGACAATCAATTATTTTTCAAATTTTCAAATTTAATTTTCAAAATATTCATGCACATGTGGAAAATGTAATTTAATATTTTATGATAAAATATTAATTTTAAACCTTAATTCTAATTTCAAATTTTTAAGAGATGTACAACATTACTCTATGAGTTTTAATGTGAGTTTGTTCCCTTCTTGATCATAACTGGTTCCTTAATATGCTTAACTCTATTGTGTAGACAATCTGAGACTCTTTTATTCTTTAAATTCGTTTGTTATTATCAAAATTCATGTGTAGATATATAATTATACGAAACTTGAAACTTTTGGTTCAACAAAACCACTATCTAAACCAAGGACTATATATGCATTAGACACTTTACAAAGTTCTTTACTGCTCACAGTGTAACGTTAGCAACAGACCAAATTATGATGAAATGTTCAAGCGACCTAAAAATCAACAAGCTTTGAAAAGGCACTAATAAGGGCAAGCAAGGATCTTATAGTGCCTTAGAATCAGAGTAAATACAAACAACTATGAGGCAGCAATAAAAAATGCGAAACAATTAAACAAAATTGACAGTTGTTCAAGAGGAATGGGTGAGAAATGCTTACCCGGTAGGAAAGAGTCCTAGGAGCCATAGTGGTGAAGGTATGGCGGCAACACCATTTGTTGGGAGTTTGGAAAGTGATGGAGATGTGAGGCTAGTGTAGTTTTAAAGTGGTGGTTTTTCCTGAAGAGAAAGGCTTAGCTTTATACGTCATTTTTGCTACAAGCAGAACAACTCTCGCTTGAAGCAAGATAGGGGTTGATTGCAATGTAAATGCAGGCGAATGGAGACCTTGACTGAAGGGACAGTTGGCTTATGAGGTGATGATGCACTACAAGGAGGGTTAAGCCTAGGTCAGGGCCAAAGATTTGACTGGCAATGGCCAGCTTTGGGTAGAGATTCGCACTGCTTCAAGTCAAGCGCTCACAACATAGGATTTAGGGTTAAAGATTCGGAGTTTTAGGGTCAAGATAATGCTGGCAATGGGCAAGTTAGGGCTAGAGATTTGCAAAAATAAAGTCTGCAGCATTCGACTTCCATTCGAACAGCTTCAAGCTTCAAGCTTCATGCCTTGCAATGGCGTCAATCCTCCTTTATAGATAAGCTATTCTGAGGCTTGAAGAAGACTCAATGGCTGCTCGATTTGGGCATGAAGGAATGGAGAGTCTACTGTCTCATTTGGGGTGATCAGCAGGAAGGGAATGGAAAAATTTACCAATGAGGGAAGAGGAAAGTTGGGGAAAGTGGAGGCAATAATGTTTAGAGGAGGGGTGAACTGATACTATAGTGTCTGTGTTGGGTCATGTCGGTGAACAATTGTAAAAAAATTTTGAAACAAAGATGTATGAGTTGGGTTTTGCATAAATGGCCGTTTGGATATATGATCTCATCTCAATTTGGAAAGTGTATGAGAATTTCGTGTCTTATCTCGGGGCCAAACCTAACGGTAAATATTTTTAATTATTTTCTCTTTTTATTGTATTTATTCTTTTACAATAATTTCTCTCTTTTTATACTTTTTTCTTATAAAATATTAAAATAATATAATATTTAAATAATATAGAGAACAAAATAGATAAATTAATATATGATATGTTGTAAAAATTAATAAGCCAGATAAAAAAATAAAAATAAAATGTAGATTTTAATAATAAATTTTGAAAAATAAGATAAAAGACTCTATTGTGAATACTCAGTAATATCGAGGTGGCCTCTTTCAACGATATTCAGAATTTGAGAAAAGGAATCGGACACGCACGTTGAAATCCGACACAGAGACATCTCTTCTACCCAGTTGTACTCTTCGTTTAGTGATTTCTCAGAGAGACAGAGCGAGAGATCGATTATAGCATTGGGTCGGGGCCTCCTGGGAATTAGCTGTCGGCTGTTCTCTTTCTAAACTGGAAATTTGAAAAATAAAAAATAATTTGTGTTCTGGATGATAGGAGAGTTAGGGTTTTATCTGAGAGGGATGGAAACCGAAAGATTGGGGTTGTAATTGAGGAGCAGCCTTGCAAAGAGTTATATGCTCTTTCTGTTTCGAATTAGCTAATTATGCTGTAAATTTTCTAGTTTTGGGGTCTTAGCTTCGTGAGAAGCGTTTTCCGAGAGAGAGAAAAATGGAAGGCGGCAGGAGGATATCGGTGAGTCCTCGGCCTTGCAGAGGAAGGCGGGTACTGGCAAAGAAGCGAGCACGCGGTGGTGGCATGGATGGGTTGGTCAACAGCGTTAAGAAACTGCAGAGACGGGAAATCAGTTCGAGGCGTGATCGTGCTTTCGGTATGAGCGACGCCCAGGAACGCTTCCGTAACATACGTTTGCAGGTCTCTTCTGCTTTCCTTCTTCTCTTGTAGCAATCCAATACTTCTCATTTTTCACTTGTTCTCCTTTCCTTCTTCTTCTTCTTCTCAAGTAATATGAATTAACAAGTGCATGTCTTGAATAATTGTGTGAAATCTTTTTGGCGCTAGTTTAGCATTTTCCTTTGTAGCTCAAACCCAGTTTCCTTATATATTATGAGGATTAAACCATATGGATACATTGCTATTGGAGTTAGTTAGATATATAGTAAGGACTGTATTCAGTTGCCTACTCTTGTTAGTGAATTAAATGCATCTACAATTTCAAAATGATCAGCTTGGCATTTTGAAAATGAGGATGCCCCCAAAATAAAGTTTATGGTGTTACGTCATATGCCACGAAATGTGTTACGTCATTATGGACATAAATCATTTTGGAAGTCCTGAGAGGTTCACAATTAGGTTAAACCACAAATTTGTGCATTAAATTAATAATCCCATTACTGTTAGTTAATGTACACTTTATTTTGCTTACATTAATCCTCCTTCCTAATTTTACGTAAGTACCTTGTTGTAACGTAGATAAGTATGCTCTTCTCTCACCACTTTTGCCATCAACCGGATATACATGTAGTGGACCCATTTTTCTCTTCATGCACTTTTTCCCTCCGTATACTGTTCTCTCCCAAAACTCATTTTGATGGTGATCATGCAAGTTTGCTCGTATGGGAAGGAAAATGGGTCTTTCAAAAGCTGTTGTTATAGAATTAAAGTCATTTGAGATGTCAAGGGATGGCCGTTGGGTGCTCCTTACTGAAAGAAGGTGGAAATTTGTCAAAAATATGAGCTTGGAGTTAGCTACGGCACGCTACTTCACCAAAGCTTTGGACGATTGTTTGAAGGTTAGGAGAAAGGAGTTCTATACAGCCCATTGGGAAGGTCATAGGGGCTTCATAGCACAGAGGTGCTCAAACTCCCAAGACACGTTCATGGCACTAGTAGAGTACCGAGGGGGTGGTCTTCGAAACTGCATTTTTTATTCCTGAAGACTGGGACAGAATGGGATGGCGGAAGCTGGTAGATGTATTGAGGGAGGCTAGACGAGAAGGTCGCTTCATTGGGTCGGCACTGCCAACGACGATAGTAGCTCCACTTCAATCTTCAACCTGGTCGTACTTGGAGGTTCTCCAACAAATGAAGGTTTTGGACTTGTCTCGTCAACCTATCAGGCTGGATGTCAGTTCTGACAATTCGACTCGATTGAGTGGTGCAACGGTCAGGAAGTACCGTTGCTTCTATAGGGGCCCAAAGACTTGAGGGTGGTGGCAGGGGAGTTATTGGTCTAAAAAAGGAAATGCTTCTTTGGGCTATGACTGAGATGCAAAGTCAGTTGGGTGAATTGCAACATAATATAAGTTGGTTGATACGGCGCGTTGAGGAGGAAAAAGGGGTGGGGGTGGGGGTGGGCTTGGGTCTGGGTGATGGGCTAATTGAAGGCAACATGAGGGGAGCCTCTTTAGGTTTCTATGATCAAAGGGCTTGCGTAAGTCTAAAGGGCCGTCTATGGTAAAAAAAGGGAAGGAACCCATGGGCAACGAGAACAACCAACAACAGTTGCGAAACACCCAACAACCAAAGGGGCCTGGCGTTGGGCCTCAACCCAGGGGCAAGCAGAACACCCAACAACAGCTACGGCCTATTTGGAGGAGACAAATCCCAAATGCCACAGGCCCATCGACGTGTGGGTATCAGCCACCATCGTCAGTGAAGAGCCAGGGGGCCCCGCCAAAGGTTGTGGAACCGGAACCATCGATGGGGGCTAGGCAGCCGAAGATTGCACTCTCAAAGCAACAAGACTCGGGATTTAGCACTTTTCATGCCCCCTCCTACTTTTGATGTACCGGGTCCAGCACAGAACAGTTCGAGGGAGGATGCCGGTGCCTCGACTGCAACAACATCTTCGTTTAGATCGCCAGTGGTCATACTCTCAACAGAGGGGATTCCGAGATTCAAGGCCTCTCCCTTATCCTTGGTCGAAGAGTTGCCTACGATGGGTGGTCAACCATAGGCCGCCACCATCGCACTAGAAAACTCACGGGGAAATGATATAATGGACTCCCAAGGCAATCTTGCAGAGATGGACATGATAGACAGAGCAATTTTGATCAGTGAATGAATTGAGTTAGCCTCCACTTAAGGCCTTGTTTCAAACTCGAATAGGAGGGATTCAAACTCGATTATGCCTTTGCCTATTTGTGGCAGTGAGTTCTCCTTTTTTTTTTTTGGGGGGGGGGGGGGGGGGTGAACCAACCCCTTTATGCACACTCCCCCCAGTCCTAACACAAAGAGGTTTATCTTAGAGTGGGTGTTCAAGAAGGTCGAGGAGATGCAAGTATGCATTGGGGTTTCTTGTGTAGGCTTTGAAGAACAATTTAGGGCCCTTCTTGTAGCCATTGAACCTGGTCGATCGAAGTCAGCCACAAAGCGAGATAGGGAACTCAAAAGGCTCACATGTATTATGAAACGAAGGAGGGGAGTGGCAGAAGGGATAGATTGAAAGGGAGGGACACTCTTTGTACTTATGAAGTCTAAGATTCTTTCATGGAATGTGTGGGGGCTTAATGATCGCAATAAGCACCTTCGCATAAAATCCTTATTGTAGACCTAGAAGATTGATTTGGTGTGTTTTCAAGAAACAAAATTGCGGGTCATTAATAGAAGAATCATTCATAGTTTATGGGGTGTTCGTATGTGGGTTGGTCCTACTTGGTCTGTTTGGGAGTTTCAGGTGGCATTTTTGTAATGTGGGATAAAAGAGAGGTGGTAGAGGAGTGTGTTGGAAATGTTTTGATTGCTAGTTTATTTAAAAATACTGTAGATGGATCGGAGTGGGCTTTTGTAGGCACGTATGGGCCAAACATGGATAGAGATAGTAGAAGACTATGGGAGGAGTTGGTGGGTTAATATTATTTATGGGAGGTGCCGTGGTGTATGGGTGGGGATTTCAATATTACTCGCTTTCCCAATGAGTTTAGGGTTTAGGTGAACCTTTCCACCCCTAGTCGAGGCTTAAGGTCAACCTTGGTAAGTCCGAGATGGTTGCGGTGGGCGTGGTGCCCAGTATCAACAACCTGGTGAGCCTTATAGATTGTAAAGTGTCTTCTTTGCCTATGAAATATTTGGGCCTCCCATTGGGGGGACTTTTAATGCTAGAGCTATTTGGGATGGGGTTGTGGAAAAATTAGAGAAAAGGCTAGCTGGTTGGAAACGGTTGTAATTATCGAAAGGGGGTTGACTCACATTAATTAAGAGCACTTTAACTGACCTCCCCACCTATTTTTTATCTCTATTTCCTTCGCCTGTAGGGGTGGCAAATAGGATTGAGAAATTATTTTGGGCTTTTTTTTTTTTTTTGGGGGGGGGGGGGGGGGGGGGAGGAAACGAAATTCCATCTTGTTAATTAGAATAAAGTTTGTTCCCCAATTTCGAATGGTGGCTTGAGAGTGTGCAGTTTCAGGACTTTAAAGCTTTTTTGGGGAAATGGTTATGGAAATTCGCTGTGGAAGGAAATTATTGACTCTAGACACGAAAGTGCTATTGTGGGGGGTGGGGGTCTGGTGCTCCAATGAAGTAGGGGAGGGGGTATGGCGTGGACTTATGGAAATTTATTAGGAGGGGATGGTAGTGTTTCAAAAATCATATCCATTTTGTGGCTGGAGTGGGTTCTAAAAATCAGGTTTTGGCATGATGTTTGGTGTGGAGATCACGCTCTTGATGGGGCATTTCCTACTCTCTATCGTATTGCAGCTAACAGGGATGCTTCTGTGGTGGATCTGCGGGTATTTTCTTATGGTTCTCACAAATGGATGTTTGGTGTGGAGATTGCGCTCTTGATGGGGCATTTCCTGCTCTCTATCGTATTGTAGCTAACAGGGATGCTTATGTGGTGGATCTGCGGGTATTTTCTCATTGTTCTCACAAATGGAATGTCCTTTTTAATAAGGATAGAATCAGGTTTGCCATGATGTTTGGTGTGGAGATCGCGTTCTTGATTGGGCCTTTCTTGCTCTCTATCGTATGGCAGCTAATAGGGATGCTTCTGTGGCGGATCTGAGGGTACTTTCTCATGTTTCTCACCAGTAGAATGCCCTTTTTAATAGGGATATTCGTGATAGGGAATTGCACACCGTTTCAGAATTTTTCAGGTTGATATACTCCATGGGAAACATTACGGCACAGGAGGATAGGATGCAATGGAGGTCCAATGGCAGCAAGAAGTGTACGGTTAGGGCGTATTACAATATATTGGCATCACAAGGTAATGTTCCCTTCCCTTGGAAGAATATTTGGAGATCTCGCGTGTCTTCTAAAGTACCTTTCTTCATATGGACTGCTCTTGGGAAGATTTTAACCACGGACAACTTAAGGAAGGAGGGGGCTCATTGTGATGGATTGGTGCTATTTGTGTAAAAAGTATGGAGAATCAGTGGATCACTTATTATTTCACTGTGAGGTGACAAGGGGATTGTGGGATGAGATCTTTAGACGAATTGATGTTGCTTGGGTAATGCCATTGAGGGTGGTTGATTTACTGGCTTTTTGGAAGGAGATTCAAGGCTGTCCTCAAGTGGCGGCAGTGTGGAAAATGATTCCATTGGCATTATGTGGTGTACTTGGTCGGAAAGGAATGAGCAGTGCTTTGCAAATACGGAGCGCACAATGGCGGAGCTTCAGAATTTTTTCGTACACACTATTGCTTTGGTTTTCAGCCATTTTACTTGATGGAAACAATGTTCATGACTTCCTGTCCTTAATCTTTCATTCCTAGAATGTATTTAGGTGTTCTTTTGTATACTTCATCCGTACACGGGCTATGCCCATTTCATTCTTATCAATAAAATTTACCTCTTATAAAAATAAAAAATAAAAAAAACTATGCTCTTCTAATCTGCTTATTGGTATATGTTTAATTTGTTTATGGATAGGAGGAATATGATACCCATGATCCAAAAGGTTATTGTTCCATGGTACTGCCTTTCCTGAGAAAAAGGTCAAAGATAATTGAGATCGTAGCAGCTCATGACACTGTGTTTGCTCTTGCTCAATCTGGTGTTTGTGCAGCATTTAGCCGAGGTATAGCTGTATTTATATATTTCTAAAATTTTTGAGTAGGTGTGAGATTTTTTGTGTCTAAAAGTAGAATGATGATGGGGGGATTTATATGTGTCTCCCTTGTTGGATGCAGAGACTAATAGGAGGATATGCTTTCTGAATGTCAGTCCTGATGAAGTTATACGAAGCTTGTTTTATAATAAAAACAATGACTCACTTATCACAGTTTCTGTGTATGCTTCAGACAATTTCAGTTCTTTGAAATGCAGAAGCACAAGGATCGAGTATGTGAATCTTATACCACTTGCTGCCACCTCCTAAAATATTGTAATAATTCCAAAAAAGCAAATGAGAAATCTCAAATCCTATGGTTGATTATCCTTTTTTTGCTTGTTTATATTCAAAATTGTCCTGTGAAAACACATCGGTGTCTGTTCATATATTCCAGATACATAAGGAGGGGCAAACCAGATTCTGGCTTTGCACTTTTTGAGTCCGAATCACTGAAATGGCCTGGTTTCGTAGAGTTTGATGATGTCAATGGGAAGGTACTCACTTATTCTGCACAGGATAGGTAATTTTTCTCAGTATTCTTTTTCTGCTAAGATACGATTCTCTATTACTTCATTTTTTATCAGTGATTATCTATTACTCAATTAGCTTATTGATTTCATTATTTTTTCTTTTTCTTTTCATTCTTGTGTTAGTATTTACAAAGTGTTTGACCTGAAAAACTATACAATGTTGTACTCCATATCGGATAAACATGTTCAAGAAATAAAGATCAGGTAATGTATCTAACATGCTATGCACATGCACAACAGTAGTATTTCATGTACTTGTGCATGAACTGCTTGAGAATAAAAATGTTGTTTGAAATTGATCCTTTTCATAATTACTTGTTTGCTCCTATTTGGTATTTTTCCTGAGCAGTCCAGGGATCATGTTGTTGATTTTTACCAAAGGAAGTAGCCATGTTCCCCTTAAGATTCTTTCAATTGAGGATGGAACTGTTCTCAAGTCTTTCAACCATCTACTTCACCGGAATAAGAAGGTGGATTTCATTGAACAGTTTAATGAAAAGCTACTTGTCAAGCAAGAGAATGAGAATCTTCAGATTCTCGATGTAAGAACCATTCTTGATATCTTTTGGTAGTATTTGTTGATTTGGATTTCCTTTCTCTCTTTTTTTTGTAGTCGGTAAACAAGATTTTATTGATCATAATAATAGGCAAGTGCCCAAGTAATTTGTTGATTTGGATTTCTGACGGCCATTATGTGTAGGTTCGCAATTTTGAGCTGACAGAAGTTAGCAGAACTGAATTTATGACGCCATCAGCATTTATATTTCTGTATGAGAACCAGTTGTTCCTAACATTTAGAAACCGAACTGTGGCCGTCTGGAACTTTCGTGGGGAGCTTGTGACCTCATTTGAGGATCACCTTCTGTGGCATCCTGACTGCAACACTAATAACATATATATCACAAGTGATCAGGATCTTATTATCTCTTACTGCAAGGCTGATTCTGATGATCCATTGTCTGAAGGAACTGGTAATTTTAGTTTTCATTTACTAATCCAGTGTGCTATATTTAATGGAAACATACAAAAGGGCAATCCAAAAGCGTAGCCTATTAATTGAACTGGAGAGTCGGTCTCCTTTTGGGTTTGACATGTTAGTCTGATGCCTAACCTGCCGTATTTGCTGAACAAATTTATAATAGTTTTGTGTGTATGTGTGTTAATTTTAATTGTGGTTTATTATTGCTACTATTATTTGAATGCAATTTTAGACATCACTCCCCTATTTTATGATGAAGAGCAGAATGAAATATCTACCAGCAATATCTGTAGTATATTTCACTTATGGTCCAACCCATGGTTTCTTGAACTTGTTCCTAGTTTTCTTTAGATTTATTTTAGCCCTTTTCGATGGTTGCATTGATTGTTATTTTTTAATATTACTGCTATTATTTTAATACAAGATTGGACCTTGTGGTCTTCTTGTGTTTTCATGGTGTGGGTTGGTAGCGTAAAACCTCTCCATTATTTCTTTATGATTTATTTATAATATGAGGAGCTCTTCTTTTTAATCAAAATAGGAGTTCTATTCATTGCTTTTATCATCAGTTGTACGGCAATTTGGAGTATCCATTTTGTTGAAATTTGGTGCTAACGGTCTTTCCTTCTCTTATTATGTAGCAGGATCAATCAATATCAGTAATATTCTAACCGGCAAATGCCTTGCAAAAATTAGAACAAGCAACAGCTTCCCCATGGAAAAGGAATGTGGTTGCCGCGATCATTTTTGTGGCAGCAGCTGCGCTTGGAAGAAGCAGACTCATGCCTCCAGAATCAGGAGCACGGTTGCAGAAGCCTTGGAAGATATTACTGCTCTCTTTTACGATGAAGAGCGGAATGAAATCTATACCGGCAATAGGCATGGTTTAGTTCACGTATGGTCTAACTGATAGTTTCTTTGCTGCTAATTTTCTTTAATTTATTTAAGCTCGTTTGGATGGTTAAATTGAATGTTCTGCCACACAGAACTGGAACTCTACCATTTAATGATGTAATATCAATTCATTTTTTTGTCGTTTATCGGATTCTGAGTCCCTTGGAGAGTTGGATCCTTTCCAAGTTGGCGATATATTAGTGGAGTTGGCTGAGTATGTAAGGTGCTGTTGTTGAAGTATGAAAGCCTTAGAAAGTTAGTTGTGGAATCTGTTAACTACTGCTATGTGTAGGATTAAAACGACAGGCAAAACATGTAGTAGTTTAGTGGGTTTAAATAGGTACGGTGCCGTTTTGCATTATGAAGAGGTGTTTAGAGTGAGACGATGTCGTATGAAGTTTGTAATATTAGAAGTGAAACGCTGCCGTTTGTATCACTTTTCAACTATAAAAACGACTGAGTAGAAGAGGAAAGATCAGAAGTTAATACCATTTTTCCCTCTCATTTCTTTGTTTCCTTCTCTGTCTCTTTTCTTTACGTCTATTTCTGGAGATTGACTCTCTCGAACGAGTCTGTAGAAGGGTCCATTACATTGGTATCAGAGACAGCACTATGGCTGAGGGTACAAGGTCATATGCTCAAGTTCTTGATTCGGTGAATCAATTAAGACAACAGCAAGAAAGGCAACAGAAGCAATTGGAAGACACTATATCCATTTTAATTCAGCAACAAGAAAATGCTCGGGTGGATAGGGAGAATCAAGAAAGGAAGTTTGCTGAGATGGTGCAACAAATTTCAAAGATATCGTTGACTACATTTGTGGGTACTAATCATGCAGCAAGATATTATCAAGAAACTCAGAATCTTGAAGAAAACGAAGGCAGTGATGGAGGTCAGTATTGTGAGCCAGTAGATAGGGGAATTTTTAAGAACATCAAGATAGATTTTCCAAGATTTTCTGGGGGGAATCCTAATTCTTGGATCTTTAAAGCTAATCAATATTTTCTATATCATCAAGTGCCTCCGGGACAAAGAATTTTCTTTGTGTCTTTCTATATGGAAGAAGAAGCTTTAGTGTGGTTCCAGAATTCTACAGAAGCAGGTCTTTTCCATTCTTGGGAAGACTTTACTCAAGCATTACAAGTGAGGTTTGGGCTGGCTGTTTATGATGATCCGATGGAGTCTCTCAAGATGTTGAAGCAAATGGGTACTGTAATGAATTACAAAACAGAATTTGATTTGATCTCTAATAGGCTCAAAGGGATTTCAGAACAAAACAAGTTGAGTTGCTTTATTAGTGGCTTGAAAGATGAACTGAAGTTTGCAGTAAAAATGTTTAATCCCAAGAATATGAATGATGCATTTGGATTGGCCAAGATTCAAGAACAGAATGTTTGGAGTGCAAGAAAGGCTTGGAAATTTAGTTCTTATGATTCAGGAGCTAGTGTACAAAAATCTGCTCAAGTTCCTTCCATTTTGGGCACCCCCCCAAAAGGGCAGATGATTGCTAAAACCCCTTATCAGAAAATTTCAGATAGTCAAATGCAAGAAAGGAGGAAGAAGGGTCTTTGTTATTTTTGTGAGGAAAAATATCACCAAGGCCACAAGTGTGTCAAACCAAGATTGTATGTCTTGGAGGGAATGGATTTCTCTCAAGTAGAGCCGTGTGAGTTGGTAGAAGATACTGAGATATTACAAGAAGAAATACAGTCTCAAGAAGAGCAGCCTACTGCTCAGGTGGCCTCAATTTCTATCTCAGCTATGCTGGGTACATCAAGTCCTCAAACTATGAGGGTCATTGGAAATTTGAAGAAGAAAAAGGTTGTGATACTGATTGATAGTGGGAGCACCCATAACTTTGTAGATACAATGGTAGCAATTAATGCTGGCTTATCCTTACAAAAGTCCAACCCTATGCAAGTTAAAATTGCTAATGGTGATATGGTTAGTAGTGAGGGACTATGTACTAAAGTCGGTGTACAGATTCAGGGCACTACATTTGTGTCAGACTTTTGTACTTTGGAGTTGGGAGGATGTGATGTGGTTTTGGGGGTGCAGTGGTTATTGTCTTTAGGACCAATTCTGTGGGACTTTCAGAAACTGCACATGCAGTTTAATATTCAAGGGAAATCTGTGTCTTTACAAGGATTGTCCTCTCCTTGTAGTCCCTTGATTAAAGATGGTGAGATCTCAAGTTTGGTTGGATTAGAGCATCGAAGTATGTTCCTGCACATGATTTCTGTGCAACCTCAAGAAGGTGTTGTGAAAGAACCTGAGAGGATAACAGAGCTGTTAAGTAGATTTGACAGTGTTTTTGAGGAGCCAAATGGGTTACCTCCTCAAAGATCTCATGATCATCAAATTAATTTGAAGCAAGGAGCTGTACCTGTGAGTGTCAGGCCATATAGATACCCTTATTATCAAAAGACTGAGATTGAAAAAATTGTAAAAGATTTGCTACAGACTGGAGTAATCAGGCCAAGCCAATCTCCATTCTCATCTCCAGTGTTGTTAGTGAAGAAAGCTGATGGTTCTTGAAGGATGTGCATCGATTACAGGGTTTTAAATGAAGCCACAATCAAAGATAAGTACCCTATTCCTGTGGTAGATGAATTAATTGATGAATTGTTTGGTGCAACAATTTTTTCTAAGCTTGATCTTCGATCTGGCTATCATCAAATACGTATGAAAGAAGATGACATTTCTAAAACTGCATTTAGAACACATGAAGGGCATTATGAATTTCTTGTAATGCCCTTTGGTCTTACAAATGCACCTTCAACCTTTCAAGGCCTCATGAATGATGTTTTTAGGCCTTTTTTGAGAAAGTTTGTAATTGTTTTCTTTGATGATATCCTTGTATATAGTAAGGATATAGAAGCTCATTGTGTACATTTAGCTACTGTGTTAGCAACTTTACAACAGAAACGGCTCTATGCAAAAAGATCCAAATGTCACTTTGCTTGTGAAGAAATAGAGTACCTTGGCCATCTCATTTCAAGAGCTGGAGTCAAAGCAGACCCAAAGAAACTGGAAGCCATGATTAGTTGGCCTATACCAAAGAGTGTGAAGGGTTTGAGAGGTTTTCTTGGCCTGACTGGGTATTACAGAAAATTTATTAAAGCCTATGGTCTTATAGCAGCACCATTGACTGCATTATTGAAGAAAGATTCATTCCTATGGACTTCAGAAGCTACAAAAGCATTTGAAGAATTAAAAACAGCTGTCACAAGTCCACCTGTGTTGGCATTACCAGATTTCACAAAGGCTTTCATCATTGAGTGTGATGCATGTGCAAATGGAGTTGGAGCTGTCCTAATACAGGATCAAAGACCTTTGGCTTTCTTGAGCCAAGCATTGAAAGGAAAAAATTTATTGTTGTCCACATATGAGAAGGATTTTTAGCCTTAGTGCTAGCAGTTAAGAAGTGGAGGCCTTACATTCTTGGTGGTGCTTTTGTAGTAAGAACAGACCATCATAGTTTGAAGTATTTACTTGAACAGAAGATTGGTACATCAGCTCAACAGAAGTGGCTTTCTAAGCTCTTAGGCTATGAGTTTACAATGAATACAAAAAGGGAGTGGATAATAAAGTAGCTGATGCTTTGTCAAGAGAGGGATGAGATGTGATGAATTCTGTTTCATTGAATGCCATTACAGTTCCTAATCCTACTTGGTTGAAGATATTGAAGAGCTTATGCCAAAGATCCTATGGTGCAACAGAAGATATAGAACTGCAGCAGGGTCAATCCACTTCAAAATTGGTTTTGGGGCAAGGCATCCTTTTTAAGAAAGGAAGAATTTATATTCCTGATTGTTCAGAATTAAAGTCAAAAATTTTATACTATGTTCATGCTAGCCCATTAGCTGGACATTCAGGATTCCATAAATCCTTACATAGGGCCAGAACTGATTTTTATTGGCCTGGTCTTAAGCTGGAAGTGAAGAAGTTTATTAGAGAATGTGAAGTGTGTCAAAGGAATAAAGGGGAGAACATATTGCCAGCTGGATTATTACAGCCCTTACCTATTCCTCAGCAAATATGGACTGATGTGTCTATGGATTTTGTTGAGGGACTGCCTTTGTCAAAAGGATTCTCTGTAATCATGGTGGTGGTTGATAGACTATCAAAGTATGCACACTTCTTAGCCTTGAAACATCCATTTACAGCAGCCACAGTTGCTGCATTATTTTTGAACAACATCTTTAAACTCCATGGGATGCCCAGCAGCATTGTTTCTGATCGAGGGGCCACTTTTACAAGCTCTTTTTGGAAGGAATTTTTCAAGTTACAAGGGGTCAATTTGTCTTACACTTCAGCATACCATCCTCAATCTGATGGTCAAACTGAGGCAGTAAACAAATCCTTGGAACACTTTCTGAGATCATTCTCAGGTGACAAACCAAGGGGTTGGTTTGAATGGTTACCACTTGCTGAATGGTGGTACAACACCACTTGTCATACCTCCACTAAGATGACACCTTACGAAGCAGTGTATGGTGTTCCTCCTATGAAGTTGCAGCAGTATATTCCTGGTTTTTCTCAAAACCAGGCTGTGGATGAGTCACTCAGAACAAGAGAAGAAGTGTTAGCAGTACTAAAGCATAATTTGATGTTGGCTCAAGAGAGGATGAAACTGTTTTATGACAAAAGGCATACTGAAAGGGAGTTTATGATAGGTGATTGGGTCTATTTAAGGCTTCAGCCTTATAGACAACTTCTTTAGCACTTCGAAGGAATATGAAGTTAGCACCAAAATTTTTTGGTCCATTCCAAGTTGTCAGCAGAATTGGACAGGTTGCATATAGATTGGATTTACCACCCCAATCTCGTTTGCATCCAATTTTTCATGTGTCCTCTTTAAAGAAGAAACTAGGCTCACACATATCTCCCTTATCTACACTACCACCAGTTGATGCACAGGAGAACTTGAGCCTGAACCACAGCAGATTTTGGAGCGCAGAAGCAGAAAGGTTAATAACAGAGCTGTTGTTGAAGTGTTGGTCCAATGGTTGGGGGCTGCACCAGAAGAAGCAACCTGGGAGTCATACTGGAAGCTCAGGGAAAAGTTTCCTCACCTTGTGGGCAAGGTGCTTTGAAGGGGAGGAGTATGTAAGGTGCTGTTGTTGAAGTATGAAAGCCTTAGAAAGTTAGTTGTGGAATCTGTTAACTACTGCTATGTGTAGGATTAAAATGACAGGCAAAACATGTAGTAGTTTAGTGGGTTTAAATAGGTACGGTGCCGTTTTGCATTATGAAGAGGTGTTTAGAGTGAGACGATGTCGTATGAAGTTTGTAATATTAGAAGTGAAACGCTGCCGTTTGTATCACTTTTCAACTATAAAAACGACTGAGTAGAAGAGGAAAGATCAGAAGTTAATACCATTTTTCCCTCTCATTTCTTTGTTTCCTTCTCTGTCTCTTTTCTTTACGTCTATTTCTGGAGATTGACTCTCTCGAACGAGTCTGTAGAAGGGTCCATTACAGAGTTGGGTTCTAGTCTCTGCTCCAAATTTCAGATCAGTGAAGTTCATGAAATAAGTTCGTCTTAGGCTTCGTTTGGGTAAAGGAAAGTAATGGAAATGGAATGGAATGAATTTAATACGTCTTGTATGGATATTTCAAAAAATAAAAAGAATAGAGATGAATGGAAAGTGGATAGCTTTTTATTTTATAGGTACAATAAAAATTAATGGAAATGAATATTTTGTAAGAACATTACTATTTTGCATTCAATTCTAATTATTTTAATTAGACGAGCTTTGAAATATCATTTCATTTAATAATTATAGAGACAGATTCTTAAATGTAATTTTCACTTGATAATCATGTCAAGATGCAATTTTTTTGCAATCAAATAATCAAAGTTGTTATGGATTTCTTTCGATTATCTTTTTCACTTTACGGTATGCAATTATCTAAGGCCTTAATAGGATAGTGAAAGTGTTTTATTTCATCTTATAATTATAATTTTTTTCAAAATTTCACACAATATAATAAATAATTCAAATTTTTAAATTTCAAAACAATGATAATATTAAAAATTAATATTTTAAAAATAATTTATTTAACTTTTATTTAAAACCATGACATCTTATTATCCAAGCTATACCTAAATGAAGCATTTATGATGAGATTTTACTAGTGAAGAATGAAAATGAGGGGTAGATTATGATGAAATCAGGATTGAAAAGTTATAAATTGTGATCCACTTAGGGCTGGAACGAACCACAAGTTTTATATTATTTCTAATGATTGAAAATAAACTGCAAACCCTAGTATTTATAGCCATGCGCTTACTTAACCAATCGTCCCTCATTCTTGTCAATTCAATGGTTTCACGCATTGTTTTTGGCTTAAACATCCAAACATCCACAACAATTTCGTCCTTCAATCCTCCCAAAAACGTGCCTATCATCTTATGAGGCCAACCAACCACTATGGTTGCTAGGTGTTCAAACTCACGTTGATAATCTCGAAGAGACCTAATTTGATGAATTTGAGATAGTGCTTCATCAAAGTCATCGTATTCGGTTGGTCCAAACTACAAAAATATCTCCCACGCAAAGTCATCCCAGGTGATGAGCTTTTCTTCGTCCTTGTAGACTCGCTGAACCCATTGCCACCATACATTCTCCTCACCTTGCAAGTGGAAGGAGGCTAATCACACCTTAAGATCCTCAGCAATACCTTGAAATTCAAAGAACTGTACTGGTCATTTTACCCATGTCATTGGATCATCACTAGGGTAACGCATAAAGTCTATTTTAAACTGCTATGGATGGAATTGTTGGTGTCCCCTTCTCCTTGTTACCGAATTCGTGAGTGTGACACCACTTCATCCTACTTTGAAAAGTTTTTGTCAGACCGACAGAAGGGTTGCTCCTATGATGCCACCAAAAACTCCTTGATTGCCTTCAAACTTTCTTCCATTGCTTGAAACCCTAAACTTGTGTCTTTGGCCCCTTCCCGTACCTCATGCAGACTGTATTCCAAGCTTTCAAGATGTTCCTTAGTCGTAGCCATGCTCTGATACTACTAATGGAATCGAGATCTTACTACGATGAAAAGTGATAAATTATGATCTACTTAGGGCTGGAACAAACCACAAGTTTTAATTCTTTTCTAATAATTGAAAATAAACTACAAACCCTAGTATTTATAACCATGCACTTCTGACCATGTACAAAAACATACTCCTATTCTAATAAAAACAACAATCCTACTCCTATTAAAATTATAATAACAATAACAATCCTAACTGACATGAACTAGTTTAAAGCAAAAAAGCAACTGACATCCATAATAACCCTTCCTACTCTAATTAAATAATAAATCTTCCTAGAATAAAACACAACTTTAACCCACTTCGTGTTCTAGTCCACTACTACTTCTCCACTTTGTAGTAGACTTCCAAGTTTCGTTTCCATCATATTAGCACTTTAACAAAATTATATTTTGGTTAATATTTTATTAATCATCATTCCGCTTTGTCTCATTTCTCTCAATTTTAGAGTGAATAAAAATTTGAAATTACAAAAGAAATGAAGAGAATAAGAGTTATCTTTCACACATTTCATTCCCTCTTAATTGAACTTCTAAACAATGCTCGCTTCATTTCTTTGTGATTAAACTTCCAAGCAAAGGAAATAATGAGATATTATAAAAAGAAATTCTACTTTGTTTCTTCCTCTAAAAAAAAGTTCTTAATGAAATTGGGGATGCTTCAAGGCATTTAGAGGCAGAGTTACATTTATTTACAAATACAATGTTAATTGTGTTGTGCACAAGTTACATTTTATTCAGCCTTCAAACCCCTTTTTGGATCACATTCATAACCACAATGATCATCTAACTAGAGAATGGAGACTCAGTTTAATATAGTTGTCCCCTTATGTTGGAATAACAACGGATGGAAAGAGACCACTTCCATTTTCATTACTGTCAAGTTTGTCAGATTGGACCAAGCTACGGATCAAAAGTTGATGACATGACATCTATGCAAGTAAAACTTGACTTGAGTTAGAATACATTTGGTGTACCTGTCATAGTCACCGTATGCACGTTGTGTGTGGAATTGACGCCGGATAGACATAGGATGTTTATTATAAAATTTTTAGAACTCAAGAATTTAATAGCTAAAATTATAACTTATGGACCTTTCCATATCCATTGAAAACCCAATATAAGTTTGCAATTAACCATTTTCTTTCAGGGAAAAGCTTCAAACCGGTGTGGATTTGAATTTTACACCCACCAATAAAAACTAAAAATGTAAGAGATTTATATTATTTATAGTGGTTGAGAGTTGAGGCTAGCATTTTCATTTTTTCTTCGTCTCTTTTTCCTAAGCTCCTCTCTTCTCCCTTTCAATCGATATCTCTCTCTCATCTCTATCACCACGCCCATTTCATCGTCTCAATCTCTCTCTCTCCTATTTCGTGGTCAGACATTTGAACATGCAACCTTAGGAATTTTATATTAGCGGCCATGGAGATTTGTTTCATTTGAAAAGGGTTGGGTTTTGTTTATTTAATTTCCTTTTCTTTTCAAATGCCACTGAAATTTTCTTGGAATCCAATTCTATTCTTTGTGGTTTGTTTTAGTTTGTCCTATTTCATTTTTGGTGCAGAAATCTAATTAGTTCGCTTCAAAACATTCTCACCCCGCTCCCTAGCCTTCTCCGTTGCGAACGTGTCACTAGGAATCATTAAAAAGAGAGAAAAGTGAATTAGCATAACCCATGAACAATTAATGAACATGGCTTGGATTCTCCCTAAATAATAAAGATAACCCAAAAAGGGAAAAAAAGAAAAAAAAGAAAGTTGTTCGGGTCATGAAAGAGGATTAGAAAATGAATGAAAATCCAAAAAGTTAGTGGGAGATCAAGAGAGAAACAGAATCGGGGGAAGAGGTATACAATCAAATTTGTTACCTACAAGCACTTCTATTCATCATTTGCTAGAAACTGTACGTGTTAAGCGTTTATTGTAGAGTGTACATTGAGTTTTATCATCACGCCCGACCCTAATGTTTCCATTTTCTTTTAGGCTCTGTGGATACTTAAAATATATCAGTATATCTATCAATAGTAATGAAATAAATTGAGTTAAGATGTTTATTGGGTTTTAGAAAATGAGAGAAAAAAATTAAATAAAAATATTATAAAATTAAAATATTATTTGAATATAATTTTTTAATATTATTTTTGTTTTGAAATTTGAAAAAAGTTGTATTGCTTTTGGTATTTTGTTTTAAAGTTTGGAAAAAGTTGTAATGATTAGGTAATGATTAGATGAAAAAGTATTTAAAATTAAAAAATGTTTTTATGTTTAAGTGATATTTAAAAATAAAATATTTGATAATGAGAATTACTTAAATTCGGTCCGTCCAAGAATCCTTATATAATAGCCTGCCGATAGTGTATTGACACTTAGGCTTTCCACCACAGTTAGTGTGAACCAACACTACATGGAATTATCAACTACTCCAAAAGAGACAGCCCCTTCCCCTTCGAAAACTCCTTCACAGCCCTTTAGCAGCTCGCAGCCCCTTCCCCTTCGTAGTTCGCAAGCCCTTCCCCTTCATGACACAGCTCCTTCGCACCCCCCTCGAACAATTCTGCACCATGTATCTCAAAGCCAAGGATGAAAGGCTGGTACTAGCCACCGCCGAAGAAGACGCAACCAATACAACTTGCTCAACATAGGTAACATAATCAACATGGACGAGCATATCTACATTCAAAGTTTTAAACAAGCTAAGGAACAAATTATTGCCTGGTTGAATCAAGAAAACCCATATTTTTTTTCTCATTTATGAAATTCATTTCCTCAGTTTGGTACTCAGTATTTTTTCTTTACAGATGTCCCTCCCAACTTATGTGTTTTCTTTTTTCCAATCCATTTTTCCCAAGATTTTTTTGGCTCCCTCCCTCCCACTTTTTTTCTTTCCATACTTGGCTTCCATTTTCATAGAACCCATTGACTCCCGTAGTATTATGGCCCTTATGAAGCCCTCAGCTTTGATTCCACATTAACACAGGCTTCATCGTCGAGAACCAGAAAGAACCAATTTTATTTGTCTTTGACCATCATCTTCGTCTATGTCCTCTCCTTCTTATTTATTTTAAACTCTAAGGTCTCCTTTGTTGACGAGGTCAGTTCCATTGAAAAAGTAGACTCTGCATTCCAATTACAAGTCATTGCCATTGCATCGCTCTTTCTTCTATATTCCATTACGAGTTTCTTGGTAAATTTTACCAACTCAATTCCTCTACCTTATTTGATGATTGGTCTTTTCCCTTTCGTTGAAAAGTTTTTGTTGTTTTACTTATAAAGAAAAGACCCAAGTGGAATTGAGAACCAGTATTTCAATTTGTTAATTGTACCTATAATTGTTTGTTTATTCTCCACAATGATGGAATTGAGATCCTCGACATCGAACTACCCAAAGTTGGCTCGTGGGGTTGGGTTAATTTTACAGGGTACATGGTTTGTGCAAATGGATCTTTCTTTTTACACCAATTTGATCACTAGTGGGTGCTCTTTGCACGAAAAGAGTAGAGGGAATTACACTCTCAGGTGTAAGGGACACCCTGAGTATCATCGTGCGAATGGTTATGGCACTCATAAATGAGGTAAATCTAGTAGCTAGTGAACGTAATATTTCAAAGGCAATGTCATGGTCTTTTTGTTTGCCGTTAGATTTTTAGGATTTGGTAACTAATTTATTAATGGAGTGCATTTGGCCAGTAACCATTTTGAGAGGGGTACAAGCTTGCTTTCTGTTATGCTTTCAATTTTTTTTTTCAATCTTTGGCATGTTGAGATGTAGTTTCCTGTGGTAAAACAGTAATGCTCTTGAGACAATATGCTTCTTGTGTGCTTAGATGGCACCCCTATGTGCTTTCTGTTTTAATGTTTACTTTACTCTTAAAAAACTTGAAAAATATCCAATGAATGGAACTATAATTTCAAGAAAGTTTGTTGCAATAAGATTTTTTTTAAGATTGTTGTATATGACTATGTGATCCTGTCAAGGCTAAAATAGTCACTGCATCAAATACCAACTCAAAACCATCACAACTCCAATCATGTAATCCAGTCACGTAACCGAAATGATTAGCACGTCCATGTTTTGTACCTTTTGTAACTAACCATACCTTTTTCCAATCTAGAATATTCTAGCCTCTGTACAAAGTTGTTAGTATATGCATATAATGGCATTGTCTGTAATACTGATTTCAAGTGTGAAATATACAAACACAGTTTTTTACAACATGGTATTAGAGCACGCATAGGACAAATGTCCATGGCTACCTCCTCTAATTCTTCTTCTTCCCCCATCCTCCCTCATCCAAATCTTTCCCACACTATCATAGTTAAGCTTACACCCAAAAACTACCGCTTATGGAAGGTACAATTAGTTTCGTAAGTTCGTGGGCAGTGTCTCTACAAAGATGTAGATGGTTCCTGCCCTTCCCTAAAACTCGAACTCTTTGATTCCACCCCAAATCCAAACTATGATTCATGGCTTCAACATGATCAAATGGTGATGTCTACCCTCATTTCTTTCCTCTCAAAACCTCTTATCACCCAATTTGTTGGTTGTAACACTACTCGAGCTGTATGGCTCTCCCTTGAGTCCTCTTTTGCTTCTATTTCTCCAGCCCGTGTAGTCCAAACCCAGTTATAGCTTGCTCCTTAAAGAAGGGTTCTAGTTCAATCTCTACTTACTTTTGCTGAGACACTATGACTCATACCTATATCCCACACTGGTTATGCTTCTCTCCTTTTTCCTAACTCTAATTTTATTCTCAATAAAATTCTTTGTGTCCTCTCTTTCTAGAAAAATTTGATTTCAGTCTGGCAATTTTGTGTTGATAAAATGTCTCATTTGAATTCTTCTCTAATTGTTTTTACATCAAGGACTGCAAATCGGGGACAATCCTCCTTCAAGGGACAACAAATAATAGACTACTCATTCTCTCCATCCACACCTCCATCAGCTCAGACAAGCTCTCTTTCAATTCCTCTTTGGCACTCTCGACTCGGCCGCCCATCGATCAAGCTAGTTCAATCAAAACTTAATCACCATAGTTTCCAATATGATCCTTCTATGTTACCTTTGTTTTGTGATGCAAGTGCAATGGCAAAATCCCATAGAGTCCCAGCTCACTCACGGCTAAACCGATCCACTGCACCATTTCATCTTATTTTCTCAGATTTATGGGATCCCTCACCACATGTATCTCATGATAGATTCAAGTTTTATATTAGTTTTGTTGATGACTGTTCTTTACATACCTGGTTATTTCCTATTAAGAATAAGTCCCAAGCGTTTGATATATTTGTTAAATTTAAAACTCAAGTAGAACTTCAATTCAATACCAAAATCAAACAACTACAATGGGAATGGGGGGTGAGTTTAGACCATTCTATAATTATCTAGCATCATGTGGAATAAAGCATTGTGTTACATGTCCACACACACACACTCAAAACGGTATTATTGAGAGAAAACATCGCCATATAGTTGATATCGAGTTGGCTCTTCTAGCTCCTGCCTCAATTCCTCTCATGTTTTGGACTTTCCTTTTATTCATGCCATGTATTTAATTAACCTCTTACCTTCACCTTCTCTCAAAAATTCCTCCCCTTACTTACTTCTATATAACAAGCATCCTGATTACACTGATTTACGTGTCTTTGATGCCGAATGATAGCCATCAACCTCACCATATAATTCAAATAAGTTTGCTTATAGATCGGTTTCATTTGTTTTTCTTAGACTTAGTCCTCGCCACAAAGGCTTTCTTTACTACAATATTCACCTAGGCTGAATATACATTTCAAAAGATGTTAAGTTTAATGAATGCAAATTCTTCTTTGCCCATATCCCAAAGCCCAAGCCCACCTCGCTACCCACCCGTGTGGCCTTACCCATTTTCCCTATAAACCTCCCGTCACCTTCCTCTACATCTATTCTATGCCCCCTACCACCTTCTTCCTCGTCACATTCTTCCTCCCTAACTCCATAACCAACCTCATCGAGCCCTTCTCAGTCTAATCCTCAACAGCATGCACACTCAATGATGACTAGATCATGGACCAACACATCCAGACCCCGACAGTTCACAATTGGCACTGTTAAATGGTCTCTCCCTCGTGCTCATGTCTCTACAATTAACTATGTTCCTAAAACTCCCTCATGTTATACAGTTGCACATAAAATATTTGAAGTGGCGCGAAGCAATGGCCAACGAATTCAACGCCCTTCTAGCCAATCAAACTTGGTTTCCCGTTCCTGCATCTCACGCCACCAACACTGTGACCTGCAAGTGGGAATTCCGCACCAAACGGTTTGTTGACGGCTCAATTGAAAGAAGAAAAGTCCACTTCGTTGCTAAAGGTTTTCTTCAACATTCTGGCAAAGACTTTGAAGAAACCTTTAGCCTCATAGTAAAGGTCACGATAGTTCACATGGTCCTTGCTTTGGCAGTTTCCAAACACTGGCCCATTTGGCAATACGACGTGCAAAATTCCTTTTTGCATGGTCCACTCAATGAAACCGTTTTCATGTCCTAGACACCTAGATTCTCTAATCCACAATTTCCATCTCATGTATGCATGTTACACAAAGCCATTTATGGACTTCGTCAATCCCCACGAGTTTGGTATTCTCGATTGAGTTGTCACCTTGTGGATCTTGGTTTTACGATTTTTGTAACAGACCCTTCATTGTTCTTACGCTTGACTGGCTCCTCTACTCCATTCATACTGGTCTATGTTGATGATCTCTTGATCACAGGATCTTCCATTCAGTGCATCTTTAATCTTGTTGCTGCTCTGTGAAGTGAATTTCCCATAACTGACCTAGGTAGCTTGAATTTCTTTTTGGGCATAGAAGCAACTTTTAACTCTCAAGGATTACTTCTCTCTTAGCAGAAGTATATCACTGATCTGCTTCATAAGACATACATGCACTTAGCAAAGCCTGTGAAATCGCCTATGGCCACCTCTGATAAACTAAATGCATTCACTGGTAATCTGTTTGAGGACCCAACATTGTACCAAAGCATATTTGGCTCGCTGCAATACTTATCTTTCACACGGCCAAATCTTGCATTCGTCGTTAGCAAGGTATGCCAATTTATGCATGCCGCTCGCATATCTTACTGGACCGCAGTTAAGTGTATCCTACAATACCTTAAACACACGTCTACTCTCGGCCTCCAGCTTTCCCCTTCATCTTTTTTCAATATCATTTTCTTTTCCGATTCTAATTGGCCAGGTGCCTCGATGATAGACGCTCCACCAATGGGTTTTGTATCTTCCTAGGAAACAATTTGATCTCTTGGTCTTCAAAGAAGCAGCCACCGTCACTAGGTCTTCCATTGAGGCCGAGTTTAAAGCGGTTGCAAACACCACTACAGAGGTTATCTAGTTTCAAATAGAATATTGAAATGATGATCATTGTACGTTAAATGATCATCGTTTTGTTTTATTTTTATATTCTATTTTTCTGTAGTGAATAAATTGCCTTAAATAAGGACTTCAATGATGAATTTAAGGTTAATAATTTTTTAGAAATGGCGCCAAGTATTCCTTCACTATTGTAATTTTCTTTTTGGAGATTTTTTTTTTTTTTTTATGTCGAGGAACCTTTTCAAGGCAATGCTCTTCGGACCCACCTTTACAAAGTAAATCTTGGTCTCGTACACCGCATCCTTCTTTTTGGAGAATCTAGAGAGCATATGCTTATGAAATTTCTGTCTCTATGTTTTTTTTTTAAGCAATTTGGGAGTTTAACAACAACAATAATGAGTGGAGTTCCAAAACATGCTTCTTGCATGTGTTTCTCAGTTGGAGCTAAAGACAAAGAAGAGAAACAAACAAGCCTAGAGAACATGCAACTTAATTTGTTGTTTTCTAGCGGCAGCCATCAAAGCAGTTGTTGCACCTCCACTCAAGCTAGTTTGAAATGGCAACATTTTTCTGACCTTGTGCTGAAACAAGCTTGAGATAATCATGCCAACAAGTTCAGTAATTTAAATTTTAATGTAAAGCAGTGAGATACCTTAATAGAAGGATTTGTTTCCATTGGATGATACAATGGTTGATATCAAAACTTTGTTTCCATTATGTTACCGATTGCCTTATGATGTGGATGCTGTTAAATTATGTTTTCATTTGACAATATAGTAATTCCCTTTGTTGACTAATTCTAGGAGAAGGCAAAAGCAGAAGTGTGACGCCCCCAAATTTCGCTTGGGATTGAACGGACATCTGAAGCGTCGGGACATGCAACACATGGTTACCTGCCCCCGTTCATGACATATAAGATGCAATGTTCCTAACATGCATCTAGCATTATGCAATATTCGCAGCGGATAATTTTTTTCTTTTCTTTTCTTGAGCAATACTATGCACCAAACTTATAATATCCCAAATAGTTAAATCGTAATCCAAGCATGCTTAACAAAATAAACATCCACTATTTCAGTATGAGTCTTAGAAGACTATAATCTCAAAAATATGGGAGACCAAACTCCATATTTACATTACCATAATACACTATTGAGGAAGTTCGTCGAGTAACTCACGTAACTCGACTAATAAGGCCAGAAAACTGTCCAAAAACTAACTATGGAAGTTGTAAGCTCCGCGTCGTGTCTGCGGCATCTAGTCAACCTCTTTCAGTCTACGAACGTCTGCTCCCTGCTCTGATCCTGATACATCGCCTACTATTCGGGGGGAATGGTAGTTGGGACTACCACGGTGAGATTTGATTACAAATCTCAGTAAGTTAACAAGAAACTCCCACATAGGTTAAAGATGTATGCATGGCAGTAAAAGCATAAATGCATAAGTAAAGTCGTACATAAGCATAGCATAACTTGAGACATATAGCATGACATAACCTGAACTTAAACGTGAACTGAACTTGACTTAACATGACATGAACTTGAGCTTAAAACATAACATGGACTAGCAACATAACATGAACGTGAAACTTGCAACATAACATGGACATGAACATAACATAACATGAACGTGAGCTTGAACATATCATAAACGTGAACATAACATGATGTGAACATGAACTTGGAACATAACATGAACATGAACATAACATGTACGTGAGCATAACATAATATGAACTTGATCTGAAACTTGACTTATCATGCACTTGATCTGAAACTTGACTTAACATAAACTTGGAATCTTATTCAATTGTCTTGATTAATAACGTGACCATATGGGTGCTACACGGGTCCCCTAGAGCCGTGTGTCCCTGCCGATTACCGCATCACAACACAGGTATCTAGACCAGCTGTGAGTGCGTTAATACGTACTCCACAGTTGTTGTGGCCCCACGTATTCTACGTGTCACAATTGCTGTGTCTCACGTAGTGTATGCTCCACAGTTGTTGTGGCCCCATGAATACACGTAACATAAAATATGGCACCATCGGCGTTAGTGCCTGGGCGCTCCGGTGACCAGTTACTTAGGCCCCATTCGCAACCTGTTGACTGTACTTCGTCAACCCAGGGAATTTCACACCTATTTAGACACTCCAGCGTGAACAAAGGAGTTCCACTAGGATATTACCCCATCCTAGCATTTAGGGTCGTGATTGACATGAATAACTTAACTTGAACATGATCTGAAACTTATATGAACTTTACATAAGGTGAACCACGCTTGAGTCCGTGGCACCGCATAACATAACTTGTGGTGAACATGCTTAGATCCGTGTCACCCTTAACATAACTTGTGATGAACACGCTTAGGTCCGTGCCATCCTTAACATATCTTGTGATGAACACGCTTAGGTCCGTGTCATCCTTAACATAACTTGTGATGAACACGCTTAGATCCGTGTCATCCTTAACATAACTTGTGGTGAACACGCTTAAGTCTGTGTCACTCTTAAATATCTTATCTTTCTTAATACATGAGATATTATTTAATATCATGAACTTTTCTAACATGGCGTATACTTGTAAATGGCACAATATGATTTAAACATAAACATTCCATGACATACATGTAACATATGGCATACTTAACACGGCATACTTATAACATACAACATTGCATGACATAAAAGATTGTGTAACAGATAAATACTCATGAAAGAATAAATTATGCGCAACAGATAAACATGTAATGACCTGGCATGACATGGCATATATGATAACATACATACATAAATTGTAGTTCCCTTACCCATCATACATACACAATAAACTAATAGTAAGTTAGAAGCTAACTTACCTCGATCGTCGCGTTCTATGAGAATAAAGCGCGAAACACGAGGAACTGTAAAACGTCATTCTAAAAGTTAGAAATTTAATTACTAACAATTAAAAACATGAAAACAAGTTAACTTAGAGTAAAAATTATCATTTGACCCTCTACATGTGGGAAAATGACCATTTTACCCCTAACTTAATGATTTCACATCCTAATTCCAAAAATTTTCAAAATTTACATTCCTCATGGAAATTTTGTCCTAAACTCAAATATGAACTCAGAAAAATTTAAAACAAAACACAACTATGGAAAACACACTATGGCCGAAACATCCATAGACCAATTCTCTTGATTTTTGTTGCAATTCCTTCAAACTTCAAAACTCATGCTTAAACCAAAATTTTGCTATAAACATCTTCCAATCCTAAGTTTAAAACCATACTTAAAACATCCATTTAGGAAAAGCTAATAATCAACACCAAACTTTTTGGTAAAAAGATCCAAGCACTTGAATCACAAGTTTTGACCTTAAATCAAAACATCTTCAAGAATTCCAAAAATCAAATCTTACTTCTAACATATTCATAACATCATCCTAACATCAACCATGCTTTAAATCATCAAACTAAAGTCACCAAAATCACAATATAACACTTGGAGTTTTTGGTTTTACACTTAGTTCAAAAACAGAAACTTTTTCCTCAACTAGTTTTGATAAATCTCTTGATCAATGGCTTAAGAATGTGAGATCTTCGAAATAAAGAATCACATGGTTTAATGATGTGTCTTAAATAGGATCCAACCATCAAACTTAAAATCACATGGCTAAAAATCAATAAACATGGATCTAATCTAAAAATATCAAATCTTAGGCCTAACCGAAATCCTCTTGCATAGAAAAATAATATCTTTGAAATTAATACTAAATATCTCCAAAATAACATCCTAACATGAAAAGAAGAGACTTAGGATCATCATATAAAAATATCAAAGCCTTTAAAGTAAGATCAAATCTCGAAATATTCAAATTTTCTCCAAATAAAAACTGTTTTGTCACTTTCAGTTTTCAAGTTTCTAGATCTAAGAAAATCTATCATCAAAAGCTTTAGTAATGCAACAAAACCTCAATGAAAACTCTTAAACACATGCTAAGAACACTCCATAAAATTTTCGGACCAAGATATGTCCATTAACTTGGTCAAAAACTCCAAAACATAACATACTCTCCAGATTCACGCCCAGAATGACCTTTCCATTGTTAAAAATACTTTTAACCAACCAAATTACCATGGAATGATACGAAAAATACATCTACGGAAACTAGACTCAAATAGGAACAACTGTTATGAAGGAGTCATCGTGTGAAAATACTTACAAATGGTCGAAAAGCTCCACGCAAAAAGACCCAGAAATCTGCCCGAGAGAGCTTTTTTGGATTTCTCTCTAAGAACGGGGTGAAGAAATGATTAAAGTGAAGTAAGTGTGTCTTGCACAACTCAAGACTTCTGTAGGGGGAATATTTGGACCTTAATGATCATTGAGTGAAGGTGTAGACATGTGACATAATGTAAAGGATAGTGGGGGGCAAAGGACAATCTACAAAGGCTATGAGACATGGGACTTGATGGAGTGGGTTCCTCCATATTATTGAGTGCAACTTGATGCAATGAATGGTCTGACAAGTGGAGGAGGAAACTTCTCCAAGAATCTTTGTCAAGGTGGCCAAATTCGTGGGCCTTAGTGGGCCTCAACCAAGTGGGCTTCAATTTGGGGTTTAAAGATGGTTTGGTTAGGGTTTGAGATGCTATCAAGCCCAAAACCAATTTTTCTTGGCCCAATCAAATTTCCAAGGTTTAAAATGTTGGATAAAGATGTCATAATAAGAATTTGAGAAATTAATAGCATGTAGAAGTGATTTAATAAAGTGATTAAACACAATGCTAGAAATTGGATCAAAAGGGTTTGAAGGCCAACTTTAGGGTTTGGGGAAACTATTTAGGGTTTCGGTTTCAACCGAGTTTTTGGGGTTTCAAATGGATTCCAACCATTTAGGGTTTCGCTAGGGTTGAAACCCTCTTTGATCTAGCTTAATTTGGTTGATCAGATGAAAAAGATTTTGCTTAGGTGTCATGATCTCATACCTTGATTTCCTTCACAATTCCATCTAATGGTTTCTCTTTGTGCCAGGTATCTAATACTATTCATTATGTGTGGTTAAGATCTTTCCAAGTGTCCAAATAAAACTTATCTAACCTAATTTGGACATTCCATACTGTGATTTTGAAAACACTGCACTTAATACGCTTATCGAGGTTACTATTCACTCCGAAAAAGTGCATAATAAACTTAGTACTGAAAAATCCTAAATATTTAATTAAGCCTAGTGGTGTAGACTATAATGTAATCTGACACTTCTAATTACCTCAAACAATTAAAATCGCATTTCTGGCACCATAGTGAGTGATAACACAACTATGTTGACAGACTAGAACTTATGCGATTAGCCGATTCGTAAAAACTTATGGGGTTTTCACGAGATTTCTAATGTCTATAGAAATTCCACCATTGAATTTCTAGCGGGCTGTTACAAGAAGTAGCATCCCTGAAGCGAGAATTAGATAAAGCTTTGCAACAAAGAGTAGCTGGTGAAGAAAGGTCAGTACAATTGGATGTGGCACTCAGGGAATGTATGCAAGAGACAAAGAAGGAC
The DNA here is from genome assembly GCA_011037825.1 of Carya cathayensis. Taxonomy (NCBI): domain Eukaryota; kingdom Viridiplantae; phylum Streptophyta; class Magnoliopsida; order Fagales; family Juglandaceae; genus Carya; species Carya cathayensis. Next base: position 59,896 of record QGSO01000586.1, read on the forward strand.
ATTCCTCACAAGAATTGTAAATGTGGTCTATGGTGGAAATGTTGCTAAATTTGATCTGTGACAGGCATTTTGTGGAGATTAAATGTGTATTTGCAAAATATTAAAAAATTATATTATTAAAATAGTAATAATAAATATTATTATTTAATAAATATTATGATTTTAACTTTGAGATGGTTAGTCTAATGTGGATCTATATCTCTATTAGTTTGGACTTTAGCCAAAAGCCCTAGTTTTAATCAAAATTTGGATTTAGTTAGGCCATTGCCAATGCTCTTAATGTTATGCAGAAGAGTCTTGTACTTGGTTAATTAGTACCAAATAAGCCTATGTGCACAAATTGTATAAAGAGGGGTCCATGTAAACACTAAGATTCATTTGATAATTTTTCTTCAATGAAAAACTGGGAGGGTATGTCTTCCTCGAATAAGCTAATCCATTTTTGTTTTTGATCCATTTCTTTTGCTTTATTTTTCTAATCTTTTTAGCCAAGAGTCATACAAAATTGGTATAAGAGAAGTTGTGATTCAGAGGGCAACTGGGAAGAATCAGAGATGGCAAAGGGTACAGAAGTTAATTAATTATAGTAGTCACTTGCTAGTACCAATAAGCAGTTGGACTTTGGACCAGCAGAAGCACGTACGTGATGAACTCTCAAGTACCTTAAAGGATATAATGGTTCAGTTGAGGCAGCTTAATGAGAGTTTTCAGTCTTTTACCAGTGGTCATCATAATGGTCCAAACCAAAGAGTAGAGGATGATGAAGTAGAAATTTCAGCAGCAGGTCAAAGTGGAATAGGTTTTGCCATAAGTATTAGGCTTGAGTTTCTAAGTTTTGATGTGATTGATCCAGATGGTTGGGTTTACAGAGCCAATCAATATTTCTTCTCATTACACCATACGACGTCTCAGTAGAAGCTTTTCTTGGCTTCTTATCATGTTAGGAGATATATTGCTATGGTTCCAAGATGTTGAAGATTCTAGTTGTTTTCAAAATTGGGATGCATTTATCAAAGCCTTGCAAGTGAGATTTGGGAGTGCCCCATATGATGACCCAAGGAAGGCTTTGATGAGGTTGAAGCAGACCATGACTGTGACAATTTAAAAGGCACAGTTTCAAATAATTTCTAATCAACTCAAGGGTTTAACTTAAAGTTATAAATTGAGTTATTTTTTGATTGGACTAAGGGATGATATTAGACTACCACTAAAGAGTAAAGAGGGGTTTATGTAAATACTATCATTTGGTAATTCCTTCAATGAAAGAAGTGTGGCACTACAGCCACCAATTTTGGGTTCCGATTAGTGTAATTTATCTTTTTTTATGCATTTTTCTTGTATTCTTTTAATAATCTTAAATATATTTTTTTAAAATCATAATATTATTAAAAAATATTTCGTTAATCATAAAGTAAAAAAAAAATGTATCAAGAGACTTAATCAAGAGAAAGTCTCGGTACATAGAGCATTTCCCATGAAAGAATGGGAGGTTATGGCTTCCTCGAATAAGCCAGTCAATTTTTGTTCTTGATCCATTTCTTTTTGTCTCTTGTTAAAATACTTTTTACAAAGAGTCATGCCATTGAGGGTTGCTTGCCTAGTTTTGAATTTCATACCATACTAGTTATTACGGTTGAAATATTTCATTTCCATGGCTTAGCCGGTATAGAGAAGGATATAATTTCGTACCGATCAGAATTTCAGCTGTTTTGGTCTGTATCGGCCGATATTTCGGCTTGTACTAGCCTATATTTTGGTCCATACCGATCGATATTTTGGCCTTTACTTTTTTTTTTCATTTCTTCAAACTGCAAGTTCATTTTTTTACCTCCAACTTAGACCAGATTATTTATAATTTATATATAATTTATTCATATATTGACTATTTCGAAACAGTACACAAAATAGTATCGGTATCGAAATAATTCGTTTAAGTGCCTTCTCCGATACGGTATTCAAAACTTTGGAACTCACTTGCTATCCTCTATTCTCGTTTTTTATTATTAGGCACATCATTTAGTACTTTTGTATGGTTTTGCAAATATCTAATATTTGGTGAGTCATTATTCACTGTTTATCACAATTGTTAATTTTATTATTCTAAACCTTATACTTTAGATAAACTAAACTTATTTATTCTAAATTTATTTTTTTATGTGAAAAATATGATTTTTTAAACTAAAATTGATAATATTTTAGTTATGATTGGCTATGTCACAAGAAAGATTGAATCAGTAGCAATATCATCATATGAAAATAACATATCAAGAGTCTCAACAGATGTGTCGCCTTAACTTTAAAAAGACAGAATGTTTAGGGGCCCATCTACTAAAGGAGTGTTTACTGTCAAGAGTGCTTATTACCTTCAGTTGGATAGACTAAAAAGATACAAGGGAGGAGGCTCGAAGGATGGGGATATGGATGAAAGATGGAGGAATATTTGGGGTCTGAATGTAACAAATTCAGTGAAGGTTTTTTATGGAGGGCAGGAAATGAGTTATTGGCTACCAAATATAATTTGTTCAAGAGAAAGATTGTTAAAGACTCCAATTGCCCAATATGTTTCACTGAAACTGAGACAGTTATGCATGCTCTATGGGAATGTGCAGCTGCAAATGATGTGTGGGGAAATGAACAGAGCAAAGTACATAAATGTAAAAGGAAAGGGGAAGACTTTCTGAAACTATGGGAAGGCCTGATGGAACAATTTTCTCAAGAACAATTGGAAGGGATAGCAGTGCAGTTAAGGAGGGTGTGGATGAGGCGTAATGAATTTGTTTTTGAGAAAAGGTCACCATGTCCATGGAAGTTAATTGCTAGAGCTAAGGAGCTTAGAGGATTTTAGGCAATCTCGGCAAGTGCAGAGCTCAGTGATAGAGGGGAGTAAAAAGATCAGAGTAAGAATACCAAAATGGGTGAAACCAGATGCAGGTTATTTGAAGATTAATTGGGATGCTTCTCTAGATGTTAAACAAGGGGTGATGGGAATGGGTATAATCATAAGAAATGATCAAGGTGAGGCTATGGTGGCAGCGTGTGACAGCAGGAAATGGGTCCAAAAACCAGACATAGTAGAATGTTGTGCTTTATGGAAGGCTATGGAGATTTGCAGAGATCTGAATCTGCAGCAGGTGATTTTTGAAGGGGATGCTAAAACTGTTATTACAGCAGTTGACAGTGATGAAGATGTAATGACTTCTTTTGGCCCTTTGATTGTTGATATAAGAAAGGCTTTTAGAAATAGAAGTGATTGGCATATACAATTTGCATATAGGGACAATAATCTAGTAGCTCATTCTTTAGCGAAAGCTGCTTTACATATGGGGGGTGAAAGAATATGGGTGGAAGAAGTCCCAGACTTCATTGTACATTGTTTGGGTCAAGATATTGCTTGTACTGAAAGTTGTTGAGTTCAATGATATACAGAGGTTTGTTTCAAAAACTTTAAAAATACGCACAAGAAAAGCAATCATGTTATTCATTATAACTTTGGTCATTGCTTTTCAAATAAAAAAAAACTTTGGTCTTTGCATAAAGTCAAGAGAGACAAAGATACGAGTTTAATATTTAAGAATTAGAAATGTAAATCCACAAATCCTTATTTCATGTTGACGTTGGAAAAATATGTATAAGATTAAAAGTATCCATCATGTTTCTTTTTTCGAATATCCATCGTATTTGAATAGTAGTAATATTAGAATTAGAATCAATGGACAGCACCAAAATAAATTTAGAAGTTTTACTTAGAAATAAAACAATAATCAATTCAAAATAAATTTGAAGTGTCACGCGTCACTCAGCCAAAATCGTATCTGGACTCGTATTAAATTAATAACGCTATCTGATTTCTCTACCTCCGCATTTCTCATCTCACTTCGTATTCCATCTTTCTCACAAAATACGCGAATTCGAGCTCTCTGTCAAAGATCTCTACCTACGAAGAGAGAGAGAGAGAGAGAGCGAGAGAGAGTGAGAGATTTCAGATCGCAGCCATAAGGTAAAAATGAAAAAAGAATTATGTCCTTCGTTTTTTAATTCACTCACTCACTCATTCATTCATTCTGTCTCTGAATTTGGAAATCATTATCATTCCGCTTTGTTTTGGGGCTTTCTAATACTGCATTACTTCCAGTATGCATTTCTTTAAGTCACAAGATGATGTTGTTTTAAGCAAAAACTAAACTTATTCGAGTACTACTACTAGCATCACTTTCTTTTCGATTTGACCCAAGTTGTGCGTTTTCTCACGGGCTCCATACCGACTATGGTTACGGTTTCTCATCACCGACACTAGATCTGATGGCATTGCAGCAACCATTCTTGCTTCTCCCAATCTGAAGTTTCCTAGATCTATCCTTGGTTATGGCATAAATTCTTGGAGGCTGTACAAATTACAACTTAAGAAGCTAGTTAAATGCTTGAGGATTTAGTTTGAGGGGAGATTGTGTCAGCTCATCAATAGTAATGTGTTATTCCAGATAGAGGAAATCTGGAATTATATCGGTTTCAATCTCGTCCCATGCAATCTGGAGTATTCTCCTCAACCTCTTCATCATAATTCTGTATAAACTTGAACGCCAATGCCTAATTGTCTTAGGCAATAGCAACTAACTAATATCTGGAATAGGAGGCATCTGGACTCAGTTGAACCTTTTAGAGGAAATCAGCTAGTAGTAGAGTAGGTGTTTGTCTCCTTGATCATGTCTAAACTCTTTGGACCCCCTAAAACCAGTTCCGTATTGAAGCGAGTATGAGGGGTGTTGAGACACTAATCTAGGTCTGAAAATCACATGTCGCTGCAGGGAAATTGGAATGGCCAATCATTCCCATCATTGCGTGCCTTGATTGAATGGTTGGTCGTGTTAAGAAAACTATGCATGGTGGACATACTTACCTCATTTGTTACCTATTATGCAACTTCTTAATTCATTTAGCTTTATATCAATCAGCTTATTGCAGTACCTTGACATGTTTTAGCATCTAACGCCATATATAGAATTATTTCCTAGGGTACATCAAATGCATGGATGTTTTTTTTCATATCTCCCTAACCTATGAAATAATTCATGAATATTCTTTTCAAATTGTTTGATTCTCTATCTAATATTCAATTATTTATTTTTGAATCAATTGTGCGAATTCAATATCTTAACCTTCTGTAAGATATTTTCTTGGTCAGATGTTAACTTTTCTTGGATAACTTGCTTATTTTATTCAACTTGAGCATTGTTAAGTGATTTACCCTCTCTCCCTTCCTGTTACCCTTCTGCGTCTGTTCTCACCTTTGTGTGTATGCTTGTGTTGTGGGACTGAGTTCACCGATAGTTGATGTACTTATTGGGCTCAGTTCTTTAGAACTACAAATCACGTGGCATGCAAATTATCAGGAACCTGGACATCCTGGGGGGCGTTTTTTCTTTCTATGGCTATTTGAAGTTATGTTTATATTTGGAGTCAACTTATAAAGTGTCCATAGTCTCAGATGTTGGATTAATACATAATATTTTCGTCTTATTTAGGTTCCTCTGCTTGTGCAGGAAGCTGATTGAATGGAGGGTGGAATAGGTGCTAATGCACCTTTAGATTATGCTGAAATTCGGATTTTGCCTGATGAATACAGGTTATGATTCTTCGAAAGATTATCTGAGGTGCTTGTTAGGGATAGAGTTGAAAAAGTGTTATATGATCAGTCCTTGCAGTTTCTGCCGGTGGCATGATGCCTTAATAATACTACAGAAGCTTGTTTGATCCATAGTCAACCAGGAGTTAAATCAACAAGATCAAATATCATCATTACCTTTAAAGTTGTAGTTGTCCTGCGATATTAACTCCCTTGGTGATTTTCTTTGTGTCTGGGAATAATGTGTTGCAAACTGTTTTGGCATCATGTTTCCTTGAACACTAAAACTTTCCGAATTACCTTCTGATGTTGTGTTATACTGGAATATTGCTTAGCCTTTCTTTGTACTCAATAGTGATGAAACTTCTGGATAAGATACAATTGAAAAGTCATTCAAGATGTATGATTTGAGTCAAACCTATGTTGGAAATCACTCTTTTGTGTTCTCTCTCCAGAATCTCCATGAATAATTGTCTAGGTTATTATGTTTTTTCAACATAATTTAGACAACTAATCTTCAAATAAAATTGAAGTGAGAGGAAATGGATGTATTGGTATCACTGGGTAGCTCAGTCATTTGTTAAATTGTTATGCTTCTATCAGGGCAATTCTCTGGATACTTATAGGAGCATATGCTCCTTTGACTATGTATTGTTATTATTGCTATTTATTACTGTGGTTGTTTTAGTGATGAATAAACTTCTTTAACATGTTTGGTGTCAGGGATGGGAGTGGGCATGTTAGTTATGAGGCATTTGTTTACTGCAACAACAAAGTAGAAAAACTGGCAACTGGGCTTCTTGAAGATCTGTTTCCACACCTACCTGTACTAAATGACATGTATTCTAAAGGATCTGATGGTTGTTTCAAACTCCATCTACCAAGAAAACTCAATGGTGCCACATGGTTCACAAAATCAATTTTAAACAGGTTCTCATTATTTCGATGTTTCTTAGGTTTTTTTTTTTTTTGGGGGGGGGGGGGGATGTTTTTCTCTTGTATGCTTCCATTATGCTAATTATTAAAAATTACTTCGTGTTTTTTATTTAGTTCCCACATCGATTTCTCTTAATACTACATCTCATTGGTTCTGTCTTCTCAGTTTCCTACGTATCATTGGTTCACCAGATTTGAGAGATGTGATCAACACTGTTGAAGATGAGATGATTCAATTGGAGGAAGCCAAAAAATTTCATATCTCTTTATATGGCGAGGTCTATTTTTTGTCCCTAATAAACTGATTTTGAAATGTGTATGTTGTTCATAAGGAAATGTTTTATTTTCTCAGGATCATCACAATCAACTAACAAGTCTGGAAGCAGGTAATTTTTAAACTAAGTGTTATCATCTTTTTTTTTTATAAATAAGATTATATTTCAAGGAAATCTAGTATATTAAACACATCATTGTGTTGTTCTCACATGATTCTTATTGTTATGAACTCTTTCCACTATTGAAATCACCTCAGTGGCTGTTGATCAAACAAAGGAGGCCACCCTACAGGTGAGTAGGGATTCTGGAAGAAACTTTCTGGTAGATGAACCATACCCTTGAGGGGTATGAAGATGCTATATGTTTTTCTTCTCCAATTTAGTTGCAAAACCAATAGTCTTGAGGCTTCAATATTATCGTTCAAGAGATTTGAGGGACAAAAGGAGGATGTAGAGAATGTTCTTCATGGGTCTTAACTTTTTATTTTTTATTTTGTTATGCTAGTTGAGGAAGGTCTATGCCTTAATCTTTTATATAAACTAAAAGTTCCACATGAATGTTGCAATATGGGTTTCTTGTTGGCCTTCTGGTGTATTTCCCACCTTATTAACTTATAAAAAAAAAAAAAGTATTTCCCACCGTATTACTCACATACTTTATATGCTATCATTCATTTGAGAATCAAGTTCTTTCCTCTCCAGCCCCCTCCCCCAAAAGGGCCACAACCAAACCAAAAAGGGAAAAAAGAATCTTGAAAAAGTAAAAGATTGTAAAATATAGAGGAACAATGGTATTCCATTGAGGGCTGGAAGTGTTGGGTGATAACAGTGAATTTTGGTTGTTGAAGATACCTTTGGATATAAGACCAAGAAAGTATACCCTTATGGATACATGCCAGGCTCCTTGGTCTTGGTTTGAGGGCATCAGGCCAAGTGTTGTGCTTTTGGCTTATGTTGGATCTAGATGTTAGAGAGGGTGTTGGGTTAGTGTTGTTTGCATTCAAGAATGATACTATTTAATTAACTAGCCAAACTTTTCTGCTAATTCCTGTTGGGTTGGATGCAAACACATGGGATGTCTAAATACGCTTTAGAAGAAAAAAACCTGGTAAATGAAGAAGTATTTAGGCTGTCATAGAGATATATATCATTAAAGGTTATATTGAAAGTTGTACCATTTCGGATGGTGCCAAGAAGTGGCTGCAGAGGGTGGCTAGATCCCAATTGTGCAACCTACTTAGCACCAGGGGGTGGGAGGATGAGGTGGATCTTCCCCTTGGTGGTATACTTTGCTCAGGATGCAGGCTGCATGGAGGGTTGATATTCCCATCTATGTGGAGGTCTGGATTTCCTCCCGCATGAGGTGTGTTGCCTGCATAGGAGGGGCTGGGGGGTCTCCTACTCTGCATAGAGGCCCATGGGCATGGGTGAATGGGGAGATCTCCCCCCCTCCCTCCCTCGTCCATGCAAGGGGCTTACCCCCATTACAGTGTGGCCCACCACTAGGTTGTGATCTCTCACTGCCCTCCATTGCCACAATAGCAGTGGCTACTTAGCCTTTTTTTTCTTTTTTTTTTTTTAGTAATGCTACTCTTTATCCTTGATTTTATCATCTTTGGTGACACCAACTAATGTGGCACATTTAAGTGGTTTCATTGGCTAGTCACTTACATGAATGTCTTCCCTTTTTGTTTCTGTCATAGGGTATATATGTTATTTCTAATGCCTTTTTTCATTAAAAAGCTATTAGAGGTCTTTTGAAATCAAAATTTAAAATATTGGGGTTTGATTTCTCATGTTCTTTGTGCTACACGTACTTACAATTTTATGTACAAGACTCAATTAATCAATTTTCTTTTGAAATTCAAATTTTGAATTTCAAATGTCATAATCTTTAGCATATCAATAGGTGACACGTGGAGAATTAAGTTTTTCTTAAGTACAATTAGCATTTCTCTATTTCTTTTAGGTTCGAACTAGTGACCATTTTAAAATTTTAAAAAACAACAATTTGGTTCTTCATGCTTTTCATTGAGATTTGAAAGATCCTGCAATAGAGAGCACCAAATGTTTTTATTTTATAAGTAAAATTTTATTGATAGTAAAAGGAATAGCCCAATTACATTGGGAGAGTACCAAATGTTAATCTCAAAATATGAAATAAGAAGAATCATTTTCAACATGTTATTCCCCCTTCCCCCCATAATTATGTGTACTATATTTTTGGGAGCACATTATCTGAGTCTTTTTTTTTTTGCCTCCCTTCCGAATAATCTCAGTTAACTATGATAACTTTTTTGTTTGGGGGGGTGGGGTATATATATGGTTCTGTTTGCTACCCACATCATTATTTGGTTGATATCTCAATTGTTATTGTCTTGTAGAAGTGACTCTAGTCAATGATGTTTGTAGCCCTTGGTGGCTGCCCTATGGGCTTCTTCTATTGTACTGAATGGCTCTTCTTTTACTGAACTTTACGCTGCTCTTCGCAGCTCTTAGCCTGTAGCAAGGCTCTTTGTATACCCCCTGTGTACTCGGGCCTTGCCCTTTTCTTGATCTAATATATTTCCTTTTTACTTATATAAAAAAAAAAAAACTGTTTGTAGCCCTTAAAATAGTAAGTGAGTGACGTTGGTGAATTATGCTTACAAACACTTAATAACTAGCTCTATGATGGGAAAATTTATTTTTTCCCAGTGATTGGCTCGTGATAATAATCCTGCAATATATATATATATATATATATTTGATAAGTAACAGATTATATTAATGAGAATCGGCATAGCCCTAGTACACAGGGAGTATACAAGAGTTTACACCTAGTTAGGAGGAAAAAATAGAAACAAGAAAATCATGAAAATCTAGGCCATTGAAATCTACACCATTCACCTTAGAGCATTGGCTTTGGCTTCATCAAATTCATCTTCAAAATTTAGCTAAAAGTACATGTTTTTCTTAAATCCAAAACCATTTAAGCCATAATCCCTCATTGGATTAGTCAAAATAATAATATAATATTATTTTTTTAATAATAATATTTTTAATTTTTTTTTCATATTTTGCAACTACACTAATCATATATTAATTAATAATTTAATTTTTACTTAAATTATTGTTTCCCAACTAATTTTTTTCCTCAACCTAATTATCCAACAAACACAGGAAAATTGCAGAAAAAGTAAAGCTCATCTGGGTTAGTGACTAGCCATGAACAAGGAAAGCCCAAAAGAAACATAATAGAAAAAGTAGGGAAAGAAAAAGTTAGTTGATGAGATTTAATGGAATAAAAATGTATTTGGTCAATGAATAGTAACGCCAAATATGGCCAAGGAGACTGAATTACTGTAGCTAAAAAGTTTACATATATGCTTTTGGCTAATCCAATGCAGCAAAAAAGTAAAGAAATTAGCTATATTTTGGAATTTGATGAAGCCAATGCCAATGCTCTAAAAAAGTTTTAGCAAAGAACACACTAATCTCCTCCAATGAGTGCTCCTTATCTTCAAAAGTCTGATCATTTCATTCCTTCCATAGGCACCATAGAATACATATAGGTAGAGCTGAGCGTCGACAATGTCGGAGTTAGAGTCAGAATTAGGGGTGAAAACCAATGGGTTCGGTGCGGTTTCAGTTTTCAGAAACAACAACAACAACAAATGGTTAGAACCGGCCGAAACCAACCTGTAAAGGGGGAGGAACCCGGTCGGTCGTTGTGGTCCCTTTGGCATCGCGAATGGCTGGAAACTGAGAAATGGATGTGCGAATTAGCAGAATCGCGACCATGCGATGAGAGAGGGAGATGGCTTGGCATTGCAATGAGAGAGAAAAGGGAGGTGCGATGAGAGAGAGAGAGAGAGAGAGAGAGAGATGCACGGCAGACGACTGCATGATGGAGGAGAGAGAGGGAGATGGCGAGATGCGCCGCTGCCTCGAGCAGAAGTTGGAGAGAGAGAGAGAAGAAGAAGAAGAAGAAGAGAAGACGCCCCCGCGCCGGGGGGGGGGAGATTAAACCTAAACTAAAACTATGCCATTTTAATTTTTTTTTTCTAAAACGGTTCGTATAAAACGACACCGTTTCACTTACATATATAATATGTCGGCTGGTTTGCCGGTTTGAACTTGGTTCAAACCGGGACTGAACCGGACAAGCGTTGGTTTGTTCAAATTCCCACCTCTTGCCAACCAGTTCTCCACTGGTTCCGGTCGATTCCTGACTCCGGGTACTGGTTCCAGTCGGTGCCGCGGTGTGGAGGATGGCGACGGCAGAGCCCTAACTGAGAGAGGGACAAAAAAGAGAGAGAAAGAGAGAATCCGAGAGGGATGAGAGGGGGTATTTGACCGGCAAGGCGTGGTGGTGTTCGGTTGCGTGCTCATGGTGCGGCCTCATTGTTGCCATTATTGGTGGCTAGCGGCTGAGATAGAAGAGAAACAAAGATGGGGAAGAGAAGCATTAGGGGTGGGTAGGGGGTGAAAAGAAGAGGAAAAAGAGAGGAAAGAAAGAGGGGAGGGGAAAATAAAATGATAAATATTAAATAATATTATTAGAGAAATAAAATCATTTAAATAAAATGATTTTCTAAAACTATATAATTTTCGGAGCTAAAAAAAATTCAAAAAAAATTTTAAAATACCTTATTTAAAATAATTTTGGACTTTTAAAATATTTAGAAAATTAAAAAATACTTAGCTTATTTAAAAATGAGAATTCGAGATTTAAAAAGATTAGGCGAGGCTGAGGAAAATGAGTGGTTGGTCACACTAACTATTCTAAAACACTTTTCTCCTCTAGAAACGAATCCGTTTTGCATGGCTGTGGGCTGTGTTGGTCGGTCACCTTGATGGAACACCGCCGTTTTGATCCTGAACCCTGTTTTGGGCTGGGTTGCTGCGATTTTGGGCTTCTAAACCCCTTCCCCCCCCCCCCCCCCCCCCCCCCCCCCCCCCCCCCCCCAAAAAAAAAAAAAAAAACCTTGTTTTGGGCTTTTTTCCTTAAATTCTAAACCAAACACTGCCTTTTATAAAGCTTAAATCTTTCAACAAGGCACTCTTGGGGAAATGGTTGTGGCGGTACCATTTAGAAGGGGATGCTCTTTGGAGGATCATTGATTCATTATTGATGCCAAATTTAGGAGCATATGGGGAGGGAGGTGCTCTATAAGAGGAACATGCGGTGTGGAAGTGTGGAAATTCATTGGTAATGGATGGTGGGAGTTCTCCTGAAATTTCAGATTTGAGGCGAGTAGGGGTAACCAGATCAGATTTTGGCACGATTTATGGTGCGGAGATGAGGCTTTGAAGAATACTTTCCCTTCTCTTTTTAGAATTGCCTCGAATAAAGATGCTTCCGTGGTGGATTATATGGATATTACTACTGGTCTTATTCATTGGTCAGTTAGCTTTATTAGGGATGTCCAGGATTGGGAGGTGGGGGACATTACTGATTTTTACAGCTTGCTTTATGCTTTCAAAATAAAATCTGGAGGGGATGATAGATTACTTTGGAACCAGCTTGGCAATAAGATATTCACAGTTAGATCTTTGTACAAGGTCTTGGCTTCTCATTCTTCTACTGATTTTTTTCCTTGGAAAATTATTTGGAGATGCAAAGTGCCTCTCAAGGTGGCCTTCTTCGGTTGGTTGGCTTCTCATGGAAAAATTCTTACTATCGACAAGTTGAGAAAGCAAGGTATCATTGTAATGGACTAGTGAATCAGCAGATCACCTTCTTCTCCATTGTGATGTGTCGAAGGCTTTGTGGGGTGAGGTTTTTGCTAAGCTTGGCAGCGCTTGGGCAATGCCTAAGAGGATGGTGAACGCCTAGCCTGTTGGAGAGGGATTCAAGGCAATCGTCAAATAGCGGTCGTTTGGAAGATGGTACCTCTTTGTGTTATGTGGTGTATTTGGAGTGAGAGGAATGGTCGCTGTTTTGACAATAGAGAATGCTCGGTGGGAGGGATTAAAGACTTCTTTTATCATACTTGGTTGCTTTGGGCTTCGATTATTATAGTAGATGGGGCTAGTCTAAACGACTTTTGTGTTGTTTTTCAGCTTTAGTTTGTAATTACGTGCATGTTTGGAATTGCGGTGAGAAATATAACTTATAACTTTAAGACTTATAACTTATAACTTAAGTAATAAGTTCTACTATTAAAAAGTTATTTACTGTTTGCTAACCATATGTTTAAAGCACTTTCAAACATGTTACGTTTGTTTGGAAACAAATTAAAAAAGTTTTTTTTGAGGTAGAAATGACGATTATTTGAATTTTTAAAGATTATGATCATATCCTTGAAAGTTTGAAAGTTGTAATTATCTTAAAGTTGTATGGATATTTTCGTCCATTAACAGTCTTTCTAAAATTCAAAGGACGTTCCGCATTATCTGAAAAAGCACTTTTGAGAAAAAGCATCAAAATGAAGTTTTTCCTCAAACATACTTTTTAGCTTATTTGAGATTAAAAGTGCTTTAATATATAACAACCAAACGACCTAAGTTTTTCATTAAAGAACTTTTAAGAATATTTAAATACTTTTTAAGACTCCTAACGCAATCCCAAACAGACCCTAAGTGTTTTTCTCTTATATACTTTTTGTGTACTTGGGCTATGCCTAATTACATGGTTTAATGAAATTCTTACTTATAAAAAAAAACTATACTAATATATATGATCAATATATAGATAAATATATATTTTTATAACATATGTATAATATCGAAGTTGGATTCAGAGTCGGAGGGCAAAGTCAGAGTCGGATCGGAGTCGGTCCAGCAACACCTCCGACTCTAACTAGTAAATGGAAAAAAAAAATCCAACTCCGACTTAGTTTTGTAAGTCGGAGCAGAGTTGAATTTTTGGATTTTTGCTCAGCCCTACGTATAGGAACCATCTTCCACAGCTGTGATTTGTGAAATGCCGCCTAGATTCTTCCAGCTGTCCAAAAGCTCGACCACAGTTGCAGGAATAACCCAAGCTAAGTCCAATCTTCTGAAAACATCATCCCATAACGACCTGGCGACCTCACAATGCTGCAATATAATTAGTGTCAAATGTGAAAATATTTTCTTTAGTGATATCACCATTTACTTTTCTCCTGGATGTGTAATCAAGGTCATCTCTAGTTACGTGGAATTAATTTTGAGGCATCTGTAAGTGCTACGAGTGTTTAATATTTTTTTCCAATAATAAGCCCGATTTTTTACTTTTATATCTATTAATTATTGTAGCTTTCCACTTTTAACAGATTGCTGCAACTCAATTGATGTCGCACCATCATCCAAAGTAATTGTTTTTCCTTAAAACTTCTGTTAATACATTTGGGTTTTGGACTTTTTAATAAAGTAATATCACTAAAAAAATACATTTTCAGTTTTTATATCTAATCCATCTGCAATTGTTCTTTGACACGGGCAACTAATTCAACCTGTTGCATATGAACAGCCTGAAGTTGAGATCACATCATCAGATGTTTCGAAGTATGGTGAATGTTGTTTGAGCTAACAGGTTTGTTTTTATTTTGTTATTTATTTTCATCGCTACTAAGATGTTGAAAATTATACCACCAGAAATGAACTGTTGCGAGCAATGGATTTAAGGCTTACAGCATTAAGAAGGGAGTTATCTGCATCTTTAAACAAGGCTGTCGGTGCCACCTGCTCCTGTAAAGAAATCACTGATTTAGTGCAATTTTCTCAACATTTTGGAGCGGTTTCTTTGAAGTGAGTTGGTTACCAAAATAAAAGGGGGCTTTGGTCTTCTAACTTACTCCTTCCTCCAAGAATTTTGTAGAGCAACAATGTGTTTCTCCATATTTTTCTGGTGACATACTTAAGTTACCTGAATAATTAAAGGTCAGGTTTCTAACTGTGAGATCCCATCTTGTAACAATCCTTTGCAGGAATTCTTTGTCCAAAGTTTTAGGACTGAGTCAAGACAGCCAGAATGCTGATCCTCTAGATGATGACAAGGTTTCATCAATATACTGTCCAAGGAATGACAAGATAGAAAAGACACATGATAACATTTGGCCATCAAAACCAGTTTATTCATCTATTCCAGTAAAATATGGTGTTTCACCTGCAAAAGTTGCCCAGGTTGAGCGGGAGAACTCGACAGAAAGTGAGGAGTTTTCCGACTCAAGTGATGGGGACCAAACATCTGCAGGAAGAAGTCGGACGCTTATAAGATCTCCAGCCCCCAGACGGTCAGCATCACCAATGCGAAGGATTCAAATCGGGAAAACTGGATCAAGGAGGGCTGCTGCCTTAACAATTAAGAGCCTCAATTATTTTCCTACTAAGGAAAGGTTGTTGTCTCATAAAGTAGCTGCAAACGATGGTGAAGATGAAGGATTTGCAGAACCTAGTAAAAAACCTGAGATAAATGTCCAGAGGATGAGTGTTCAAGATGCAATAAATCTTTTTGAAAGAAAGCAGAGGGATGATACTGCAGATTTTCAGATACGGAGGTCATTAACAAATATTCCTATCTGTGCAAATAAATCTATATTGAGAAGATGGAGTGCAGGTATAGGTGAAGCTTCCTCCCAGTGTCAGCTACATATTGGTTCTGAAGACTCTGTTCCCGAGACTCCCAATGATGGAGAAGATAGTAAAATTTCAGTTTCTTCAGTAGTGACAATGGAATCTGAATTTATATCCAAAGGTCAGAACCTTGGTGAGACAGATGGAGTTGATGTTGGGTTAAATGAGGAAGAACAGGTATATGATTCGAGAGGTATTCTAGCAGACACACATGACTTGCCAGCAGATTCTAAAGAAACCCAAGGAGAGGAAATTATTAGAAAATTAACATCCTCGAATGCGTGGAGTCAGCAAAAGGAGGTGGAGTTGAACCAGATGATGATGATGAAAATAATGGAAAGCCGGCCTGTCAGACCCGGTAAACCTCAAACTCGCAGAAATAACAATTTTTTTCCTGAGCAGAGAGGTGGGTTTTATGACCACTATAAGGAGAAGAGGGATGAAAAACTTCGAGGGGAGAATGCTAGAAAGCGGGCAGAGAAAGCAGCACAATTTAGAGCAATGCAGCAAAGTCTTAATGAGAGAAAAGCTGAAATGGCCTCCACAAATGGGAATGACATTGGTAAAAGAGTTACCATGCTTAATCCCAAAAGATCACAAAAAGGTCAATCTGAACCTGTCAGTGCGAAAAAGGAAATTACAAAGCCAACTGTTACAAAGAAAATTTCGTCTAAAACTTCACTGCTGCCTGCCACACGCAAATCGTGGCCGTCAACACCATCAACGAGAATCACAGGGACATCACCAGGTAAAACTCCTGGTGGCATATCTTCATCTAGCACCACACCAACACGTCAGAAACGCCATCCGGCAACATCGCTTCCTCAACCAAGCCCCAAAGTGGAAAAATCCCAGCAGCAACAGAGAAATGTTAAGGAGACACAGAGGGCTCATGCCAAAAGCGTGAACACTGTGAATGGAAAAAACTATGAACGAGGGGCAAGCTCTGGAAAAGCAAATAAAACAAAAGTTATGAAAGCTTCTGGAGATTGTTCTAGTATAGTTCCCACAAAGCCTACATTCTATGACAAAGTGACCAAGAAAAGCAGTGTAGTTCCACTGGATTCAAAACCTTTTCTCCGCAAGGGTTCAAGAAGTGTTCCTGGTATCAGTTCTGTTAACAAGAAAAAGAATTCTCCTCAGTCTAATGAATCCGTGACAAACTGCAGAAACTTGATGAAAGCTGAAGAAAGTGAGGTAATTGTACATGCTTCTGACCTGGTCGGTCAGCATCAAGGGGAAGATGATGTATCACTGGGTCTTCATGAAGGAGCCATACAATCAGAAACTCAGATAAAAAGCCACTGGCAGTGTGGTGAGACTGAGAACTTTGAACAAGTTGCTGCTCACGGTCATGATAATGTCTTCAACAATCAGGCAGAGTCCTCAAAACTTCAAGTCGGAGAAGAATCAATAATTTCCCCCACTGCCTGGGTGGAAATAAAAGAGCATCATGAATCGACCATTCCATGTGATGTCAACACATGTCAACTTGCATCTCCAGCCAATGTTGCACCCGCTGAATGGTCAAGTCTACGTGTGCGCCATTCTCTGTCCCAGATGATGCAAGAAGAAAGTAGTGAACCTGAAAGTATTGAGTGGGGAAATGCTGGAAATCCTCCTGTCATGTTCTGCCAAAAAGATGCACCGAAAGGGTTGAAAAGACTCTTGAAGTTTGCTCGGAAGACCAAGGGGGATTCAAATACTACTGGTTGTTCTAGCCCATCTTTCTTTTCTGAAGGAGAGGATGATGTTGAGGAGTCTAAATCCTTTAGTAAGAGAAATGCTGACAAATTTCTTAGAAAGGCTGCTCTTCAAGCAAAGAACTTTGCACAGCAAAAGACTTCATTATCTGAAATTCATGAAAAAGATTTGGATGCTTGTGGACTACTCCCTGGTATATTTTTATCTTTCCTTGCTTTTGTCCTGAAGGTTTTTTTGTCAGTTATCCTTGCTGACCCAAAACTTGTGCAATAGCTTCTCTTGCTTGACATCTCGATCTGAGTGTTATGTTGTTTGTCATGGTTATTCTGTACCCAGCTCAATCAAACTCGAGCAAACTTAATGATCACTTTTGTTCTCACAAGTTGCAAGTGAGTTGTGAATCAGCTGCGGCCCCCAGAACTAAAGGTTAGCATTCATCTATGATCTAGAGTAATGCACTCCTCTGCTAACTCCTGTTTCTTTGGTTTACTACTGGTTCTTTCCATTTCTCACATGTGATTCATCATTTTCTGATTCTGATTGTTATTGATCCAATACGCTTGACTATCTTTATGTTTCAGCTACGAGGTCGTTCTTCTCTCTTTCAGCATTTAGGGGCACCAAACTACACGAGACTAGGCACCCGTAATGTTTAAGTATTATGTAGTATACTCGTTATTATTTGCCTCCTGTCAGGCAATATCAGACAAAATTTTCTCGTAGTAGAATGATGACACCCCTACTACTCTGCTGTACTTATATTGTTTTACATTTAGAGATCAAGGAGCCATACCTATGCTTTGGCAGGTTGTGTTGTTGACAGAAGTCTCTGTAACTTTAAGTATCACGGTGTTTGATTTGCTTCCCGCTGAACATCTGATTGGTCCTGCAAAACTTCGGATGTCAAACATTATTCAATTCAAGTTGTTCTAGTCCTTGCAAATTTGACCCAATATTTCCTTGGTGGATGCGTACCACATCCAATTTAGATAGCCAAGTTTTTTGTAAAATTTGATGTGACAAACCTAGAGCTCAAGTTTTGCACCTGCCTCGTCTAACCCGTTCTGTGAGACTTCTGATGCACGCAAGTAGCTATGCCGAAGCAAGCCAAGCTAGTAGGGACGATCTAATTTAAGGGATCTCAAGGCACATGTAAAAATTTGTATAAAAAATGACATAACTCCATATATATATATATATATAATACATGATTGAGTACAAGTTTGAATCCATAAAAAAATAAAATATAATTAATTGTGCTAATTGAAATTGAGTGAGAGAAAATGAATGAAACAGGAGGCTAAAAAGGCTACGGGATATGTTTCAAAAACAAACAAGCTCTTTTTATCTTTTTTGATTAACAACACAAACAAGCTTAGAAGTTGTAAGAGGATCTCAATGGATTAGCTTAAATCAATTTCCTATTTAGCTATTAGACCCCAAAATATCATCACAATTGATTAGTCAAAATCTAAATATTTGGACTTTAGCTATAGTAAACATCAAAACTATTTCCAAATTTGCTTGCTACTGTAGTTTTATCAAATGTTTATTTTATCTATTATTTCTCTCTTTTCATCATTCTCTTCATCATTTCACTCAACTGTAACCACTGTTTTTATGAAAAATCCACAGCATACAACTCGAATAAAATAAATAATAAAATGGTAAAAAGTGATAAAATAAAATCAAATAATATATTGTTAAAAATATTAAATATTTTTTTAATTATTAATTATTTTATTACTATATAATGAATAAATGAATAATTCAGTATGGAGATTTGATGTGAATAGTCAAAGTAAAATTTATCTTATATTATTTTTTTGATAAATAAAAATGAAATAGTCAAAAGTTATAATTCATCTCGCATTCATCAAAATTATCATTTAGCTTTAGCTAATCTATTGAGGATGTTCTAAAACACAACATTTGTTGTTGATAGCTGACGTGGAAAATATTTCACACTAACTGATTACGTGGACCGTGGTAGAATCCTCACCATAATTTTCAAACGAATGGTCCAGATTTTTTGGAAAACTCTACTAATCGGTAGAAAATTTGGGTAGACTCCACCACTCTTTTTCAATTGTTAAGAATTTCCGAAGACCTTAATCCGAAAAAATTATTGCCTTTCCATTATTAATTCATTAGAATTACTTGGGCTGTAAATTGTAATAGTAATTAGGGGTGATAATATGATATAATAACCTAACACGAATACAATATAAAATGAGTAAATTTGAGTTTAATATTAATGAATTCGGATCAAAACAAATTGACCCGTTAAAATACGATTTTATAAACAGGTCAATTGGCCTAATCCGAAATCAATCCATTTAAATTTTATTTCAAAATAATAACTTTATTATTGTTGAATTGTAATATTTGATATTTGTTAATATGCTTATATTTTTATTGTTAGGATAATAATCCTAAATCTAAGTTTATATTTGTTATCATAGGGTTTGTAATGTTAATTTTATTTTATTTTTTAATTTAAAAAATATTAATAGTTTTTGTTAGTAGGTTGTGCTAACTTTTAACTTTTATGCAAAATTATGTTAATTAATTCAAATGATTTACGTTTGTAAATTCAATTTATTTATATGAAACGATTTAAATAAATTATGTTATATTAACCAATTTTTAATTAATTATTAAACATATAAAAACGGATTATACGAGACGACTTTTCGGACCCATCCATATGTTCGAAAGTTGACGACAACATCACGCGAAAATACGGATTGTTAAAATTTAATTTATTAGCAGCGGAAGGCTAGAAGCCCCGAGCGAGACAGAAAAGAGAATGGAAGCGCTGTTGTGCCGGAAATTGGGCGATCCCACAACCGAAGAGTGGTCCAACTCTCCCATGGTATTGAGCAAGATCCACCCAATCCCCGAATTGGATTATCCCACCGCAGTGAGGGTGAGGATCAAAGCCACCAGTTTGAACTATGCGAATTACCTGCAGGTACAGGGCAAGTACCAGGAGAAGCCTCCCGTCCCCTTCATCCCAGGCTCCGATTACTCTGGGTTCGTCGATGCCGTGGGTCCCAATGTTTCCCAATTCAAAGTCGGAGACCCCGTTTGCTCCTTCGCCAGCCTTGGCTCCTTTGCTCAGTTCATCGTTGCGGACCAGTCCCAACTGTTAGTCTTCTTTGTCTTGCAATAACTCTAAAAAATTTTATTATAAATTTCTAAATTAAATCTGTATTTTTAATGAAGGTTTAAAGTGCCAGAGGGATGTGATATGGTGGCCGCTGGTGCACTTCCTGTTGCCTACGGAACATCACATGTGGCACTTGTCCACAGGGCTGTTCTGAGCTCTGGTCAGGTTTTGCTGGTTCTTGGTGCAGCTGGGGGAGTTGGCCTTGCTGCTGTTCAGATCGGAAAGGTTTGCGGCGCCATTGTTATTGCCGTCGCTAGGTACTTTCTCTCCTCTTATTTCCTTTGCTCTAATCTTCTCTTCATGTGAAGTCTAGTTCATTTCAATAAAGTGTTGCGTTTGGATTCTAGGGGAACTGAAAAGGCGCACTTCTTGAAGTCACTGGGTGTTGATCATGTAGTGGACTTGAGCTATGAAAATGTTACCAAAAGTGTCAAGGACTTCCTCCAGGCTAGAAAGCTCAAAGGGGTTGATGTTTTGTACGATCCAGTTGGAGGCAAGCTGAACAAAGAAACGCTTAGGCTTTTGAATTGGGGTGCCAACATTCTGGTCATTGGCTTTGCCAGCGGGGAGTTCCCTGTCATCCCTGCTAACATCGCCCTCGTCAAGGTACGAACGGGTGGTCAAAACTACTAAATCAAGGCCACTTTTGACTTCCACAGTTCAACAAGTTAGTGCAATTTATTTCTATGTTTCATATATTTTAATGCCTTTGGCTTTTAATCTCTTTCCACCAGAATTGGACAGTGCATGGACTTTACTGGGGTAGCTACAGAATACATCGACCTGGTGTTCTTGAAGATTCTATTAGGGAGCTACTCTCATGGGTGGCAAGAGGCTTGATTACAATCCACGTTTCTCATACTTATAGCCTGTCAGAGGTCAGGATATCCTTAAGCTCTTCCCAACACCACACACCACCCCCCCCCCCCCCCCCCCCCCCCCAAAAAAAAAAAAAAAAAAAAAAGCAAAAACTGAAAATGAAATTGGGCCTACATTCTTTTATAGAGTGGAGCTTTAGGTGAAACGTATCTCTCTATAGCATTTACCAATTATATAGTACATATAACTTTAAACATTTCGGAACTGAGAGAGCTCCAGTCAGGTAAGGAAGGTCAGTGAGATCTGTGTAGAAGAAACTAACTTGGATTTTTATTAAAAACAAGAATGAATAACCCCTAGGGTTGGCTCAAGTGGTAAGAGCCTTGGTCTTAGTGGTATGCTCCCTCTAAGTCCAAGGGTACCCTTGGGTGTAAACAATTTCTAAGGGACCATCCCATCGGTGAAAAGCCGATGATTTACCTGAGCTATAGATGGGGACGCATTTCAGGGGTCCGGAGTTTAACCAAGTAAAAGACATGCTGCATTTGCAGAGTCTCCGGGATTCCTCGTCATCAAAAAATGAGACTGGATGCTTGAATGAATAGTTTGCAAAACACAAGTCTATATGATAAACCAGAAACAGAGAATTGAAGGTGGGAAACTCTAACTGTATGTACACGTGTAATAACTACCATCTGACTCATTAACTTAAGTGAGTTAGCTAATTAAACACTTGATACACTTAACACTCCGTCTCAAGATGGAGAATATATCCAGAAGACCCATGTTACGCAATAAGGCAGAAATGACAAATGAATGAGCACCAAAGAATCGAGCCATTATCATATATCGAAACCAGGTGTGATAAATTTTCTCCTGTAAGAAGTTGAGTTACAAGCATAGATCCTGGGACCTGGACTATCTCCATTATGCAGAAAGAAAAGATTAGAAGAATCTTCTGATATAACAGAGGAAATACTAGTTTTGGAAGAAGCCACCATTGAAGGATTGAAGTTCGAAATATCAGGGGAAATCAGATTACTCTGATACGTGTGAAGAAGAAAATAGGTTTACCTTTTATGAAAGACGAGAAGGATGAATGATTAGAATAGTTTACATAACATAACTCTGTTTAACAATCCAGCCAGAGAGTAAAAGGCTGCCAACTCTAACTGTATGGACACGTGTAACAACTACACTCTGACTCATCAACTTAAGAAAACTAGCTAATTAAACACTTGATGTATACACTTGTAAGGTCATGACTGGTTTACCCAGCCATTGCATACTGGAGTGGGACGATCCCAAACAAAGCTTTCTTTTCTTTAGATATGCTGGACCAAGTGGCTGCATTTACTTATTCAACAGGATTTCCTGCATAGAGAAAAAGACTCTGTTGGGTTTTTCCCTTTTTAATTTATGAAAAGAGTACCATAAATTACCTCGCTAGCAAATATATTATTTTTCTATATATCAAGAAACGCATTCAGAAATGTTCAACCTTGGTCTTGGTTGTCATGTGCACAGTGTTTGTGATACAGTTGGCTGGCTGCATAAAATTTCCAATGAAGCCACGAGCCAAATTATAACACCTCTAAGTACGGAATTCGTACCATTTGTTGTTAACATTTAAAGAAACTTGTAGGTTGTTCTCATTTGCTCATCCACATTTGCCAAGGATTTAATGGTTCGAACAGAAGCCATTCCTTATTGAAGCATAATTAACCCTAAAATGGCCGGTATTTTTATTATAGTTGCTGCTGCTGCTGTTGTTGTTTGGTGCATATCAGGTAGCAAGTATTTTTTTCCCCTGAACCAACAGGCCTTAGTCATGGTGAGAGTCTTGGGTGATCCAGTTTCCAATATTTGTGTGAGAAGTAAAATTAGACTTCAGAAGGCTTATGCCAAAATGAACCTTGCAAACTTGGAGAAAATTCTTCAGCAGCCTGGTTGAACAAGTTGCACATCCATCATAATTTGCAACATGCTTGGTGTATATTGCTTAAAAGGAGCATCTTGGTCAAGTTTGGACCATGTGATTATTATTGTCTGCTTGTCGATTGTATTCAAATTAGTAGTGGGCGATTTATCAACTCAAGCTCTTGTTCTTGGCAGGCCAGCCTCGCTTTTTCTGCCATCAAAGATAGGAAAGCAATTGGGAAGGTGATGATTATTCTTGATGACAAGAGAAATGTAAGATCTAATCTTTAACTTGGTCAGAATTCAGCTGGGATGAAGTGTTACCCTTAGCACTTGCATGTCAGATACTCTTCCCTTTTCATTACTCAAGACGGATTATGAATGGTGTCTTTTGTATTATCATTATCAAATCTATGACCTATTAATAACATGAAATCTATACAAGCAGACAAGTCTCGGGCAAAATAAATAGGGATCATGTGTTAAATGTGTAAGATTACTTACTAAAAAACTGTTTAAGATGAATGTTTTATGTTGCAGAAACCCAGTAAAATGCTACTCTTTGCTGCTCTGAAGTGATTTGCATGGCTGTCTTATATTTCAAGGCAATCAAATGAATGAATATATTTTATATGTTACACACACACACACACACACACACACACACATATATATACATATACACGTAGTTATGTACATATGTTGAGATAATGTAATAGTAGACCATTATAATTTAGGTTTGGTCAGAAGACGTACCATCCTCATATCGCACCTCCTGAACAGAAAGAAGTTGATGTTGAACACAAATGGGTGATTCGAGGCTATAAGTTAATGTTCATGCTGATAGTCGAGAGTAGGGCCATAATTATTCAATTAAGTCGTTAGGGGAAAATTAGGGTTAATTATAAAATCAGTTATGGGTTTTCGCCGGTTTGTAAATTATTCCCATCGGTTTCATTTTTTGATGATTTATTCCATGGGTATGTATATTTTTATTTTTTACAATTAAATCTCTGTCCATTTTTGTCAATTCATCTAACAACATGATGGCCATGTGGCACAATTAGAAAGCAACAAGTGGCATAAAATATAAAAAAAAATCTAAATAAGAATCTAAATAAATAGATAAAATAATTAACTTACAAAGATTTGAGGGAGGGATCCCCCTCCCCAAGGATGGCGGCATGGGGAAGGGGATTCAGAGTCGTCGCAGGGTGGGCAATGAGCCACCCCATGGTGGTTTGAGGGTGGACCACAAACCACCCCGTCGAGGGGAGAGCCTCCTCCTCACAAGGTGCTTGCACCACCTTTCTGGGAGAGGTTCCTCCTTCTCCAAATTTTCTTTTTATTTTAAATATTCCTTATTTTGATAAATATTTTTATTTTTATTTTTTAAAATTAATATTTATTTTTTTCAAATCGAGTTTAATTGAGTATATATCATTTTCTAATTAAATTAGTTTCTACTTTTACAATTGCGATTTTGTTTTTACAAATTGAGATAAATCAAATTTAACTCAGCGAGTATTAAATGAATTGTTAGATATATTAGTTCATTTTTAGAAGGGGTGCTACCCGTCCTGTGCTGGGGGTAGCTGCCCATCTTGCACCGTGTCGTCGCTTGAGCAAGATGACTGTTCGCATCCACCTGTTGGGAGAGCGGATTGGCACCACCATTGTCCAACCACCCTATCCAACAACACATTTTTCATCAAAAAAAAAAAAAAGAAGGTTGACAAAATCACATATAATCATAAAAATCTCATAAATCCAACAAAAACAGGCTTACAAAGTTACATATTGAACCAAACAAACAAACCAAACCAAATAGTAATCACACAAATCCTCATATATCTGAAAATATGTGCATAGACTTACGAGTCACAATCGCGGTCATGGATCATAAAGATCTATGTGCAAATCTTTAGAGATCTCTAGGCAAATCTTTATGGCTCATGGTAATGACTGTGGGCAATAAAACTCACAGACCCAAAATTGTATATGTGGATCTTTAACTTACATATTCACAGTGGCAACAGTGGTCTTGGGTCATAGAGACCCACAACCAAGTCGTGGTCTTATCATCGTAGATTGCAGCTTGGCCATGACTCACAACAACGGAGAGAAGCTAACTTAAAAAATGAGGGGGAGAAGAAGATAAGAGGTAGGAGAGAGAAGAGAGGACAGTGAATGGGCACTTAGGTATGAAAAGAAAGGGTAGAAAATAAAAGGAGAGTAGAGAAGTGGAAAGGAGAGGAGGAGGGGAGAAAACAAGATGGATGGAAGACGATGGGAAAGTGAACAAGAGAAATGAGAATATAGAAAAAAAGTTAGTATTTATAGTTGGGATTTTTTTAAATACATTATATATATTTATATATAAACATTGGGCCCCGTAGACAAGTGAAATTCAAGCTAGCCCAAAGCCCAACTTGACACCTATCCCCGAGCATTTCAAACGGGCTTTAATCTTCCCATCCTCCTGCCATATGTGGACATATGCCCATGAATACCTCAAACGGGGGCTAGACGAGTGGGCCGAACGAGCCAAATGTGAGAGCCCATTTGACAAGCATAATTTCCAACCCTGGCAATGCTCATTTAGGGGTGACAATGTGACACGTCCCGCGAACTCAATATGAACACAATATAAAATCTTTTGTTAATAGGTAGTCTCGTTTTTTTCTTTTTTAAATATTGTAGTTACTAATAAATGTAAATTTTAAATTTTATATGAAATTATGTTAATTAGATTAAATGAGTTATGTAGATTAGTTCAACCTATATAAAACGAGTTGAAATGAGTCATATCATATTAATTCATTTATAATTAATTATTAAACGGGTCAAAATGGATTGTATTGTATAGTCAAATGTTCATGATTTAACACGACATTAACGTGACTTGCCACCCATACAGCTTATCTTTAACTAAAAAGAAATATTTTGGGACCCAAATTTGGGTCCTGAAGTAGTGTCCCGAATGGATTTTTTTTATTTTTTATTTTTTTACTTAATGATTAAGAAAATGTTTTTTAGTGATGTTATGAATTTTTTTTTATTTTTTAAAAAATATTTAAGAATATTAAAAAAAAAAAACCTTTTAGCTTATTCAATAGGTTTTCAGACTACATCCTTCGATAGATGCAGCACCACTCTACAAAGCATGCGGATCCTCTGATTAGCTAGGATGTCCAAACAATGAATTCGTGGGTTGACACACAAGAGAGCTTTGATTTGCGAATCAAATCTTGGAGGGTCCAGAATGGATGATGTCATCTAAGCATTTGTTGCGGTAGTCACGATAAGATGAGATAAAATAAAATTAGATAAAATATGTATTTGTTTATAGAGATGAAATAAGATTAGTTTGACTTTGTTATAATTAGTAATATGATAGAACCACAAGTACTTATATTACTTATTATAGTATTTTATTTGTTTAACCGTTGGCCACGGCGCCATTTTATAGCATGAAAGTTGTCACCACTTTAATACTTTCCGTATTTTGACTTTTTTCTTTTATTTTTTTGTTTTCTTTTTTTACCATTTAGTTTTTTTTTTTTTTTTTTTGCTGCTTCTTTTGTTTATTTATTTACCAATGGTGCAATTTTTTTTTTTACTACTTCCTTTATTTATTTTCCTTATGTGTAAATATTTTTTTCTTTTAATCAAATATTTTGCAACCCATTATAAATATTTGTTAAAAAAAACACAACCTCATTTATATTATATATATTCCTTAAATATGAAGTAAAAATAAATAAATAAATTTCCAATTGAATCCAAAATTTTAGCTCATCTACCATTTCTCGTTAAATAAGTAATCAAATACTGATACCTTCAGTAGAACTTTTACTTTTTTTACAGTGTGTATTCATGTCAATATACTGTTTATTTAGAATATATTATTGGAGGGAACAATATTGAAATAAGGTGAAATCGGGAAGATGAAAACTTCATATATAAATTGTGTTCGTTTTTAGAGATCATCTTACCTTACCAAAACTTTGAAAAGTTTATGAAGTTTTGTATTTTATCCCTGGAAGCAAACGAGGCTAAGTATGCCAGAAAAACGTTGTAATGGACATACATGTCAATTGATTTTTCATCCATAGCAATAGTTGCAATTAGAACAATCATTACCATCTCCATTTTCCCATACGTAATAGACAGTAAGAAACAGAATTGTAGCCTTTAAAATATTCACAGAGACATTCAGGCGCAGTTATAATGGATCCCTATCTGAGCCTACTTTCAGTTTTTAGAAAGCGTACATATTCCTGCTGTAACATCTCCCCTCCATGCACTGGATCAAATCTGCATCTGTAGAAACTGATAATGATGGAGAAAAGGTAAGAGGCAGTCCAACTTCAAAGTCCGACAGAAGCATATCAAAAATAACTCATCATAATGAATTTTGTTGACTGGTATCAGATATCTGATATTTAAGGAGAAAGTGTATTATACACGCCTGAACTACCACTTTGAACCACCACTTTGAACCCCAAACTACCAAATCTTGGCCATTTTAACCTCGATTAAGATCTTACATGGATCGATGAAAAGTAAAAATTTGAATGTTTAGGACGTCACTTTGAGTTTTGATAGTTTATGATGCAAACTGAAATCGTTGGTGGTTCAGGCGAGGCACGAAATATTATTCCTCTCTTTAATTTTGTTGTCTGATTTCAGCCAGGGATAATATTTCCACTGGCATGTAGGTCGGACACTCCAGCAGATCACTCTTAGATGAAGACGCCAGAGCTACAAAGCTACATCGTGTTTTCTTACTTGACAAAACAAAACCTGTTTACTTCATGAGGAAGTACAGTAGGTTCCACACTTCAAAATTTACCCAAGTCCACATTCATACGTAACTAGATATGTAACTAGAGACCCCTTCCCCAGTTTCCAAGTGATCAGACATAATGTCCATTTTTTTGAAGAGAAAATGGGCAAAGCATGAAGAGCCATGTGCATATGATGAATGCGTACTGTTCATCAGATATAGTAATTTTTAGTGTGTGAAAGAGCTTCTCCACATGAACGGTGAATTGAACAGTCAAGGGTAAAATCATTAGACACAAGTAGGTAAAGAGGTTAAGATGACCATGATGAGGTCAGAGAAGTATTATGGATAAGATATATATAACATGTTCATAGTTCCAACATAGAGTTGTCTGCAATCAGCATACATGGTAGGAAGGAAGATTTTGAAATGTCCAAAGAGAAGACATGACGAATTTTTTGATACATTTCCTTTAGAATCTGCACAATATAATAGGTCTGAAACAACACCAGAAATCAGGTAACAATAAGGAATTAGTTTGAAGGATTCTTTTAGCATGATTTCCTTTCATAAATCCTAGCAAGCCACCAACAGAAAACTACTAAGATAAAATTAGGGGTGTACAAAAAATCGAAAAACCGGTCGTAACTGATACAGACCGACCGCTAGAGGCTGGAACCAGCCAGAATCGGCAGGGAACGGGTCAGCGGGCAACAACATTTTAGCAAAACTGACGGACGTCGGTTCGGTCGTAGTTTGAGGCTGGCTCAAATTGCTTAACACCTACTCCATATCCTTTTTTTTTTTTTAAAAAAAAATTTATACCTATCTAAAACGACGGCACTCCACTTAAACTTAAGTGGAACGGCGTCGTTTTATGCCTGAAGTTGTGTTTTAAACACAGCTAAACAACCAAATAGCATCGTTTTATCTATGAGGTACGCGAAAAAGTTAAGTAGAACGACGCCGTTGGATTTAAAACCAAACGGCGTCGTTTGATTATCACATCGTCTTCTTCCTCACTTCTTCTTTCCCGCGATTCACTTTAGTTCCTCTCTCTCTCTCTCTCTCTCTCTCTCTCTCTCTCTCTCTATTCTCTCAGACGACCAGCACCGCTAGGGGAACCGAGAACCGACCATGAACCGCCAGAGTCGATACGGCCGGTTTTCCTCCTCCCCATCGACCAGTTACGGTCGGTTGCTCCTCCCTATTTCGTCCCATCGGTCAGCGTTGGTGTTACCCAAAAACCACGCCCAAGGGGTCAGTTTTCACCCCTAGACACAATCAAAAAAATTATACTAAATGCTGCACAAGAAACATATGTAAACACTCATGATATTAAATAAAATAATAAACAAACAATGCAGTTTCATACCTCCCATCCATGCCAACAATAATGACAGCATTTTGAGATCCAAACGCTGCAATGAATTGTATATCTTCTGGCAAGTGGAACTGAGCAAATGACCATTCTGAGCTGAAATATTTTGGTAAAACTCCTAGGAAGCCTCAGAGAATTTAAAAGGTTAGATATAAGCGGAAAGAAACCAAAAGCAATGAGTAAAGTGTTTAACACAGTTTTGAGCAACTAATCTGGGATGGACCAGGGCAAACAGGGGCCAGCACCCCAGCCCAGTCCACCATGAAAGTATTAGGACTTGGGCAAAGAGTATGGACAAGCAGGTGAGCTGGGCCAAGTTTCTCAGGATGATCAAGTTTTGGACCAGTCTTGGACTTGGTGGACTTTTAGCCTGGACTGACCAAGCACAGCTTGACTTTATTCTGTTTAAATATTTCTTCATAATATCTTCAAACAACTTTTACGTTTATTTTATTTTAGTGTTTGAGGTGATTTTTTTGATTCCGTGGAACCTCACCCAGGCAATTTGGACCCACTCCTGGAGAATAAATCTTGGATGCATGACCCTGCCTGTTAGAATTTTGTATCAAAGAATTCAAAAGAAACTCCCAACGCAAAATTAAACATAGGATGTTTGATATTATTCACACATTCAGAACTAGAACTTTAGTTCAATATTTGATGTGTCCACCATTTCATTGTTTTAAAAAAATTAAACTAATAATTTCACGCAAAAAATTAATCACATAACAGGGTTGGCCAAGCTGTAATCAGCCTAGGTACTTTATCCAAGGGCTGGATCGGGCCTGTGCTGGCACTATGAATGTATTTCATAATCTTAGCGTGACACTTGGACACCCTAGAAAAGCCAGATAGTTTTTTTAAATAAGCAAAAGAAATTTTATTAATACGAAATTAGACATAGCCCCAATACACAGGTAGCAGACAAGAAATGCACCAAGTTAGGACTAGAGATGGATAATAGGAAATCATGAAAAAGAAAGGCCAAATAGTTCCCTCAATGAATGTAAAGTCTCTCTATCAAGTGTCGTAAATTTAAAATCTAATTTCAATCTTCAAAGCAAATATTTTCAGATTTCCTCACAGTCATACAAAGACATAGCGCAATCAGTTATGTCTAGCATCAATTCTAAATGCAAAGCTGCCAAATATCCAGGCAGATTGATTGTAGTCATTCAAAGTCTAATGCATTAATTATTTGCTAACAATGCTTACCTCTCATAAAAGATAATGATGAACTGGGATTGGAACCAGCATTTGGAGAAATAAGGGCATCCAGGGATGTTGAAGAATTCTGCTGAAACAGTGCCAGCCCTTGAGCAGCTGAGTCCTCCCCTACTCTGACTCTTAGGCTGAATATATGAACAGTACCTTTGTCACTTGAAGCTGCCAGCCACTGGACATTTGGAGAGAGAGCAATACTATAAATCTCTGCTCTGTTCCCACCTCTACGTACCTGCATGCAAGCAGGAAATCATAATAACCAAGCACTGGTTGTAAGAAAGACATCAGAAGAGTGATTGCATGCATATCAAACACTATGTAATCAAAAAGATGCCCATGAAGACCTATAGATCCTGTAACCAAAGCAAGACAGCTCCACCACCTTTGCAGAAATCTAGGAGGAACTAACATTAATCTCATGATCCCTAGAGTTTTTTTCTTTTAATTGCCGGAATGGGTATAAATGGTTTTTCCAAAATAAGGCTTTTGAAATTATGGATCTTTATGAGAACGTTTAAACAGAGGAACTACAAAGAATTTGGGTAAAAAAATAAATTAAAGAACCAGTGGTCAGTTACAGTAATCATAAATACAGTAATGCAATATGGTAACAAGGTGAATAACCATTCCTTTTTGCAGATATTGAGTATTTAATATTATGCTGCACATAAATGAGTTTGGAGATTAAATTCTAAAACCATACAAACAAACCATTTTTTTTTATAAGTATAAAACAAACCATATAATAATACTAAAGTCCATAGGAAGGTAGGCTACCTCTTGTAAGCGAGTCCCGTCCATTGTGTTGAATATTCTTATCAAGGTGCCCTTTGTACTAGCAGATGCAAGAAGCAGCCCATCCATTGTTAAGGTCAAGCATGCAATATAAGAATCATGAGCATGAATTAGTTTTGTCATATTCAGCCCAAAATGTTCAATTCGAACCTGTCCTCGTTGAAGACCTGGGCAAGCTAACACAAATGTATTTGAATGGTGTGAAAGGCAGCACAAGCCCCTAGGATTTGCTAAAGTTTCAATCTGATGAAGAAGCTTCAGATCCATAAAGTTGTAAACATATATCTTGTGCTCAAGAACAACAATAATTCGATCCCGTCTTAATTTCACTGCACGAACTTCAGATCTAAAAGCAAATTCACCAATGCAACGGCTCTGATGATCATCCCAAATCATAACTTTATTAGGTGGGTATTGAGAATTAGCTCCACCACCAACAAGTGCCAGAATGTTGGACCGGAAGAGCATCTCAACGATTTTGAAACCCCCACTTTTCAAATCACGTCTAAAAGTTTCTTTAAATGGGTCACAATTATAGATACGAAAACCATGGTTTGTGCCAGCAGCAAAACAACCATAGTCCTGATTCCAAGATACAGAGAATAACTCAGTCTCATCACAGTCATTGGACTCTGGTTCAGGCTGGCTGAAAGAGCCAGAAGCCCCAGCGCTTGGGTTGTCACAGGTGCTGATACCTGTTGATGGATGTATTCCTCGAGATGTTGAAACTATTGAACTCATGTGAGATGAAGGGACAGTCATCAAGGTGCTCGCTGCAATCAATAGACATTGGAAACCGGGTAATCAAAGCCTTTAAGAAAACCTTCAGCAATCATACTAATTGGATAATAACAAGAAGATGAGTAGAGCCTAAAATGGATACAACCCTAAAATTACTAAGAACTCATCCAAAATGCAAAAGAAGAAAACTGGAACAAATGCGAATTCTTGAGCATTCTACCAATGAAAGCCATTTCTCACAGAAGTCCAGCCAACAACAAAGGAATCAAATCACCTTTTTTTCAGTCCTTGTTGCGGTACCAGTCCCTTTGTATGCTTAATTTGTTTGTTGAAACAGCTATAGTGAGCTCCAGACCCTCATCAATCGGGTTCTTTGGTATTGCTTAGTCTGCAACGCAATGTTCACATCCTATCTTTACTCCCTTCATTAGTTCCATGTATATCAGCTCCCCCCATATCAGTTTCACGGTCCTGTTCTCTTGCTTCTTTCCAAATGCCATCATATGCTAACGCCATAGTGATTTATATTAAAAGAGTTGAACCCTGTCCCCTCTTCCATAACATGAGCCTACGAAACTATACAATTACTCGCTCGTGCAAAGTTTGGATCCCATGAAATTATGTTATATCAAACCAAGAAACAGATTAGAGTTCACATCAGAAGCCTAATGCAATCTGCATGTGGCGTGGGCTTCACAGAGCATTTGCGATTTCCACTTTAAAAAAACTGAGAAAATTATCAAAAAAGAATATTCCAATTGGATCGCATACCTACAAATTTACGAAGTATCCCCCTCAAATTGGATTATGCGCCCCGCAAATTGATAGGTTATCAGGAAGATAATCAAGAATTGATCTAAATATTACCGACAGGAACAGGATGAGATGTACCAATAGACGAAAAAGAAAACGAGAAGACGCGGATACGGGGTTGTGTTGCTGATTTAGGTATGTGGAAATTGGGGAATAAGAATTGCTGTTAGGATCAGGGAGTACCTACTTACTTTCCGACCACCGATCGAAGAGAACCGACAACACACCAAGAAGCTCCCCCCCCCGACTGCCAATCCATACATGTATGCAATTTCTTTTTTTTAACTCCCCTTAATATACAGTTCTCTATTTTTTTTTTTTTTTAATTCAAATGTTGTGAACCCCTACAAGGAGGGCATCCGGACCCACCCTGCGAAAAAAATTCCGATTTCGTGCACAGCATTTTTGGGAGTTTTAGTACACAAAACTGGTTAAATTATTGATTGTTCATCGGGAGATATATATCCTAAATGATTGTTTATATTTATGAGATACTGAAACTTGAACCTTCAGAGTTTTACCTCAAGATCAACACCTTCACTAGTTGGACTAACCTCTTGTGACTGCAAAACAAAAAATAATTATATGAAATAAGGTAACTAACCCTAATAACTTTTTATAATTATAGTTATTATAATTATTTTATACCAAAAGTCTGCTTGCATACCGAGCTAGGTAGCTCTCACGTACACATCGATCCACGTGTAATAATAAAATGAAGCGTTTCGTTCATTTATTGGTCAACATCTTCTATTGGTAAAAGAAATTCTCTATCCCAACAATACTTTCCTCGTACGTACAAAAACACAAGCT
Source organism: Carya cathayensis (assembly GCA_011037825.1). Lineage (NCBI taxonomy): Eukaryota > Viridiplantae > Streptophyta > Magnoliopsida > Fagales > Juglandaceae > Carya > Carya cathayensis. Next base: position 93,445 of record QGSO01000586.1, read on the forward strand.
CCTCTTCTCTTCTTTTTGAGTAATTCTACGTACAGTCATAAAATGTATAAACACCGTGCAATCATTTTATAAAAGAGTGAGATCCATGATTAAAAAGTTAATTTTTTTTTCCATGTAAGTCTCGTATTAATTCATTTTTTGTAAAGAGACTGCGCGATACTTGCACAACCACAATTACAAATATTATTTCTCCTTCTTCTTTATCTTCCCTGTGAATCTTCTTGCACACTTTCCAATCTCAAAAAGTCTTCACTATCACCTTTCTCAAAATTTCCACACTTTTATCCTCTTTCGAACTTTTACGAGTATCCAAACACCAGAACTACCTAAAAAATCTCCACTTTTTTTTTTTTTTTGACAATAATTCTCTACCCATTCATGCTTGAAAGTTCGCGCAATTTTGGCAACTTCTCAGCGACACGGTCCGTCCTCTCTCTTTCTGCGATTCCGTGCAATACCTCTCTACCTCTAGGTTTTGGTGCTCTCTTTATTTCATTCTTTTTGGTTTACACAGTGTACGTTAGAATAAATCTCATGTTTGCAAATGTTTATGGACAAACAATAAACACCCAAATAGATTGAAGCACCAACAAAACCCAGACTCATGAACCATCTTCTTCTTCTTCCTCGAAGGAGCTACGTATAAAGCTGCTGTGATCTACTCCCAGCAAGATGAGAACAAAAAAAACTACAAATTCGCACTGTTATTTGCTACACCCAGCAAAAAGAGGGAAAAAAATTAAGAATTTGCACTGCTATGTTCTACTCCCAGCAAGAAGAGAAAGAAAAAAACCAAGAATTCACACTGTTATGTTCTACTCCCATAAAGAAGAAAGAAAAAAAAAAAGAATTTGCACTGTTGTGTTCTGCTCACAGCAAGAAGAGAAAAAAAAAAAAAACTCGATTCTCCTATGTTTTGCTATGTTTTGTCCACCTACTTTCCTCACATTTTCTTAGAAACCACGCAGTGAAGGTTAAACGGTACATGATATTGACAAAATGATTTCAAACGGAGGGTTTGCGGGTTTAGAGTGCTTGTAAAATGAAGATGGTGGGGATCAAGGAAGACGATGGTGGGAAAAAAAATTTATTTTAAATTACTATTTAATATCAGCTGATTAACCACGTCAGCCGATTCCGCAACAGGTACATGTAGCATAACTGTATTTTATAATTCTTATCATTAATCAATAAAATAACAAAATTTTATTAAAAAAATTAAATTTATATCTTAATATTTTTTTATAATTATAATATAATTCTTATAATTAATCAGTATAATAAAACATGTCACTTTAATATAAATAAATTTTAATTTGTAAAATTAACTTTAAATTTTTTATTATTTTTAATTTTGAAGAATATAGTATTTTTTTTATTGTCACTGTCATCTTATTATTGTTGTTAACATCGTGTTTCATACACCTTTGAACCAGGTTCCAGCAACTAAGGTTTTTAATCTGCACCTGCACACTTAAAGAAAACACAGAGAGTTAGGGGCCTTGGTGAAGGCCGAGGATATTTAAGTTAGTATCTCCATAGTAGTTTGTGTAAGAGTGTAAATGAATCAGAGATAGTTTTTTGTACCTGGGGATCAACTTTTATAATAGGTTTTTGAGGGGGGACAGCTCATATCCTATCACAGGGAGTATATGTGTCTATCAATTGTTCACTTAGTCAAAATTCTTAATACATCATGGCTTCTGAGGTGGCACAATTAATGTGGCATAGAGTTCGGAGATTGGCGCCATTAGTGCGGCGTAGCTTCCTGACCTATTTATCCCATGGTTGCACATTGTCAAGCTTCTTTATGCTAGCTGTCAGAAGATCAAGGCCTCTACATACTTCCCGCTCACCTGCCAACACAAGTTCTCAAGTGCTAGGTGTCATAGGAGATATTGGGACGACGAGTTATTTCCATCTTTGCCCTTGGTTTTTCCCGCTTGTTACCTTATTGCCTTTGTCTTCGTGTTATCATTTTCTTGTAGTCACAATCGTTGGGGCTCCTCTTCCCTTGAAATGGGCAACCATTTACTCTCTTGGCTCTTCTACGTGTCAGGTTTTTTGTTATAGTTGACTTGTTTTTTTTTTATCATTTAATAGTGTTATGCAAAGGTTCCTCTCCCGACTTTATTGGCACGTATTCTAATTGTTAGATTCAGTACTTGATTGTGTATGTTCTGTACCTTCTGCATTAATGGTGTTAGGCAACTCTCCCCCCCCCCCCCACGTCGCACCGTACATTATATGCTACGGGATTCATGTTGGACTTGCTGGCTTCATGGGGCGCGTGGGCTCCCACGACCTTGGGATGCCAAACGTTGCCAGGGATTTATTTAAATCCCCCCTTCATTGTTTAAAGTCCTCTTTGCCTTCTCTTCATTTCTCAAAGTTCTTCAAGTTTCCTTCATATCTCTTCAAACTTCTATTTGTGCACATTCTACCTTCCTCTCTTCTGTCTTTACATTCACATGGCTCCAAAAAACTCTTAACTTCCTGCCCCTAAAAACCATAAGCTAGTCAAATCTTCTGGTCCTTCACGAACCCCTAGGAACCTGGACCCACCCGAGGTCCGTACTGAGGCACAGAGGTTCGACAGCTTCTCATGGTGGTCGATGGTGACTCCCAGTGAGTTGGAGTCACTGAGGATGAAGTTCAAGGTGCCTGGCATTGTCGAGTTGGAGGTGTCGTTCCCCGATGAAGGCGCTATAGATTCCAAAGGGTACATGTTGAAGGTGGCTTTATACCCTAGCATATTCTCTAACGACCTTAGGCTGCCTTTCTGCCGTTCAATCCTCGATGTGCTGGACTTCCTAAGTTTGACGCCTACCAAACTCCACCCAAATGAGTGGAAGATCTTGGTGTCGTGTTGTGTTATCTGACGGTGTGCACTAGAGGAGGTTGGTTTCAAGCACCCTGATCTTACCTCTCGCGATTTCCTCATGACCCACAACCTTCTAAAGCAAAGTGGGAACATTTGCAGCTTTTGCTCCATCCAAGCATTCACTCATTTAGAGCCGCAGTACAATAGGATGAAAAGGGTGGAGCCGGTGCTTCTTTTTCTTGTCTCGAAAAGGGTAGGAGTTCCCAGTCAAGCAAGTCAATCGGCATGACTACCCTATTTGAGCCATCTAGGGTTTTGTGAGGGATGACAAAAGTGTCAAGCCCTGGGCGACTCCTGAGGAAGTTAGTCGCATTGAGATCATCCAAGCATGGGTGAAAGCCCACCCAGATGATGTTCTTTTTGAGGCCCTGCTGGATGATGGCAGCCTTCAAGGATACCTACCTTCCCCGACCAACTTACGCTTCACTGATTGGGCCATCTAAATGTAGGCGATCGTTCCTCAGGTCCACAGGCGTTCCCCTAGCACGCAGATGGAGAGGAAGGGGAAGAAACCTTGGAGGGAGTCTCCCACCAAGGCCAAATCTAACGAAATGCACATTCTCCCTCCTAGGCTACCTTATGTTGTGGTGCTTGTTCAATAACCGAAGCTGTAGTTTCTGAAGAAGTGGTGGTGATGGTGCAGCCTCCTTGTGTCGCGCCTTCTCCTTATTTCCCACGAGGGGTGGGCGGTGCTAACCCTCTTCAGCAAGTTTGGGCCAACCTTCCTATGGCTAATCTCACATAGCCCGGGGGGACTCTTCCCATTACTTCATAATCTTCCTCCCCAACCCCGCTGGGCAATGAGGGGATTATGGAACTCTTACCCGAAGAAGAGCTACTCTCCTTATGGTTCTATAGGGTCCTTTTGGATCGCCCCCTCCAGGAGTTGCAGATAGGTCCCCTCCCCTTTATTCGAGGAGCGTCCTACTGGGGGCAAGGATTTCCTTGATTAGGTTTCTATCCCAGATTCTCCCATCCCTTATTCCCCTAAAGTCAAGATTGTCTCGGCTGAGCCCAACTTGGAGGGCAACAATGCGGTGCCCAGGAGGGAGATAGCGAGGGTCGTGTGATGGATATGCAAGAAGAGTCATTCGTAATGCCATTAGGAAGGCTAGGAGTGTTGAGACTAGGAGGGTTGCATTGGGGTGCATGCATAGCTAGGGTGATATGGTGACGGGCACCTAAGACAAGATTGGCTAGAAGAGGTTCAAGTAGTGGCCAATTCCTTGATTTTAGGGGTTAGGTGACGAATCTCTTGAATTTAGGGGAGGCAAACCTCTTGATTTTAAGGGAGTGGTCGGTTTGCAAGGGGATGGCCGAATATGTCCTTTTAACTAGGAGATTTATCTAGTTTTAATGTATTTATGTTTATTTCATTTATTTTAGACATTTGATTTTGTTTCCTTAAATTTAGGATTTGATCTATTTGAGATCTAGATATAGATTTAGGTAAAGGGAATAATTGGGGAAGGTGGCGCCAACCCTATGAAACCCTATTTATATTTTTAGTTTTGCATTGTTATTATGATTATTATGTTTTTTTTTTTCAATGAATGAGAATTTTCTCTTCCAAATTTTAGAAAGTTGAGTGCTAGCCTCAGCTAGTCTTAATTTTCACTAGCAAACCAATTTATATCTTTGTGTTGCCTTGAGGTAACCCTAGATCTAGCCATCCAACACGCCACAATCAATTAAGTGAGAGTGAGGCTTCCATCACCATGTCATGGGCCAAAGGGATTCTGGCGGATGCACTCGAGTTGAAATATTTAGCCCTTTCCATTTGCATTCGAGCTGAAAAACCAAAATTCGCCAAATGTCACAAACCAATATTAATTTTAAAAAATTGAGAAAGGAATTAAAGACTTCTTAAAAAATCAATTAATTATCATTCTCAAAATGACCAAACTCTTATTTCTACTTAGGAACTCATTCAAAGGGAAGTATGTATTTAAAATTAGTTTCTAGTGAAAGAACCCATTTGAAGAGAAGCATATACGTAAGTAAAATAGATAAAATTTATAGAGAAAGAATAATTCATTCAAAATCTTTTTACTGAACTTAGTAGTTTCTTTTTCCTATTTCTTGGCAACCAAATAGAAAATTGTAAAGCAAGAATAAAGTACCTTTGAAATGATGAGATTATCAAGGCTTGTTCAACGGTAGAGTGCGACTGTAGAAGGACAACAGATCTCGACGGAGGAGAAGCAGTGGTCTTTTCTCTGAAATTCAAAGTGGTTTGGACGACTCCAGTTTAAGGCAAAAAAAAGTGATTTAGACGACTGAATCCTATGGAAAGAAAAAAGGGAAAAAAATTCAGTGTTTGTCCTCACTCTCTTTTAGTGTTATAAGCTTACGTGTAGTCTCATAATTGGAGGGCACAAAAAGCTTGATTTGTGCCAAGACCATATAGAAGTTATTCTCAAAAAAATTATTTTTAATAATAAATTTCATTATTTTTTAAAAAGAGTGAAAGCGATTAACGAGTCTGCATCGAATTAATTTGCATAGGATGCAAGAGGAAGGAATGAGAAAGCTCATTTCCTCTTAAGATTCTGAACAAGGAAGAGAGGGTGATGAGCCTTATTAATAAACAATCAAAAGAGTGGGATGAGGTTTTAGTTCGAGATGTTTTCATGGAGGAGGAAGCTGACCAGATTTGTCAAATCCCCATAAGTAAATTGGGATTAGAGAATAAACAAATCTGGGACTATACTAAAGATGGCTTATTCTCTGTGAGGAGTGCATTTCATGTTGATATGGAAAGGAAAATAAAATTAAAGGGAGAAGCATCAGAGGCAGACTCAAGAGGTGCAGAATGGAAGAGTATTTGGGACCTGAATGTGCCAAGGGTGGTGGAAGTTTTCATCTGGAAAGCAGCTAACAACATCTTACCTACAAAAATCTATATAGTAAGAAGATAGGTGAGAATTTTGTGTGCCCAGTATGTGAGAGATGTGAGGAATCTGTGATACATGCATCATGGAGATGTCCCTCGATCAATCATGTGTGGGCAGAAACTACTAGTCCAATGCAGAAATGGGTGATAGCAAAGAATGGTTTTTTAAAATTATGAGGTAAACTTATCAACAGGTTTAATAGATAAGAAATGGAGTGGATAGCTACTACTATGCGCAAGATATGGTTGAGAAGAAACAAGTTAATCTTTGAGAACAAATTTTGCAGCCCATGGGAACTGATATTGAAGTCAAGTGAAGGATTGGAGGATTTTAAGCTTGCACAGATGACAGTAAAGGAGAATAATAGTGATGGGGTTAGGGGCAATCCTTGTAAAAGATGGAAGAAGCTGGGCATTAATGAAGTAAAAGCCTATTGGGATGCTGCTCTAGACATAAATAACAAGAAAATGGGAATAGGGATTATTATAAGAGATGTAGAAGGGGAAGTATTGGCTTCAGTTTGCAGTAAGAGAAGCAATATTGTTCAGCCAGAACTACTAGAATGCCTTGCACTATGGAAGACTCTTGAGATTTGTAATGAGTTAGGCTTTTCAAAAGTGATTATAGAATGGGATGCTACGGTAGTCATCAATGGTTTGAATAGTGTGGAGTAAGATTTTTCATGGATGGGGCATATGATTGAAGATATTAAAATGTGCAAAGGGTAGGAAGGAGTGGAGAGAGAGATACATTCCTAGAGAGGGAAACAATGTAGCCCACTTGTTGGCTAAGCATGGTTTATCACTAGAAGAGGAAAAAATATGGATAAGGGAGGGTCATTTTGTCATTACCAGTGCTCTGATAAGGCCCAAAGTTTGTAATGGTTGATACTGTTATACAAAAGTAAAATACTAGTATGTCGTTTGAAGTATACCGGTCCACTTGATTGCTAGTCAAAAAATTTTTTATTTAATAATTAAGAAAGTGATTTTAAATAATTAATTTTTTAAAAATATTTAAATATATTAAAAATTGAAAAGAAAAAAAAAACTTTTACCGGGGTAGCACATAGCCCAACTTTATACAGGTGTAATATATGAGTTTGAATTAAAATAAATAAATAATAAGGAAAGCCACCGCTGGGATTTTTTTTTTCCTTATTGATTAATAAAAAATTGTCTAATATTATTATAAATTTTTTATATTTTTTTAAAACATTTAAAAGTATTAAAAAATAATTTAAAAAACCAAAAAAAAAAACAAAAAAAATATTTTTGCCTGGCAAGCGGGAGACACCAACGGTGCCTGTAGCACCGTCCAAATAATAATAATAATAAGAAGAAGAAGAAGAAGAAGAAGCAGAAGAAGACGGCTCATTTCCTCTTCTTCCTCTCGAGTACAGTTGGGGACATTGCTAAATGCTGGGAGTTGAGTTTGTCCGTTACGCAGAGGTTGGTGACGTAGAATACTAGACTACAAGTAAAATAGCAATGTCCAAATCCTCGTTAAGAGTGATCCGAGGGGGTCTTGTTCTTCATTACAATCATCTGTCCATATCAAATTGCTCCCCTTCGTCTTCTTCAAATCCAAATATTGTCTTTGCCTCTGCTATTCGAGCTTACTCTTCTCTTTCGCCCTTCAATTCAAGAAGTTCCTTGATCTCGCAATCCCATTCAAAACCCACTTTCTTAAATGCCCTCAATTTTCACTCATTCTCTTTTTCTCCCAGTAGCTTGTCTCTCACGAAAAAACCAGCTCATAGCCCTATTTCTATTTCCGGGGTTCGGATTAGGTTCATCTCTATTAATCCCAACCTGGGCAAAGAGGTCTTCTGGGACAAGCCCGCCACAGCCCTGACTTCCACGTTATCCCGCTATCGCGAGGCTATTGGGTTGCAAATTGAGGCTTTCTGTAAGCGGAACTCCGTGATTCTCATTGGGGCTGGAGGACTTTTAGTTTGTGCTTTTCTCTGGAGGATTATGTTTGGTATAGCAAACACCTTTGTTGGCCTCTCCGAGGGCATGGCCAAGTATGGCTTTCTCGCCCTCTCTTCTGCTATTGTTGCCTTTGCTGTAAGTTCTTTGTAATTCACATCCCCTACTAATTACTGCTATCAATTTCCTCAATATTCTTGCGGTTATAATTTTTTTAAACTCTCATTCCTAAAAAATGGGTGATAGATTGATTGATGCACCACGTGTTTTCTCAAGGCATGGCCAAGTTCTCAAAGATAGATGTGAGTGAGGAACGATGATAATCATTTTTTTTTTCCCGATTCGGGAACTTAACTGGGAAAAACACACTTTATATTTGCAAGATCTCTGGATACCTCTTCATAAAAATAGAAAAGGACGCAAGAGGCATCAATATCACGAATTGCTCTTTGAACTCACATAGTACTTATTAGGGGATTTTTTGCACTGTGCTACTCTTTTTTCACTAATTGAGGCATTGCAGTCGATAGAAATTGCCATGTCAAAGCAAAGGAAGAGCCCCCTTCCTTCAGGTGTGAATGCACTTGTCCAAGTAAATATTTGCAAACTTCCAACTTCCAAGTGGTGTTGAATTAATTTTAATTAAAAGCTTGAAAATTTATTCATGGGCTTTGGTAGGAATTTTTGGATTTAGGAACACGAGTATTTTACTGGAACAATCACATTCATATTACATTCTGCCCTATGGGTTGCAATTGCCGATAGATTAAAGAAAATATCTAAGTATGATGCGAATGCTAGCTGTTGCATGTGAGCTCAGGATGGGATGCCATCTTACTGATCCCATGATTCTACATTCTAACTAATGGACTTTCTGTTTTGCAATAATCCTACTTTGAATCCAAAATCTGCGACCACATTATCAGTAGGTCGTATTAATTCCGTCATATAGGTGTAATCTGCAAGTGCACCTTGATGGTCCACATGCATGCGCTATATACATGGGTCTATAGGACCTAAAATTTTGGATTTTTCTATGACAATGTGTGGGGATCAACTGTTATCAATCATAAGAAAACATGCGAATCAACTGTTGTTGATGCTGTATTGTTCTGAAGGGCGATGCCTTAAAGCATAGATCTCGTGTTGTGTGTTTGTGTTTTTGTTACTTAAAGGGTCTTTATCTCCGCTCAAGATTCACAATCAATCCTGATAAAGTTTATCAAATGGCCATGAGGAGGCTTAATACATCTGCTGGGATCCTCGAGGTTATGGGTGCCCCTCTTACTGGAACAGATTTGAGAGCGTATGTGATGTCAGGAGGTGGCCTTACAGTAAAGAACTTCAAGCCAAGTTTAAGGAGCAAGCGATGTTTTCTCATCTTTCCTATACAAGGTTCTGAGAGAAAGGGGCTCGTCAGCGTTGAAGTCAAGAAGAAAAAAGGCCAGGTTTACTTCTTTGCTAGTCACTCTCCCTTTATTTCTCATATGATATGTGGCCATGGAGCTTTTTGTAGTTGTATAAGTCACATATGCTACTGCTTCTTGTTCTGCCTCAATGTCTTCCTGTAACATCAAATGGCATTGTTTCTTGAAGTTCAATAATTCCTATGTCCACAGATTTTTTAAAGTCCATTTTGTCGGCAAAATGTAAGTGTAACTGTAAGAACAGTTTCATGTTCTTGTCCTCATTAGTTCCTTTTCTCAGTCAATTTGAGTTCCATTAACTCATACTGCAATTTTGACTACATTTTGAATACAATTTTGACTACATAACTATGGAAAGTAATGGGAGATAGGCTTCCCCATTCCTTTTAGCCCCACAATCCTAGTGAATGCAGTATTTAGTTCCAACTTCCTACCGTTTTGTATAATGCCAAGAGATTTACTAGTTGAACCAAATGAAGTTGCCATTTGGCCCTTGCTAATTCTAGTTTTGGTTCCTCTCAAGTGTAAAAATTGAATGTCTTTTCTCTACCCATAACTTGCGTCGTACTATACATAGTTTATTAGTGGTTGGATATTTGACAGCTCACCAAATTAATAGCCAGGCTAAGGCATGCACGAGAGTGACTGAGAGATGAGAGTTCATTAGATTCCACTTTACTGAATATATTAGTTAGAGCTTTATCTAATCTCTCTCCAGTGACACATAAAACAATTTGTTTTGAAGGAAGAAAAGGGAAAAATGTATGTAGGGAAGCACTTGAATGGTCTGCTTATACTTAGGGAAGTATTGGGTGCCATCTTTTTTGCAGTATGATTTGAAGCTAGTGGCAGTTGACATCCCCATGGCATCAGGACCTGATCAACGATTATTCCTGATCGGGGATGAAGAAGAGTACAATGTTGGCGGTGGTCTAATATCTGAGCTAAGAGATCCTGTAGTGAAAGCAATGGCAGCAACCAAGGAGTTTGATGATCTTGACAAAATTGAAGAAGAGGAAAATGCTGAAAGAGAACTCCAGGAGGCAGAAAGGAAGCACCAAAAAGAAATTGAGAAGCTTGAAAAAGGTGGCTCATATTGATTGTTTCTTAGAATTTGTTCCTGCCTGTCCAATCAAATCTGTTTTGTTTCACCACATGAGCTTTTTAAGAATTCTTGAGGTATGGGCAATCTCAGGTAAAGGGAACTGATATCAGGTGCCTTGCATCTGAATTGGAATCGAGTTTTGCAAGGTTTACATCACCTTGTGCTTCTATTTTCATCTTCGGAAACTTCATAATTGTTTTAGAATCAAAATTGAGATGGACTGAGTTAAATAAAGCTTATAGTTGAGGCAACATGCCTGACAAACTGACATTGAAATTTAGTTTTTGCAATGTCTGATAGTCTTTTTTGAAAATATTTTTTTGGAACTTCTATCGTATTATTTCATCTATCTTTTTCTGACTTTCTACTCTCCAAAACTTATAGAAATGAACTTTACATATACTGGTACCTTGGTATTTGAAGTGGTTTCCTTAACCCTCTCTGGATGTCTTTAGGGGAGAAGGTGAGGTAATAATGTTGAATAGCCTGAAATTAATCATCTTGCATGAGGATCCTTCTTCATATAGGGGATACTTAGATTTAAGGCTATTATTATTATTATTATTATGTTTTGAGAAGAAAAATTTGAGACTAGTATGTATAGTCTGGACGCTTTTCAAAGATGTTGACAGAAGCTTCCGAGAGGAGGTAAAACATGTTGAACTACTTATAGGAAGTAGTGGTTTCAGGTTCTGAATTGGTCTATAGCGTGAGGTGAAAGATGTTGAACTACTTACAGGAACTTCACAGCCTCCATCAATATTATTACCAGTTTTGAGTACTTAAATTAAATCCTTTTGGTCATAGATTTATTGTTTCTATTTTATCTCGGCCATAAGGATGTCTTTCAATTTCATTAGATGGAAATGTAGAGAGGAAGAAAACGGGAGTATTTCGATTTTTAATGCCATCGTCCTCTCCCCATTGCTATTAAATGATTGAAGATTAATTATAATATTTCACGTATTTGTCAATAATTTAATGCTACATTAAAGAATGTTGAGAGATGATGGGGCCTAATCATTGCATTTGAAAGCAGCCTATAAGAGCTGTAAACAAGTTAAGATAGGTACGTAGTAAAGAAGGGCTGGACATCGTAAAAGACTTGAAGGTTTTATGATTTGAGAAATTTATTGTGTTTTTATAAAATATATATATATATATATATTGTAATAATAAACACAAAAGAAAACCCAGGATATTTCTCTCGTCCCTAGAAATGAGCACATAAAAGAAACAAATTTTAATAAAATAATAGGAAAAAAAACTATGGAAATTTTTTCATTTTTTTTTTTTACATTCCTCAAGTATGCTTATAAGAACATCAATTCATTTAGAAAACTATTTTTTTCTTACACATATTCCTTCCATTTAAAGCATTCTAAATTTCCCATTGTAATTTTCTTAATACAAATTATGAAGCAAATTATTTGAACTCATCTTTTATTGTTATTATCAATCATATCCTAATAAATATAAACAAATATGAATCATTTTTACAACATTTTTTTTTTTTAGTTTTTTACTCAAATCTTTTTCATTTATCTCATTTTCTTTGGATACAAGAGGATGTTCTCGGCGTTTTTGTTTGTTATAACAATATGTATTGTTTCTTTGTGGAGAATGTAATAAATATTTCAAATTGCAAATCCTTTTTTTAAAAAAAATAAAAAAGAACCTGTCAACAAATAAGAATCCAATTAAATGTCAAGCAATTACAAAGTTTTATTGAAATTCAAACTATGTAGCACTCTCAACATAATTCATTTGTTGGCATATATTCTTCAAATCATAACTTCTTTGATTTTTTATTTATGCATGCTGTGTTTCTTGTCAAAATAAAGAACGGTTAAAAAAAAGTTCCTTAGCCATCAAAATAAAGACTATGGGTTTTGATTTACTAAACCTCAAGACTTTTATTAAAAATAAACATAAACACATGCTTCTAATCTGTGAAGAAATTTTGGTATTTGAAAACACAAGGTTTTTATTAAAATTCAATGCTTTTATTAAAAAAAAAAAAAGAAGAAAATATTGTAATAGTAAAACAAAAAATGCCCACGATGTTGTCTCCAAAAAGGTGGAGATTGATGTAATTTTTCTCTTCTATCTCCTCCTCTTTGGGGACAAGAGGAATGTTATAGGTTTTTCTGTTTTACTATTGCAAAAGAGATATTATAATACTAAAACAAAAAAGCCCATGATGTTTATGTTGTCCACAAAAAGGAGTAAATAGATGTTTCTTTTCCCTATTTACTTCCTCTCTCTTTGGGGACAAAATGAATATCCTAGGCTTTTTTTTTGTTTTGTTACAACAATAAGTAAAGAAGTTCCAAACTTTTATTGACGTTCTACCCATCTAGCACTCTCAACATAATTCATTTGTTGGAATATATTCTTCAAATCATAACCTTTTTTTTTTTTTAATTAATTCATGTTGTGTTTGTTGTCAAAACTGAACACTCATTTCTCATTGAACGTACATCTCAACTAATGTAAAAACTAAAAGCCCATACTTTTTACATTCATTGCTAAGAAACTTTTTTTTAACTGTTCTTTATCATCTAGGCAAAAATTTTCACATGACAACTAGCTGCATTGATGCTTGGTGAAATTGTAGAAGAAGTATTAGGTTGCTAATCAACAATTAATTTTATGAATCATAGTGGCGAAGTATTTGTATTCTAAAATCTTTTCTTTTAAAAGTAACTCCAAGTTAACCCTTTTTTTTAATGGTAACTATTTCCTCCAATTTTACCAATTATTTTATCATAATATTTCAATTTTTTCAGTAATTGATATAAAAAAAAATGTTATGAATATTGAAATGTTTATTTATATGAGATATATTGTACTAAATTTACAATACTTTGAATTCTTTTTTATATAAATTCTTTCTTTTTATTAATTGTGCAAAACAATTAAATTGTATCATGTAAGAACATTTATCATATTTAGAAAACAATTCTTCTAGGTACAGTCTTCGTATTGGAGTCGCCGTGCAACCGAATGACATGGTGTGTGCCATGTTAGCCGATTTAAGAAAGAAAGAAATAAAGAAAAAAAAAACAGTTGAGTTCAATGTATACAGCGCTTCGCAACCTCAAGAGGTCAACAATCTCTGACCTTAAGCACCATTTGCTCTGCTGTTTCAATTTTCACTTCATCTTGGTTACACTTCTGAAATGATCTTAGCTTCTCTACCAGAACACCCCCCCCCCCAAAAAAAAAAAACAAATTACTGAAGTAAAAAAAATTGGGCTTCGTGATTCCACCACCTACCATGGATTTCAAGTCAACAACAGCAGTTTGCGTCCTTCGTTGCTTTAAATGAGTGCTCCTTCTACCCCTAAATATTTTGGTGAGTTATATTTCAGTGCTACGACTAGCCTGTTGCGTGGCGTCTCTGAGTTTTACCCGGATGAGTTTCTAATGAGAAATGAAAGCAGAGTTGGTACGAGGGAGGAGGTAGCGGGAGAATTCGCATTTGATGTTTTTGAAGAATTAGAGATGAGCTCTTTGTCGGTCGATGAGCTAATTGATGCTAGCAAAATCCAACCTTTCAAGCCTCCATCTCGGCTACAAATCGAAAGAAAAGAGAGGTTCATATGACTCGGAGCAGTCTTGTTTTGTTGTCCCTGAAATCGCCCAAATCACAGGGAAAAGAAGACATTTGTGAGTGTGTTCTTTGAAATCGCCCAAAAGTTTCATTGGAATTCATTCCGGTAATTATTAAACGCACTGTTTCATTTGTGTGCCATGTCAGATACGACTGCACGACGACTCCTCCAAACGACTGCAAGTAAAGTTTTTCTTTAGAAAATATGGCATAACAAACTTCATACAAAGAATGGATGATTCAGCTTGGCGCAGACTTTGATCAACTCAACCAACAACACCATAAAAATTTCAATATTCTCACAATTAATTGATCCCATACAAGATGACAAAAAATAATCAATCGAACAACCAACATACTTTTTAAAACTTGTACTGAATTATGGTCTATTTTGAACAAAAATTTTGTTGGATAATATGTGCTAAGATGTAATTATTATACCGCACTTATCTATCTTTATCTAAAGATATTTGCTAAGATTTTTCCTTTTTTTCCATATATATTAAGAGGTCGTTTGAATAATGAGATGAGATGAGATGGTTTGAGATAAAAATTAAAAGTTGAATAAAATATTGTTATAATATTATTATTATTTTGGAATTTTAAAAAAATTGAATTGAGATTTGAAAAAGTTAAATTATTTATTAAATTTTATGTAAAAATTTGAAAAATTGTAATGATGAAATTAAATGAAATGAAATGGGTTGAGAGTGTTTCTCAATCTAAACGGCTTCTAAATATTCTTTAATCAATTTTTTATGAGAAGCAAATTATTTTATTTAAAACATGTTCAACCTACTAGACAAATGTGCTTTGTATGTTGCTATCGGCTTAGTATATATGTATGTATATATATTTATATATGTCAAACACTGAAATTAACCAAAAGAAGCTAAAGCCTTGAGAAGGAAGCCGAAGAGCAGAAACGGTGTGGAGAAGAAGGGGCTGTGATCGCTATCCAAAACATACACATGGGATGGTGGCCACCTTTTTATCATTGCATCTTGTTGTTCCGGTTTCACCACTCGATCGTGCGCAGTCTTAATGTAGATCCGCGGCACCTTATCTATGTTATGATCTCCTGTAAAACGAGCAGTGAGTAATGCTTTGAGTGGTCCGGGCTTCAAAAGCATCCCAGCTAGGGTTGAATCCTGAGGAAGACCCACATGGTATTTCGGTCACTTTAAAACATGTGCGTCTCTATACATTCATGCGGTGTATCTAGTAATTAGTATCCACTACGCACACTCACAGATACATTATTGAAGCTTGCAATTCGACAAGATTACCTCTCGGGGGCTCAAATGGTAGATGATTTTCCGTTGAAACTCCTGCTTGACAAGGGCACTTGTTGGATGTTGATCCGGACCCAATCCAAATCCTAATTCGTAAACATCCCCAAATTCAGATAGATCGGGTACTCCCTGTTACAGATAAAATTGAGGATTATTTACCTTACTTCTCATCTAAACAGACAAATTAACTCCCTCATACATCATTAATCACGGGCCAAAAATTCCAACCAATTTCTTACTCCTGCTTTAAAAGACACATTGCATTAGCTTTTTTAATTTTATTGCCCTCTTTTGTTGATTAGTAATTAAGTTGCTACTTTAATTTGTCACGGCCAAATTTGAGAAAATGTGCAATTAATTAGGGAGGGAGGGAGAGAGAGAGAGAGAGAGAGAGAGAGAGAGTAGTCTTAATTTCGAGGCATCATCGAGATTGTCTCCCAGCAACGTTACTCTCATTTTTCATGCCATTGAAATGATATTTTTTATGGACTCTAGTTCTTTCCCACAACCCTCACCACTTCCCACCCCTGAACTCTATTTCTTACGTCTTCTATAGCTTTCATTTTCCTTTTTCCTTCCTTTCTTACTTTTGGCATATGCAATTTTTCCACCTGGGTGGAGGTTCCATTTTCGTCGCCTCACCGGTGATCTGGGGAAGGGCGGCAGTCCTCTAGCAATCTCCTCCACCCGCCACCCTTCCTTTCCCCCTCTCCCCTCTTACTTCCTCATGTTATCTTTCTTTGTTTTTTCTCTCATTTTCTCAAATCTATGTTGTTCCGTCCACTTTAAACCCCGTGTCATCCCAAAAACATTGTCGCATCCAGCTCCTCTGCTACCTTTATTTTCGTGACCATCAAACCAAGCGCACGAGGCATCACCTTTCTCGATTACATTCCATGCTCAGACATGTTTTCATTTGCATTCTTGCAAACGCCTAGCTTTAACCTACAATTGGAACACTTGGATGATTATGGATTGCAGTTTCAGCATCGCATTAAGCGGTCCCTACCTTCTGTCTTAGCTCTAGAGTATGGATATATATATATATATATATATACTTATTTTGAACCTTTGTCTCATAGTAGAAAAAAATGTTATTCGGCAATCGGCAACGAGGACAACTGAATTGTATTTGATTGTTCTGTATCCTAATCAATCTTATGCAGCTTACTTGTTTTTCTGCTTACTAACATATATTGAATATTGTTGAGAAAGATAAATATTCTATTGTATGAGTAGTATTTGATAACCTATGACTATAACTAAATTCATAAATTGATATGATTTTATACGATATATTAGATCTATATTATAATACAAATAATTTTATAATCTATACACTATATTAAGACATGCTAGTTTGTGAGCTTACTTTTATAAAATCTCTTAGTAATTAAAACATTTCTCAAATTAAAAAAAGAAAAACAGAAAAAAATTCAGTGCATTTATTTTCTTATGGGGGAGGCGTAACAGGCATGGAAGTGTCAAAGTAATTGCGAAGAGATCTGATATTTACAGTATTAAGTGTGCAAGTCTCACGCGCATTCTTTTAAAAAAAAATAGACAAATATGAGACCTACATGAATTTTTTTTTTTTTAAATAACAGATCCCGCTTTTTTTAAATAAAATATGCAAAACTTGGAAGCTCTAAAACTACATCTAATATTAGTCTATCGTTAATTGCCTCACAGCCATTTGACTTTAAAACAGTTGGCAGCAATCTCACCCCCCTTCCACACCCTCTGAGCTATCACTATCACCAGAGCGGGCCGGGATTCGGGAAGGCCAAGTTCCTACGACCCCATATACACTCGGCCGACTATCTGAAAAGCCTAATTACCTGCATTTACTCGGTGCCTTCCCTGCGATCGCTCAGACTAGTTTTTCTCACGCTAATGATTACATGATCTCCTATATTTATAATATAATAAAGCTCAAGCCAGTTATAATTAATTTAAGCAAGTGAGAGCCAAAAGTAAGGAACACAGAGTTAGGATAAAAGAGCTTTACAATTTTGACGTCTCCATCTGTCAGGTAGCCCGATTTGAGCATGGTTGCTGCCACATACACCGCTAGGCAGATTTTCTTTGCAAACTTATGTGTAGCCTGAGTTACACTCAGTCCTCCGGCACTATGTCCCACTAAGATAACCTGCGTGAAGGAAAAAGAAAATATCATTAATCTACTTAAAACACACACACACATACACACGATATTATATACATGATCCGATTGGATTTTAATAACCATATCCATATATGAAAAGGACAAACTAAGACCATATATATGCAACCTGTTCATCATCGGGCAAACTAGACATGAAGTCCATGAGTGGCTTATTGTAATCATCGAAAGAAAGAAGGGAATCGGGATCGGTTTGATCTATTCCGGCGCTTTTAAGGTCAATACACGAAACCCTGAAACCGGAATTCTCCATGAGGGACCTGATTTTGTACCAGCACCAACCTCCCCCACTTATACCATGCACCAGCACAAAGTGTGGCTTCAAGGGTGGTGCTACCTTCTCTGTCTTACGAAGCTCATCTCCCATGGCGTCCTTGGTCGATCTTTGGTTTTGTGCTCCCAGCAGGCCTCCAATCTTACTCCTGTATGGCTTCTCTCTATCTTTTCCCCCGTTGGTGATGCTTTATCATGTGAAGTTGGGAATAGTCATAGGGTATCATCATATGCGCTTTAAATTATAATTTAATCATATTGTTCCAATATTTTGCCATGAGTTTTCATTACATGCGCTCCGGTCCATTGTAAGAAAATTTGATTCTTTTACGAAGCGATCCTTCTTTTGCATTGATGTTATCTAAGTCATGGTTGACATGGCACCAAAATTGCAACAGTACCGAATGAATCATGATATACTCATGTATATTTGGAGAATGAGATAATATTATAAAATTAAAATATTATTAAAATATGATATTATTTTTTAATATTTATCATATTTTAATTTTAAAATTTGAAAAAGTTGATTTATTTTTTATTTTTTTAAAAGTTTAGAAAAGTTGTAATAATTAATTTGACAATTTTGTAATAGTTAGTTTGAAAATATATTTGTTTGAATGATATTTAGAAAAGAAATGAAAAATGAAAAATATTTTCAAACAAAGACATGTAAATAATTTGGGGGTGTTAGAAACCAAGTTCAAATTGTATTGTATGACCACATTTAGCCATCAATGGTAATCTTAGGTACACCTACCCCCCAATAGTGATTTTAGGTACACCTAACCTCCTTTGTACTCTTTACCATTGGATTGATGACAAGTGTAACAATCCTAACCATCCTTTGTACCAAGAAATCCCTATAAATAGAGGGAGTCCTCATTTGTGTAAGACCCCAAGAAATAAGAGAAAACAAAGTTCTCTAAACATCTCTCTCTCTTTTGCTCTCTATCTTTTCATTAGTTTCATAACACGTTATCAGCACGAAGTCTCTGACGGTTTTGAAGCTAGTAGTCTTCTACTTCAAGTAAGTTTTTCAATATATTATTTGTAATTCTCAATATGAATATGAAATGTTATATTACTTGATGAAACTCTATGTTTATTCTCATAATTTTGTAAATGTATTTCTTAATATAAACATACTTATGTTCCTGATTTATATATGTAGAAAATGTCAAATCTTACGAAATTGGAATTCGTTGCTCTTGACATTTCTGGGAAAAATTATTTATCTTGGATCCTTGATGCTGAGATCCATCTAGATGCGATGAACCTGGGAGATACAATTAAAGAAGGAAATCAAGGGTCCCGGCAGGACCGTGCTAAGGCAATGATTTTCCTTAGGCACCATCTCCATGAAGAATTAAAAACTGAGTATCTCACGGTGAAAAATCCCCTTATTTTGTGGAATGATTTAAGGGAGAGATATGAGCACCAGAAAACTGTGATCCTCCCAAAAGCTCGTCATGATTGGATGCACCTGAGGTTGCAAGATTTCAAGAGTGTTAGTGAGTATAACTCTGCACTCTTTAAAATTAGCTCAGTATTAAAATTATGTGGTGAAAAAGTCACTGATGATGACTTGTTAGAGAAGACATATACCACTTTTCATGCCTCGAATGTGCTCCTGCAGCAGCAGTATCGAGAGCGAAAGTTCAAAAAATATTCTGAACTTATATCTTGTCTTCTTGTAGCTGAGCAAAATAATGAGCTTTTATTAAGAAATCATCAGTCACGTCCTACTGGTTCTATATCATTCCCTGAAGTGAATGATACTAGATTTACACCATTTCCAGAAGCAAATGGTGCATATTTTCAAAGAAACCGAGGACGAGGACGTGGTAGAAAAGATTACAGAAGTGGAGGTCCTAGAAGAGACCACACTAAAAGGGATAATAGAAGATATACACCGTACCACCAGAAGTGGTTCAACTCAGAGAAGGGCAAAGGTCCTCAAAATAAATCTTTAAAGAAAGATGAAGATGGATGCCATAGATGTGGTATGACTGGACATTGGGCTCGTACCTGTCGTACAGCTAAGCATTTGGTTGACTTATATCAAACTTCTATAAAAGAAAAAACA
Organism: Carya cathayensis; assembly: GCA_011037825.1. NCBI lineage: Eukaryota > Viridiplantae > Streptophyta > Magnoliopsida > Fagales > Juglandaceae > Carya > Carya cathayensis. The sequence continues at coordinate 113,153 of QGSO01000586.1, forward strand.
AAAAAGTTTGAAACAAATTTTGCTGAATCATCAGATGCTTTAGATAGAGAAGATATTACAAATCTTGATGTTTCTGATTTCTTTGAAAATTCTAGTGATAGAATAGATCACTTGATTGGTGATGGAAGTGTTCCTTTTTGATTAATGTATTTTCTTTATTTATATTTTGCAATGTTTTAATGAAAGTTTTATATATTTTGTAGAATCATGAGTATTACTGATGAACTTGAGATGAATAATAGAGATGTATGTCTGGCTGACAGTGCTACAACTCACACAATTCTTAAAGACAAAAAATATTTTCAAAATATAACATTGAGTAGAGCCTACGTTCATACCATATCTGGTTCATCGAATCTAATTGAAGGCTCCGGAAGAGCTTATATTGTGTTGCCTAATGGCACCAAATTTTGCATCGATGATGCTCTATTTTCTTCACGATCAAGAAGAAATTTATTGAGTTTTAAGGATATACGTCGTAATGGTTGTCATATTGAAACCACCGACGAAGACAATAAAGAGCATCTTCTCATTACTAAAATAATTTCGAGCCAGAAGCTCGTATTAGAAAAACTGCCTGCCCTCTCATCTGGATTGTATTATACAGAAATGAAAACAATCGAATCACATGTGGTAATGCACCAGAAGTGCATTGACCCCAAAGTCTTTATGACTTGGCATGATCGCCTTGGACATCCGGGAGCAATAATGATGAGACGAATACTTGATAATTCGTATGGGCATCCCCTAAAGAATCAGAGGATTATCTTACCCAATGAATATCCATGCTCTGCATGTTCTCAGGGTAAATTGATTATCAAACCATCTATCTCAAAAATTGTTTTTGAATCTCCGTCTTTTTTACAAAGAATTCATGGGGATATATGTGGGCCTATTCAACCATCAAGTGGACCGTTCAGATACTTTATGGTTTTAATTGATGCATCAAGTCGATGGTCACATGTTTGTCTTCTTTCCACTAGAAATATTGCATTTGCTAAACTTCTTGCCCAAATAATTAAACTTAGAGCACAATTTCCTGATTATCCAATTAAAACTATTCGATTGGATAATGCAGGTGAATTTACATCTCAAGCTTTTGATAACTATTGCATGTCAATAGGCATAGATGTTGAACATCCAGTTGCCCACACACACACTCAAAATGGTTTAGCTGAATCATTAATTAAAAGGCTTCAGTTAATCGCTAGACCTTTACTTATGAAATCAAAACTTCCTATTTCTGCCTGGGGACATGCTATACTTCATGCAGCATCATTGATTCGTGTTAGGCCATCAGCATATCACAAATATTCTCCATTACAGCTTGCATTTGGTCAACAACCAAATATTACTCATCTTCGTATTTTTGGATGTGCGGTATATGTTCCAATTGCACCTCCACAACGTACAAAGATGGGTCCTCAACGTAGACTTGGAATATATATTGGGTTTGATTCTCCATCTATTATTAGATACCTTGAGCCTCTTACAGGGGATATGTTTAAGGCACGTTTTGAGGATTGTCATTTTGACGAATCCATTTTCCCAACATTGGGTAATGAGAAGTCGGTGCCTGAAGCACGACAGGAAATTACTTGGAAAAATAAAGCTCTTTCCCAATTTGATCCTCGTACAAATGAATGTCAACTAGAGGTTCAAAAGATTATTCATTTGCAAAGTGTTGCAAATCAATTACCGGATGCATTTACTGACACTAAAGGTGTGGTAAAATCATATATTCCTGCTGTTAATATTCCAGCAAGGATTGCAGTCCCTGAAGGACAAATTGCCAAAACAGCAACAGGTGAGTCCAAGATACGCCTGAAGCGTGGACGGCCTATTGGTGCAAAGGATAAAATTCCTCGGAAGAGAAAAATACAAAATGAATTTGGTACTCCTGAAGAGTCCATACCCACAACACAGGCCATAAGAGTAATTGATACTCCTGAAGAGAATAAATCTCCTGAAAAAGAACCTCCTGAAGAGGTATTTAATGAAATGTCTTCCCTTGAAGAGGGACAGGTACCTGAAAATAACGAGATCTCGATACATTTCATGAATACTGGAGAAATTCTGGATAGAAATAAAACCGTTGTGGACAACATATTTTCATATAAAATGGCCCTTGACATTACCAGAAGTAATGAAGAAATTGAGCCAAGAACTGTCGAAGAATGTCGACGTAGAAATGACTGGCCAAAATGGAAATCAGCTATTGAAGCTGAATTAAACTCGCTAGCAAAGCGAGAGGTCTTTGGACCAATTGTACAAACACCAAAGGGTGTAATGCCTGTTGGATATAAATGGGTATTTATGCGTAAGCGTAATGAGAAAAATGAAATTGTGCGATATAAAGCACGACTTGTTGCACAAGGTTTCCTGCAGAAACCAGGGATTAATTATGAGGAAACATACTCTCCTGTTATGGATGCAATCACATTCAGATTTTTGATTGGTTTGGTAGTTACAAAAGGATTAGATATGCAGTTAATGGATGTGGTTACTGCATACTTATATGGATCATTGGATCATGACATATATATGAAAATCCCTGAAGGATATAGAATGCCTGAAGCTTCTAATTTGAGTACATCTAAAAGTATGTACTCTATTAAACTTCAAAGATCCTTATATGGATTAAAACAATCCGGACGCATGTGGTATAAACGCCTTAGCGAATATTTATTGAAAGAAGGATTTGAGAATAATCCAATATGCCCATGTGTTTTCATTAAAAAATCAGACTCTGGATTTGTTATTATTGCGGTTTATGTTGATGATCTAAATCTTGTTGGAACTCCTGAAGAGATAAGAAGAACCGCTACATATTTAAAGAATGAATTTGAAATGAAAGACCTTGGCAAAACGAAATTTTGTCTCGGCCTGCAGCTCGAGCATTTACAAAATGGAATTCTCATTCATCAGTCAACTTATACAGAGAAAGTCTTGAAGCACTTTTACATGGACAATGCTCATCCTCTGAGTACTCCAATGGTTGTTCGATCACTTGATGTGCAAAAAGATCCATTTCGTCCTTGTGAAGATGATGAAGAAATTCTTGGTCCTGAAGTACCTTATCTCAGTGCAATTGGAGCCCTGATGTATCTTGCAAATTGCACTCGGCCTGATATTGCATTTTCAGTTAATTTACTTGCAAGATATAGTTCCGCACCAACTCGAAGACATTGGAATGGCATTAAACATGTCCTTCGATATCTCCGAGGTACAGTTGATATGGGATTATTTTATCAACATGGATCAAGTCCACAATTAGTTGGATATGCGGATGCAGGTTATCTTTCAGATCCACACAGAGGTAGATCTCAAACTGGATATGTATTTACTTATGGAAATTCTGCTATATCATGGAGATCTGTCAAGCAAACAATATCTGCTACCTCTTCAAATCACTCAGAGATAATTGCAATTCATGAGGCAAGTCGAGAATGTGTTTGGCTAAGATCAGTGATTCAACATATTCAAGAAAAGTGTGGTCTTCCAGTGATTAATGATAGTCCAACAATTTTATACGAAGATAATGCTGCTTGTATTACTCAAATTAGAGGAGGATATATCAAAGGTGATAGAACCAAACACATTTCACCTAAATTCTTTTATACTCATGAACTTCAGGAGAAAGGTGAAATTAATGTCAAGCAGATACGGTCAAGTGATAATCTGGCAGATTTATTCACTAAAGCATTACCAACTGCAACATTTAAGAAACTTGTGCAGAAGATTGGAATGCGAAGACTTGAAGACCTATTATCATGCACTTTTCAGGGGGAGTAAATGTCTTGAAGATTTGTGCTGATTGTACTCTTTTCCCTTCGCTAAGGTTTTATCCCACTGGGTTTTCCTTTGCAAGGTTTTAATGAGGCAATCTTAAAGCACTTGACGATATACAGAATATTGTACTCTTTTTCCTTCGTCATTGGTTTTTTCCCACTGGGTTTTTCCTTGACAAGGTTTTAACGAGGCATATTCTTTATATGTGGTCATCCAAAGGGGGAGTGTTAGAAACCAAGTTCAAATTGTATTGTATGACCACATTTAGCCATCAATGGTAATCTTAGGTACACCTACCCCCCAATAGTGATTTTAGGTACACCTAACCTCCTTTGTACTCTTTACCATTGGATTGATGACAAGTGTAACAATCCTAACCATCCTTTGTACCAAGAAATCCCTATAAATAGAGGGAGTCCTCATTTGTGTAAGACCCCAAGAAATAAGAGAAAACAAAGTTCTCTAAACATCTCTCTCTCTTTTGCTCTCTATCTTTTCATTAGTTTCATAACAGGGGGGCATTTTTAGCAAACACTATTTGGAAATGGAGATTTGTCCTTCAATAGTACAGGGGCAAGAAATTTTGTATAATTTCTTCATTCCCTTAAAATAAAATTTGATTTTTACTCATGAAATGCATTAAAGTGTTTAGTTATTCCCTTATTTTAATTGAGAAATATATTTATTTGATCAATCGCATACTGGTGGCCAGCTATATATATTCTTTTTCCTTTTGTTGCTTACCGCGTGTTGTTGGAATATTTCAAAGTCCAGAATTTTAAATAATGGTTTCCCTTATCTCTTCACTGTGCGCGGTGCACACAAAATGTCGTAATCTCCATCAAACCAATGAGAAAGAGTCAAGAAACAAAAATATTGACTTCTGACCAAGTTATATTATATATATATATATATATATATATATATATATATTAGCAACTTGTAATTAAGCAACTCGACAAAATACCTGATCGGTCCGGTTAAATTTTTAATCAACTCCGTACATACGAAGTTTTATGGGCAAAATATTTGCACGCCGATTAATTTGTGTATGGTGCCGCCCTTCAATTTGTTATCTCAACTTTCTTCTCTTCACGTGGCGTAGAGTTTCCATGCGAGGAAATTAGTGAAGCCTCCAGGAACATGGGATCGTGATTGAGATAAAAGAACCTCACCCCCAAGATCTCTAACAGTAAAAGGTATTGTAATCTCGGATAATTTCGGTCATGAAAGTACGGACAGTAGTATTATTTTTATAATAAGAAAGGCGACAAGCTTGCATTGGGAAATGAACCTACTTTTGATGACGCTAGCATCTGTAAAGAATCAAAGATGAGTAACTTGTAGAGGACCAAAGTCTGTCCTTGTCCTTGCAATATTAGGGTAGTGATAAAGGTTAATACTATGTTACTATCTATTTATTACTAATAAAGAATTTGAAATTTTTTATCTTTTATAAAATTGTTAAAAAATATGTAATTTTATTAATAATTACTATCTTAATTATTAAATAAAATTTTAAAAAAAATCAAATATAAAAAATAATAAATAAATAATAGAAAGAGCCAGCCTTCACCCATAAATTTTTTTTCTTCCTCTCTCTGGACTACAGTGATTTCTTGATGACACGGCTGATAGTCGATCTTTATCGGTCTGTACCTAAAACTGACGGAATGAGGTGGTTGATCTTCGTCACATTACATGACTGGCGGGAGAGGTGATGAATATAGAGAGATTTCCCATAACAGACAAGATTCTTTGTTGTTCTATTGACGTTGCGTCGAGAGTTCGAGATGAACCATTCTTTCCTTCCTTCCCCCCCCCCCCCCCCCCCCATATATATTACAGTGACTTTAAGCTTTTGAAGCTTTTGAAGTCATCCCCTTCAAGAAAAGTTATGCTTGCAAATCGGTACGCATGATACACCTCTATAATAATTGTTAATATGACAAGATTCCATTTAAAATTCTCTAACTTTATTGCAAATTAAACTATTTCTACACACTCTCCTCTCCTCTTTTGAGGATGGGGTTTGTGAGTCCTCTCCTCTTATAGAGGGTGCAGGTGGGATAGTTCATCTTCTCGTTTAGAGGATGAGGATGGTTTTGCATTTTGTTTTTTCTCGCAGACGAGCCGAGATGGACATTTCTGTTTTATCAGAATCTCGCATCTCAGTATGGTGTCGTCTTTGGAGAGCTTAGAAGTTTTAGACACAGTCCGATATAATGAAAATTGTGTACGGGGAGCGTACAACCGATGGTTAGTTGGCTTGTAATCGGGACTTGTTACCCGTAATTATTGGTCACAGTTATAACTTCCTTCTTTCAGTTTTGAATGAAGCCTTTTTCAAAAAAAAAAAAAAAACTGTTTCTACGCACTCGGGACTGTACTCTCATCTCCCCAGCAAAGAAGGCCTTTTTCTCCCTCAAATTTATGTCTTTTTCATGTATTCTCACCGTATGCAACCATTTCTTCTTCCATTGTCGTTTATTTCGGTTCCTTCTTTCTGGTGAGTCACGTTCGTTCATAAAGAATCTTTTTTGAATTGAGAATTTATTTATTTTAATTTATGTCATCTTATTATTATAATTTTTAAAATTTTAAAATATAATATAATAAATAATTTAAATTTTTTTACAGTGATTTAACCATCATTGCTGTATATATATGCAGCAGCCACCAGCCTTCCTCGTGCTTTGATCCATCACCAGTTCCTTTTTTTTTTTTTTTTTTTTTTTAGTTTTGGCAATCCGTCCCTCGTGGTAGATTTTCAACTATGAATGTAAATAAATTCATGGTGATTTCCTAGTTAGCATGCATACCCTAATGTTTCGAATTGTATAAGTTTCAGCATCAGTACTGTGAAGTACTACTCATGTTTGAAGCAGACAATATTACCTAATGTTGCAACACTCTTATCAAACGGGAAGAGTTATAGTATTTACAAACTTCTTGTGTAATAAACTACTTAATGAAATCCATATATTCATAAATAAATTAAATTTCAACACTTTTATATATAAACTGACGTGTGGTAAGCAGCTTCCAGCCTTCCACGCCAGCATGTATTTGAGATGTCAATGAAGAACCTTACAAATATACTTGATTTTTATTTATTTTATATTTAGAACCAATCTCACCCAGTATAATTTATATTTTCTTATATCAATAAAAATTGACTAACCAAGGACATTCGATTCCACGAAGGAGAGGAAATAATTGGTTTTAGGTGAGACGTAGCTTTCCGACTAGTAGCCAATTAGCCACGCAAAACCAACCCATTTGGACCGATATAGTCGTCATCTTTATAATGAACGGGGGAATAAAATATATATGGAGTTGTAACCCTTGATCAGTCATGACATCTGCAACACACTCAAAAAACTTCATTTTAAACAGAGGTTATTATATTATATTATATATATGTTGAATTAATTGTGTCAAAATCTTGCGTTAGAAATGCCTGTTCTAATTGAGAAACTGACAACCACTACGTGCCATTTAATCATATAAAACTTTAATCACGGATTCAACTTGCATGACTCGATCTCGCCTTCACACCGGTATTGAAGATCAGGTCGATCTTTCCAGATCTGTCATCCTAGCTAGATATGTAGAAAGTCTGAGCTAGGACATCGAGAGGTCGTCTCGAAAGTTTCTATGTACAGAATGTAAAATGCACTTTTTATTTGGTATGTTTTTTTAAAAAAAATTTATTCACAAATTTATTTAAAATTACTTTCTTGATACTTGAGTTAAAAAAATTAAAAAAAAAAAAAAAAAAGGATTGGTCGGAATGCATTTCCGTAGATATGCATCATTTTCCTACACTAAATTCGTCCAGAATCGCTGAACAGTTAACACATGTCATGTCAAAATTTTTTGGATGTCCAACTCCACCGTCGTGGCCAACTAGATCTCACTTTTGCCCGACGCACGGACAATATGCGCAGCCCCGCGCGCCTCGTCTCCAACTTCTTACTTTTCAACTCCAGTGTTGCTAGGGGTTCAGGTTCACCCTCTTCACCGAGAACCACCGAAAAAGGTTAAAAATATATATTTTTTTCTTCATTTTTTTATTTTTTTAAATAAAAAATTTATAATATTATTAAAAAATAATTTTTTAATTTTTAATAATAATTAAGTAAAGGGAATAAAAATCCAGACATAAATTCGAGACATACATGGTTTGGCATTTCTGTCCGTCAATTTACAACATGGCAGAGGAGTTCAATAACAATCACATCGAGACAGTTTATTACAAAACGTCATTCTACGTGAATATAATCATTTTTCCATATTCTTAAATATTTTCTTTACACTTAAATATAAAATATTTTTAAATTTTAAATTTTAAATTTTTTTTCATTTAATTAGTATCTAATTATTATAATTTTTTTAAAATTTCTAAATAAAATACAAAACTCTATGCAACTTTACTAAACTTCTAAATAAAAATAATCTTAAAAGTTTATATTCGAGTAATTTTTAATTTTTTCATTCAATTTTTCTTTCTTATCTCTCAAAATCTAATAAATTATCTTAACTAAAAATATTTTACAATTATTTATAAGCTATTTAAATACTCTTTACATATATTTTGTAATATTCTTAGTATCCAAACTTTAATTATTTTTATTTTAGATAAAATAATTGAGATCAGACCAACTTACTAGTGTATTTTCTAATTTGTTTTTTATCCCATGTCTTGTTCAGTAATGATTGAATTGGAATTGTTGGATCTCTACCCGTATTTTTGACTTTTGATATTTTCAATAAATTACATATAAGGTTTAATTATACTTTGCCCTCTCAAACTTTTATACAATTCACAATGTACCCCCAAATTAATAATTTTGTCACAGCGGACTCGCTAACTTTCAAAACTTATCAATCCCTCGTTCTGTTTACCAGCAGCGTCAAATGTAACGAAAAGTACCTCAACATGTTGCTCACGTGCATATCATTCACTACAAAGATAAAAGCACTCTTGATTGCATCGACTTCAAGGCCCCTATGCTTCTCATTAGTATCAAGATCTCTCAAAATTTACTGTACTTCACAACTGGACATTTGGGATTCTAGGGCTCGTGTCTCGTGGAGAAGTAGAACTGGGGCTTCGCATCCATTTGTTGCTTTGCTTGCTATTATGGGAATACGCAAAAAATTGTGTCTTCTTATGGGCTTCTATAATTGATCTCTTTACTCAACTGCTATTGCTAAGAAATAAAATTGAAAACAATTTTTTTGCGTAGATTCAAATTGACTTGGTTTTTTATATTCAAATTATTAGTCTTAATTGTAGTTTCTATTGGAACTGAAATAAATTCATACTTCTTGTTGTTTGTAGCAGCTGCACATTCCAAGAGTTGCATCTTGTGTTTCATGTAAAATAGGAATATAGAACTATAGCATACTGTGTTTCATGCAATTGTGGAGATTGTGGCTCTTTATCATCAGATAACACTTGACCATCAACACCAATGAACACTAGTTGTGCAGACCTTGACCTCGACCTCGATGTTCCCACTGTGCTGACATCAATGTCATACAACTCATCCCCACTACTCAGCACTACTTTTCAAAATGGATCATTAAGTTCAAGGCGAGTGCTTCTGCTCCCTCCTCATTCTCACTCACATCCTCCTCATTGTGATGATCATCCAAATCAGACTGGTGCATTGTAGTTCGAGAATGACACACAAGATACAAGTTAACTACTTGTTGACCCTCATACGCAGCCATCATAGACAACATATTATGATCAGATGTAAGTAACTCAAGCCCATTGTGCATCCCAAGCCTAGCTGTCTATAGTAGGCTAAGTCACCTGGAATGTAACTATACTTGGTCACAATCATTTATATCTCAATTCATGACAACAATCGATGGTTTGGTTTGGAGGGTTTTCAAATTTTCTCCTTCAGTTTGGGGGAAATGAAGCCGATGTAGTCAATGGTACTTTTGTCTTTATGGTGAATGTTATGCACGTGAACAACACATGGAGACATTTACTATTACATTTGATGCTGCTGATAGACAAAAGGGAGGGATTGATAAGTTTTGAAAGTTAGTGGGTCAAAATTATTAGTTTGGGAGTACATTGTGAATTACGTCAAAATTCGAAGTGGTAAAATGAAATTAATCTTATATATAATTTTTAGAAAAAAGAAAAAGAAAAGAGAGGTGGTTGATGACGAGATGGGTTGTCTGGACATGTTAAATGGAAGCTAACGATTAGATCAAAGTTGGATGAATGCATCCACACACCACACGTTAAAAATTACATACCGATTAAATAATCACTTTAATGTAGCACCTTTGCATTTGTTACAGTACAGGAGCTTTAGAAAAAAGTGCATTGTTTATACTTTATATAGATATAATATAAGATTAAAAATTTGTAAATAATAATAAGATAATTTATAAACAGTAATACAATAATTTAAATTAAAATATTTTATAAAGTTAAACGTGGCCTGAGTAACTACTGCACGAGGGCAGGGGCAGAGAATCAGAGATGCTTGCTTCACAGCTCCCTGTGGCTCTGTCAACTGCTGGCCGTGGGAGACAATTTTGCTGAATTGAAGCGTCTTTCAAAGAAGTGAGAGCGTGGGGACTGGGGAGTCCACGTTTGATTGTCTCCATGAGTGCGTGACAGCAGCTTTTCTTGCTCTTTCTTTTTCCTCTTACGAGTGATGCGTGCCAGTACACTGCAGCTTGCACCCCATTCCACGCTTCCCCAAGTTCTACAACTAACGCGTGACGACTTATGAAAGGCTGCTCTCTGCCGTGGAGGTTGGTATGCAGTGAAATTAAATTATTAAAGTTATAGTTTGTATATCTATCAACAATTTTTAAATACATTAAATTATTTATGTTATATCTCGTGACTTTATGATTTATCAACGATTGTTTACAGATAAACTTAAAAATTTTATAAGCATCTTTATCTCGTTTATGCAATATGTACTAATAATTATATTGATAAATATTCGAGTAACACGAATAATATTAAAAGTATAATTTTCTCTCACTTTTTAAATAGTAAATACTGACTTATTCAGTTCCGAACTTTTTATATTATTTATATCGATTAGTAATCTATCAAAATTTTGTATTTATGAATAATTTATTTAATAAGCAAATAGTGACAAACTCAAGTTCGATTGTGCTAATTAATATAGAGTAGCTTGTCAAATAGTTTTGTTTATTTACATTCTTACCAATGGCCAGTATATTTTGGATAAGAACATAAACGAATCGAATTCCAACGAAATGTAAGCGGTCAAGTTCTGTTTATTTAATTTTAATCCAAGTACAACTCAAGTTCCAGTACTTTATCACCAAGTTTTATTTTTTACTCATAAACAGCTCGTTAGTTTAAGTTTATTCTCGAGCTATTTAATTAAACATGTTATTCGTATTACAGTTTATAATCTTGACAAAATCTTTTTCTTTTTGTAAATATTTTTTTACGGTATGTATATACATATGAAAAAGTTTTTGTAAATATTTTTTTACGGTATGTATATACATATGAAAAATATTTGGGATTCCGATAATGAGTCTTCAGTATTTCTCTCGATACATGATTCTAATTTTTTTTTAATTTACTTAGTGATTAAGTATGTGTTTTTATTTTTATTTTTTTAAATATTTAATAGCATTTTAAAACTACAAAAAAAAAAACAATTTTTTAAAAATTTACACTTATCGGTACTCAAATTTGAATCCCAAGTATGTGGTTGTAAAGCCACTCTATACATATATAAACTATTATATTCCTAATTACTCAAACAACACGTATAGTAGTACTTGTAGTTATGAACTTATTAACTGCGCAGAGTATTCTCATTATTAAATTAAAAGAAATAATACTATAAAGATTGTGAGGGGCCCCCTAACAAAAACCTAGGCCTGGCGTGACTAGGCCACAAAACACGAGAGGGCCTTGGGCCCTTTCGGGTGGGAATTGAAACGCATCAGGGGCCCAATAGGAAACCGGCGTACCGAGTCTACAATACACCTACCCACATGGTAGGGGTGTCAAATCATGTTAATGGGTCGTATTCGTGTCGTGTCAAATCGTGTTAACGGATCATATAGGTCAACCCTAACCCGACCCGTTAAGCTTATCGTGTCAAAATCTCAAACCCTAACACGACCCATTAACATAACGGATCGTGTCGTGTCAACCCGTTTTGACCCATTAATGAATATTACGAAATATTTTTTTTTATAAGTAAACAAAGAAATTAAGAAAATATTACAAAACAGGTTAATACGACACAATACAACTCATTTTAAACTATTTATGTAAATATGTTGAATAGGACTAAAATTAACCTTTTTAACTTGATTAAATTTAGCATAATTTTATATAAATGTTAAAATCACAATATCTATAAAAATTATAAAACTAATTATAAGTCCAAAACTATAATCCAAATAATAAAAATATCGAAATTGAAATTCTAACAATTTTATTTTTAGGTATAAGGGTATAATTGTAACTTTAACTTTCTTAACGTGTCATAACGGGTTATAACGGGTTAAAACGGGTTAACCCGTTATAAACCCGTTAAGCAATCGTGTCTTAACGGGTCAACCCGTTTTGACCCAAATTCGTTCAAGCTAAACCTTAACCCGCTATTATCGTGTCGTGTTCGTGTTGGGTTAACGGGTCGTGTGACATATTGCCACCCCTACCACATGGGGAGACCCTAGCACAAGGCTCGACTAGGTGGGAGAACCCATGACCACGTGGTACTAGCATGGCCGACCTAGTCCAACGATAAGGGATGTGACAAGCACCTGCCACAGAACCCAGGTGGCTGAGTATGTTTAGGAGTGGGCTTACCAAGCTTCACACCACATTAAATGGAACATGAAGGAAGGAACGCTACTGCCAGGGACCACACTGCTTTTAATGCGAGTTAGGGAGCCTATGCATGCAACGACGAGCTGCTTGAAGCATCGTAGGACAAAACGACCTTAGCCTGACACACTACCATGTGATGGGGATGCAAGAAGAACCATTCGTAATGCCATTAGAAGGGCTAAGCGTGCCGAGACTAAGAGGGTGGCATTGGAATGCATGCTTGGCTTGAGTGATGAGGTGTTGGGTGTCCAAGACAAGGCCAACTAGAGGAAGATCACAATTCCTTGATTTTAGAGGTTGAAATGAGGCAAATCTCTTAATTTTAAGGGAGTGGACAACTTCTAGGGTGATGGCCGGCCATGTTTCTTTTAATTAGGAGTTTATTTATTCATTAACTTGTTTTTCCTTTATTTTAGGCATTTGATAGGTTTGTTTCCTTAAATTTAAGTTTCCTTAAACTTAAGAGTTGATCCATGTTTGAGATCTAGATCTAAATTTAGGTTAAGGGAAGTACTTGGGGCAAGGTGGCGCCAACCCTAGTGAACCCTATTTATATTTTTGGTTCTTGCATTGTTGATTATTGTTATGTTTTCTTTCAATGAATGAAAATTTTTTCTTTCAAAACTTTAGAGAGTTAAGTGTTAGCCTGAGTTGGTCTTAATTTTTATCAACAAATCAACTTGGATCTTTGTATTGCCTTGAGGTAACCCTAGATCTAGCCATCCAACATGCCAATTACAAGCGAGTGAGAGTGAGACTTCCGTCACCATGGCAAGGGCACTGGTGGTAGGTCAAACTTGAGTACAACCTAACACCCAACGATCTCCCTCGACAACCAAGTCCAAGCCAAGTATAAATACATCAGTCCCACCCAAGGGGAGCTCTCTAAACTCTTGTTCTCCTCGACTCTCTTTATTTCTCTTCATCACTTACAGAAGTTCCATCTGACTTACGCATCAGAGGGATCCTGAATCTCACCAAAGCCCACCCCTCTTCTTTGTTGTAGGCTTTGACATTGGGCCATTATGGTGCTGCTCGGGCTGCAAAACACGACATTAACAATAATAATTGCAAAGTTATTAGAGATCTTGAGTTTATAGGAACTTATAGAAGCTGAGTTGAGTTTTTATATAAGTTATATCGTTTAATCATTGGTTATTGATAGGGATAACATTCCATATTGAATGTCTTGAGTCTCTCCATCAATCTTCTCCATAATGCAGTGCACTAAATGGCTTGATCTGTTTCCTTCTTTTCCCTCTTGTATTCTCTCAATTGTATTTATGTTAGTTTCCGTTACAAGTGTACATTCCTTAGCTGTTCATTCTTTCATTGTATGTTGTAATCTGTAATGTTTATATATATAACAATACACAAGCCTAGCCATCGGTGTGGGCATTTTTACAGAGTTTGCATGGTATCAATAGCCTAGGAAGAATCCTGAATCATGTCGTCATCTTCTACCTCACATGGCCCCAACAACGAATGAAGTTCAAGGTATTTTCCCATACATAGGAACTGATATGGTAATGGTTGGAAATGAGTCTAATTTACCTATATCAGAAACTGCCAACTTTACTCTTCTTAAAACCTCAATGCAGTTGAAAAATACTCTGATTGTGCCAACCTTAAGGAAAAAGCTTCTTTCGGTTTCAAAGTTTACCACTGACAATCAATGTTGTTTTCTGTTTTATCCTTGGGGATTTTTTATCAAGGACCTACGGACGAATCAAGTGATGCTTAAAGGACCCGTGCATGATGGCTTATACCCATTGTCCTCATCCATTCAACATATCAATCCAATGGCTTTTCTCAACAATAAAGTCTTGGGAAATATTTGGCATACTCGGCTTGGACATCCTAACATTAGAACTCTTCATACTTTGTTTCCATGTCTTTCTATTACAAATAAACGAGTGAATTTTTGTGAAAGTTGTGTTATGGGAAAGTCTTCCAAATTACCATTTCAAAATCATAGCTCTCATGTTCCCATATTTCTTCACACTCTTCACACTGATGTATGGGGGCTAGCTCCTACGCCGTCATTTGATAGCTATAGTTATTATCTAGTGATAATCGATGAATTTTCGCAATTTATATGGCTATTCCATTTAGCATGTAAATTCGATATTAATACCATATTTCCAAAATTCATTGAAATGGTTGAAAAACAATTTAATACTATTGTCAAATGCCTTCAAAGTGATGGTGGTGGATAATTTGTCAATCACAACTTAAAGAATTACTTTGCATCTCGTGGCATTGTTCAAAAATTTTCTTGTATTGGCACTCTTGAGCAAAATGGTCTAACTGAACGGTGTCATCACCATGTCGTTGAGACTGCTCTTGTGCTTATGAATCACTCTTCAACCCCTACAAAATTTTGGTCTGCAGCCTTTAACACAACAGTTTTTCTTATTAATAGGTTGCCAACTTCAATCTTTCACGGCACCACTCCTTATCAATTAGTCTTTAAATTACCTCCATTGTATGATTAACTATGAGTCTTTAGTTGCATGTGTTATCCTCTTCTCACTCCATTTTGTTGGACCAAACTTCAGTTTAAGTCCACTCCTTGTCATGTTTTTCTCGGATACACATCTCAATATAAGGGGTATAAGTGTATGGATTTAGTCACGGGTTGCATCTATATTTCTAGACATGTGGTTTTCAATGAGAAAAATTTTCCTTTTTCTAAGCAGGTTCCTATCCCTCTAAAATCAAACTGGTTTACCAACCGTCCATTACCAAAAGTTATCATACAAGGGCCATCAACTGAATCCTCTGCACCAACTATTGAAACCACAAGTCACATTCTTGAGTTTGCTACATTGCCTGCAGAAGCACCATCTCATGACTCCCTTGAACCTGATATACCACCAGCTTTTGAACCAAGACCTGCACGAACCCATCGAATGATCACACATACCCAAGATGGTACCAAAAGCCCAAAAACTTATTTCTCTACTTGGCATCCAGTCTCAGTTTGTTTTGCCACTGATTTAGCAAACACACATGTGGAACCCAAAAATTTTAGACAAGCTGAAAGAGATCCGAAATGGCAACAGGCAATGAAGTCTGAGATTGATGCCCTCCATGAGAATAAAACTTGGAGTCTAGTACCGGCATCTCCAAACATGAATTTAGTCACAAGCAAATGGGTTTACAAGGTTAAAACAAAAGCTGATGCTTCTATAGAATGCTACAAAGCTAGACTTGTAGCTCAAGGTTTTACACAGCTTCAACGACTGGATTATGATGAAACATTTAGTTCAGTTGTTAGACCTGCAACAATCCGACTCATTCTTCATTTGGCTTTATCTAAAGGGTGGCCTCTCAAACAACTCGACATTAGCAATGCTTTTCTACATGGCAAGTTGCAAGAAATAATGTACTTAACTCAGCCACAAGGATTTGTCGATCCTCAACATTCCAAATATGTTTGTAAATTGCACAAGGCCTTGTATGGGCTTAAACAAGCCCCTCGTGCATGGTACCTCAAATTTAGCAATTATCTTATGCAGTTGGGTTTTCAAAGGTGTCCATATGATAATTCATTATTTATTCGAAATGATCAATCTGAAGTACTCATGCTCTTGATTTATGTGGATGATATAATCCTCACTGGAAGTTCCTCTTCTTCCATGGCTGCCTTTATTCAAACTCTGTCACTTGCTTTCCACATAAAGGATCTCAACAATTTAAATTATTTTCTTGGGGTACAACTGCATCGCACCAGTAAGGATTTATTCTTACATCAGTCTAGATATCTTTTATCTTTACCATAGAGGTTCGGTCTAGATGGAGTAAAACCAGTGTCAACACCACTTGCTTCTGGACAGAAACTTTCGGCTCAAGAAGGAACTCTTCTAGATGATCCTACTATCGACAGATGGTGGGAACCCTTCAGTATCTCACCTTAACAAGGCCTGATGTGGCCTTTGTTTTGTTTGCCAGTTTATGCAGGCACCTCGTGCACCACATTTACAAGGTGTTAAAAGGATCTTCAGATATCTCAAGGGAACAATTCATCTTGGTCTTCATTTCACTAAATCACCACTATTTGCTCTTCAAGGGTATTGTGATGCCAACTGGGCTAGGTCCATAGATGATAGGCGCTCGACATCAGAATTTGCAATCTACATGGGATCCAACTTGCTGTCATGGGAAGCCAAGAAGCAGACCACCGTTGCTCGCTCGACTACTGAAGCGGAGTATCGAAGTCTAGTTTCAACAACTGCAGAAATACTTTGGTTTATTAATTTATTAACGCACTTGAGATACAAACTCGCGACACCTACAGTACACTCAGACAATATTAGTGCAATTAGCGTGGCCTGAAATCCAGTTTTTCATCAACGAACAAAGCATATTGAGATTGACATACATTTCATTCATGAGAAGGTAGCCAATGGTCTCATTAATCTTGCACATATTCTTGGTCAAGAACAAGTAGCAGATGTTTTCACAAAGCTACTATGTAGTCCACGATTCCTACACAATCGAGACAAGCTCTGCATTGTGGGAATGATAGGGATAACATCCCATATTCAACGCCTTGAATCTCTCCATCAATCTTCTCCATAATGCAGTGCACTAAATGGCTTGATCTGTTTCCTTCTTTCCCTCCTGTATTCTCTCAATTGTATTTACGTTAGTTTCCGTTACAAGTGTATATTCCTTAGCTGTTCATTCTTTCATTGTATATCGTAATCTGTAATGTTTATATATATGGCAATACACAAGCCTAGCCATCGGTGTGGACATTTTTAAAGAGTTTATAGTTATAACTTTGTGTTTATAAACATTTCTTTAGATAAGCTAATTCGGTCGAATCTAAGTTTGATCAAGGTGATCTTGAAGCCTTGTTGACTAGTCTAATGTTTACAGCCATACCTCCGAGACAACAAATCTAGGAGAAATCAAACCATGTTTTAAAGATAACCTTTTGCATTAATCCATTTATACAAAATATTTTTGTAAAAATAAGAAGATTAGTAAAGCTAGATACAGTTCTGGAGTATATAAATTTTGTATACTTTCTTTAAAAAAACAAGAATCCTACTTGCATCGACAAACAATCCTTGTGATCTTATTATAGTGATTTTCAAAATTTGACAACAACATAAATTTTTTAAAAAATGTAGTCACCTACTCTGTATGCAAAATGTAGCTGGGTCAATCATATCATGTTTAAGCTTCTTGATTTCATTAAATTATGAGCGTTGAATATGGAAACTCATATTTCTCAAGAAAAATAATATTTGTAGTCATAGGGTATGCAAATGATCATGTACACTCCATTTGAAAAAAGTAGATAAATCTAAGACTTACATGAAAAAAATTATTTTTTTAATGGGTAATGATATATACAGTGTTGAGGCCGGCCACATCTAATGATTGATTGGAAGCTGAGATAAACCAAGATAATAAAGAAGATTAGCTATGGCATATTGGCATCAATGGACTGGTTGATCCACAATTGTGAAGAGAAAATAGTAGCAGAGCTGTTAGGAGTGTGAAGGAAAAGTGTCGATTAACAACAACCAATGGGCTCAAATCTTTGAAAAGAGTCAATTGACATTGACAACATCACAATAGATCTGAAGTTATTTAGGCTCTCAAAAAATGTGAGACCTCTTATTGGGAAAGGGCGTGAAAAACGTGACACCTATTAATATTGATGCATAGGGTTACAAATAAATTGAGTTGAGCGGAATTCGAACAAGGGTGTTTGAACTCGATTAACATGTTTACTCATTTGAACTCAAACAAAATTTAGATATCCACACTCGAACTTGGCTCACTAACCATTACTGTTGTTCATTAACATGTTTACTCACTAGAACTCAAGCCAAAATAAACAAATGAATTGAGATTGAATTCTTTTTTCTCTCTCTTTATAGAAAAGTTTATTCTTCTCTTTTGATTAACCTAAATAATTTTAAATTTTACAATAAATTCTAAAAATTTAACTATTCAACCAAATAATTTTGATAATTATGATATCACATTTTATAATATAAATTAACTTATAGTTATAAATTAAAAAAGTAATTTATAAGATAAATGTGATAAATTAAACCATTTAATATACATATATAGATAACATAATAAGTCAAAAGTTCTAGTTCTATAATATATTATTATTAAATATAAATTATGAATATATCATAGCATGCATTTCTAGATATTATATTTAAAACAAACATATGATATAAGTATATAGGTATAGTGTACAATTTATTGTACATATATTACAATATAAAAATATAATAATATACAACTATAAGTCATAAGTGATAGTTCTAAATTACAATATATATTATTATTATTTTCCTAATTTCATGAAAATCATATTGTGTGCAAAATTAATGACATGATTCCTAAATTAAAGAAAAAACTATCAACTTACTTTATGCTATTTGTTATTTATAAAAATTATAGTTAATTAGTTAAAGTTAATTTAGTAATTGTTTCAAACAAATGTGCAATCACTCCTTCATTTATAATTACATCAATAGGCTATAATCTATACAACAATTGAAAATTTAATATAAACACTAATGTTATATGATATAATACATTATTAACTAAATTTATAAAATATCTTACTTGTAATAAAATACACAATTAAATATAGATAACTAATTACATACAACATACGAAGCAAAGTGACTCTCCCTATGGTCGAGCTATATAAATAACCTCGGCAAAGTGTTCACTTCTTTTTGCCAGGTTTGATTTGTTGTGGATTGGATGATGGAAAAACCATCTATAAAAAAGGAACTATATAAAATATTTAATACACACTTTTGGAACGTAAATAAATATATTAAATAAGGTAAACTATAAATAAATTAATAGTAGATAATTAAATATACAAAATACAATTAATATGTATTAAATATAATGCATAAATATATAATACTTTTTACGAGTTCAAGCGAGTCAAGTCAAGCTTATGCAAAATTTGCTAACAAATTTTGAACTAAGTTTATACGAATTTTACTCATTTAATATTCAAACCAATACATCATATTTATTAAAAGAATCTAAATTAAATTGAGTATATACAAACCGAGTTCAAGCCGCTGTATTAATACTGTTCATGTAGTAATGGCAATCAGATGCGAAGGTTACAGGCTTAACATAGAAATGGAGAGCAAGTTGAATAAATTACCTTAAAATCTTTGTGGATGCAAAAAGATCACCATCAAATCTGATTATCTACTGTGTACCATTTCCAGTGATGTTTTAGTTTTCAAAACTGCTACGTACAATTGCAACATATAGTCTCTACGGAGTTGCCACGTCATCACTTGATTTTTTTTTTTTTTTAAAAAGAAAAATGGAGCCAAAAACTTCAGAACTGATTCCCACTTCTTGCTCCTTTGATCTGCAACCTTGTCTATGTGCTCATAGAAGGTTCGTGGCTTCGGGGTGCTCTAGACCTACAGCCGTTGGTGTTAGCATAAGACCCCTTTCTACTTGCATTCACGCCATCCTCCATAACTTTGTAGAACCAACGTGCAGTGGCAAACTCCATGAAACTTTCTGTGAGGACCAACCATCGACCTCCCTAGAAATCTCAAAGGTTTTTAGTTTAATGACAACGACTTTAACATGAGTCATTTTTACCTTCCAGCCAAACAAAGCTTCAACATTCAAAAAATCTCGAGCACCATCGAAATGCAGTTACAAGCGAAATAGAAAATGAAAGTGTATAGAGAAAAAGCAAAAGTGTACGGCTCTATTAGCATATATCTTCCATCATTTTTTTTTTTTTTGACAAATTTCTCTTTAAGAATGAATACAAGAGAAAATCTCTTGGCACTGGACACGACACAATAGCCTTGTTGCAGCCCTTAAATTAGTAATCATAGCCCTCGCATCATCCACATTAATATAGACAAGGGTTGTCTGAAATGAAAATCTGAAATGAAAAGCGTGCAAGTTTTTCAGCCATCGACAATGGAGTAAGGCGGCATTGTAGGTGAGAGAGAAAACACAACATGTGTAATTAAGAAAAATAAATTCTTGAACAAAATAGAAGATAAATTCTTGAACGGAAAAAGAATATTGAATGGAAAAAGAAAGATCGGAGAAAATTACATCAAAAACTTGAAAAAGAGAGGAAAAGCAACCATTCGAAGAAGGTAATAGAGTCTGTTATGGGTGAGAGAAAAAAAAAGCCAGAGAAATAGAAAGGAGAGAGAAAGAGATGGGGGAAGAAATGTAAACTAAAGTAAAAAGTGGGACCAATTTTGTCAGACGATTGCATGCCAACCCCTCCAATCGACTGCATATAGAGTTTTTCTGAAGTTTTTTAGCTCCTACTACTAATCACAAACATGAGGCATGCAATTTACTCCGAAGCACTAATTAAAGCTTCGATACAATTTTGTTTCAACACATTGATTGACGTCCAAACAAATAGCAAAACATGAAATAACGAACCAAATAAATAAGTTGATCCAATAGTCCCAACCCAAAAGTCCTACAAAGATATCGTTAAAATCTAATATATAAAGAGTTCCTACTCTGAAATTTCAGAATCTTGACTGCACTAGCGCTGAAGTACAATCGCACGAGCAGCTTCCTAATTCATCTCCCGACGGTAATAAAAAAAAATGGCTACATCTTGTAAGAGACACTAATACTAACAGAATTTCCAATGGTTATTGCAGTTTACACATGTTACATACGTTGTCATAGGCTCATCAGCACTTCGTGTCTGCATTTGGTAGTAGGTGCATTTGCGTTGCCCGCATCGACTGCACTTGAATTGATCAGTAGTCGCTTTGGGTTGCGCTCCACGCTCACAATCAAATAACGCTTTCTCTTCAATCTTCCTATTCTCATTTCGCCTCTTATCACTTGCCATTTCTGCTGTGTTCATGTTGACAAGCCATTCTGGTTTGACATGTCCAAGAAGTACCCTTCTCCGAAAATCTGGGTTGTTAGCATCCTTGAGGTTAAACATTACTGATCTATACTTGGCCTTTTGGGCCCCTTGGGAACTGCCCCACTTCTCAAACAGAACGGACTCTACAGAAACAGCAACTCGAATCGGATCACATGCATTCACTTCATCCTGAATATCCTCATCAGCCTCACCAGAAACTTTAGACAAAGCTTCGTGAAGAATTTCTCGCACTTTGTCCCGCATGGCATCATTAGATTTAATCATTGACAGAAGCTTCGGTGGTGCACCAGGACCTACTGATGGTTTCTTCCCTCCAGAAGTCTGCTTCTCCTCTTTGGTTATCTTTTCAACTTCAGCATTTTCAGCTAAATCATTTTTCTCAGTCTTACCAACAACATTAACAGTTTGAACTTTTCTCCCTGCCTTGACAGCATCTAACCTTGAGACTTTGTCAACCTTGACGCTTTCGACCTTTGGAACCTTCTGAACTTTCACAGAAGATGTCTTCACATTGTTATTAGTCTCAAGAGAACCCTTATCATCAGCCAAGCTTTCATTTTGTTTGTTTTTGTTTGTTTCCTTTATAACTATATCTTTCCATATCCCAATCAAATCAGAAGCCAATGATTGGATTTTCTTCCTAGGGTGCTTTGTGAGATGACGAAGACGCTTCCCGACCTGAATTTCATATTAACACAAAAATCATCAAGTCCAATTTTTCAAGCAAACAAATCGAAGGTGATAATGCGCAGCAGCGTTAACGATCATAGACCAGGAAAAAATATTATTCTCTAACAATCATTCAAATCTGAACATAAACCACCAATAAAATTTCCATCATCCATAGTGGGATCCAAATGCAAGAATTGACAATAGCTTTACTGGGCAAGAAACAGGTTGATATGATGTTTGCTCAAGGATAACTGCAGCGAATTAAAAGAGTTCTAGGAAAAGAAGTAGAAGCAAGAAACTGTTCTGTAAGGACATCGAGTATTTTTTCATCAGTGAAAATACTCAAAAGTAATAAGATTCCGAATCACTTCTCCATTAAAAAAGAAAAAAAAAAAGAAAAAGAAAAAAAAAGGAGGGATAATCCAACATGAAGGTATTGAACAATTGTTTTGTTTTATCCATCTTTTACTATTAGATGAAACTGTTTTTTTTTTAATTTATTTTTTATTTATATTTATTATAGATAATCAAGAAATTTTATTCATAGGAAAAGGAGGCATAGCCCAAGTACACGGGATGTATACACGAGAAGTACCTAACTAGGGTTTACAACCGAAAGTAGAAAATCATGGACATTAAGTCCATTAAAATCAATGACTCCCGCCCATGAGAACAAGTTTTTAAAGAAGAAAACTTTAAGCTCATTCATTGTCTTTTTTTTTTTTTTTTGATAAGTAAGCTCATTCATTGTCCTCTCATGATTCTCAAAGCTCCTATCATTTCGCTCACAATGCACCAACACATACATATAGGGGTCATCTTCCATATTGCTGCCACTTATGGATTGCCTTGGAGTCCTCTCCAGCTTGCTAGAAAATCCACTAGCCTATGAGGAATGACCCATGATAAACCTACTCCCACAAAAAAACCATCCCACAAGGTCCTAATCCAACACCATTACACGACGTTTCCTCAGATTGTCTGTAGTAAGAATCTTGTCTAGAGAAGCTGTCCAAACAAAGAAAGCTGCTTTCAGAGGAGCTTTAGTCTTCCATATATTCCTCCATGGAAAAGTGGTCATGCCCTAACTAGTTAGAACATGGTAAAATGATCTAACTGTGAATCTACCTTTCATAGAGGGGCTCCAACTGATCTTATCCATGGTGCCCTCAGTTACCCTGATGGAATATATTATATAGTAAGGCAGAAAACTCAGAAATAACCACCAACTCCCAACCTTATGCTATCCTAATGAAATCTGCATTCCATTGAGGAAAACCACAAGAGAAGACGAAGAGATCAGCTACTGAAACATCCTTTGCCCGTACTAGCTCAAAAATGTCAGAAAATGTTTCCCTGAGGCTTTGGTCACTGCACCATTTGTCGTGCCAAAATTTGCCTCGAGAAAAATCACCTACCTCAAAACGTGCATGGCTTAGGAAAATCTCTCATCCTCTTCCTTAAAAGGGCGTAAACTACAATTTTAGATGGTCTGAATGTTTTTTTTTTTTGTATGAGTGTCTCTATGTTATTTTGATGATATACTTTTTGTGATACATACATTATATCAGACGTATTTCAGGTCTATTTTGAATTTTTATATCGTATTTTTCTATATGGTAAAGTGTCGACAAATAGAATACAAAAATTATCTTGTTACATTTTTAGCATGGTGGCTCGGCCCCAGAAATAAATTTCTGGTTCCCCCCACTGATTCCATTGCTTTTCTTAAAATTTTTTGAAACAACCTGAGGATTATGGCGAGTAGGGTCGCGTATCCATGGTGCCATACCTTCAGGATCCATATAAAGAAAAAAATTCAAACAATGCAATCAAAATACTTGAGGGGAAAAAAACAGCACCTGGGTGGAGACAAGAACATGATAAGTGACAGGGAAATTCTTGAGCTGGTGTAAGGCATCAAGGCATCGACTTTCCTCGACTCCGCTGTCAGCGGAGGCCGCAGCGTCCGCAGCTTTCTTCGCTGCTTCAAACAATGCAACCAGCTCTCTCTCCATAACCCCCCAAGATTTTTCGCTTATAATTGAAAAATAACAACTAAATAATGAATAGAGCGAATATAAATCCAATAAGATGATACGAAGAATTTGACAAAACTTTTTTAAAAAAAGAAAAAAACAGAAAGCCCTCGATGGCAAACAAGAAGATAAAGAACAAAAATGCCCCTAAAAAGGGGGGTTTGAGATACGTAGTAAAAATTCACCTAGATCAGCCGTCGGAAAGGCCAGGAATTTAGCCAGATGCTATTCTTTCTTGTTCACCGGTGATTCCAGAAACCAGAACCCTAGCCTCCGTGCGTGCCCCTGCCCGTGTCTCTGTGGATTTCAATTATAATGCACTCACCGAACAAGAGAGATAAAGGGATTCCTGTCTCGTATATAAGTGGAGGCGCAAGCAAGAGAGCTGAGAGATCGACCGCTTCTGTAGACGCGGGACGGGGGCGCAAGCACGGATGCTTGCAGATTAGGGATTAAGATTGGCACGATAAAAAGAGTTGAGAGATCGACGGCCTCTGTTGACGCACGCGTAAGCACGGATACTTGCAGATTAGGGATCAAGATCTGTCTTCCAGATTCCACTTCTGGAACTGGTCATAGTGTCGTACTCATCCTAGTCCTAGTCCCGCGTAGGATTTTGTGGTTAGGCAGAATGATTCAGGCAATTCAACGGCTGATCTGTACAAGGACATACCTATTTTTATTTTAAATTTTACTATTTTTAATCAAGATTTAATACATTATAAATGATTTTATATTTTTTTACTTAATAATGAATCATTACAAGTCTTCTGTAGAAAAAAAAAATAGACTCACTAATTAAAAAAATTAGATATTTTTAGATGTGATCATTTTTGTTATAAACGCTTATATAAAACTTATATATTTAAAATTAAGTTTTCTTACGTATAAGAAAAGTTATGTATTAATCTGCATATTAATACTGATTCTTTCATATTTAAAATTTAATTTAACACTATTTTTAATAAAATTAACTTTTTAATCAATTATATTAAAATAATATATCTTCTATATATAAAAAGTGTGTATGAAACGAAAAATCTTGTTTTAACAGTTTTTCTTATTTTTCCATTAAAATTAACACCGTTTGTTTAAATACATGTGAATGTAATTGACATATAGAATGAAGACATAAATGTTGAGAGAGATAACATTCAATGTTGTTATATGATTTATTAATTACAATAATTACAATACTTAATAGTTTATATAATAATAAGTAATTAAATAGTAGTTATTATATTTTTCTCTTTCTCCTTAACATATAAACGTGTATTAGGTACATAAGACGTGAATTCCTAAATATAATACATGTGTATTATACGTTTCATTAACTTAAATTATTGAGTATTCTAAATTTAAACTCATATAATATATAATACAAGTGTGTTTAATCAAAATGTTTTTTTTTCCATAGTAGTAGGACGTAGTTTCCGTAAGTCATATTCCACACGTGGGCTTGCTATAATTGGCACGTGACAAAAGCCGTGATCCTTGAGCTAATCAAGAAAATATATTTTAGGATTTATATATATGCTATATATAGAAAATATTATACCACAAATTTTATAAAAAGATTATGTTTTAATTTTATGTTGTCCCTGATCGACTCAACCAACAGCAAAATAAGAATTTCAATGTTGTCTCTATTGATCGCCTACAGGATAACGTAAATTGATGAATTATAATACAAATATCAAACGATACATATTTTGAACTACCGTTTGTGTTAGACTTTTATTAAATTTTTCATATACATCTTTACTAAAATTATGGATGTTATAAACATGTATTGGAATATATGATATTTTGAACTAATTTTTTTATCTTCTCTAATATGCCTTAAATTATTAAGTGACATCAATAATTTTTATAAAATATATATTATTTTTTACAAATAATTATTTTATAAAATTAGACAAACGTGCTTTACACGTTTCTCTCACCTAATATATTAATACGTAATTATACTTACAACTAATTTTTTTCATAATTTAGAAGCAACATCGAAACAAAAAAAAGTAGGGTAAGAAAGAGGGAGAGATACGAAGACAGTTGTATCTAGTTTTGTTTTAAGAAATGATTGGAGACTTGAGCCCGTGTGCGACTGTGCCACTCTTTATTTTAAAATATAGTGGTAGGCAAATTTTAAATGAATTACTCTTAATTATAATATAATAAAATATTAATTATTATATTAAATATTTTTCAGATTTTTAATAAAATGAGACTTGATTTAAAATATTTAAATAAAAACTTTTGAGTTTATATTTAATGAAACAACTTAAAATCAACGTTGTAAATTTTGTAATTCAATTGCGCAAGATCTTGAGAAAACTATTTAAAAATATAAACTATTCATTGGTTAAATATTAAATTTAGTATCATAGGCCTTGCACACATTGAAAAATATAAAAATTATTTAAATTTTTATTTAATGAAATAGTTTTTATGTCTTTTTTAAATAATTAAAATAAGAAACATCTTCACTTTTAATTTTTGGTGCCTTGCATAAGGTGAGGCCTAGTCGCCTTACCCTTGAGCTGGCTCTAGTGCCCCACTCTGGCAGATCTGTTTTTCTAGTGTTATTTAAAAAAAAAAATACTTTATTAATAGTTGATTTCAAAATCATGTTTAGTTTTAGTTTCTAACTTTTTATATTTTCTATGTTAATTGGTACAATAATTAAAAGCATCCCATAATGCCTACTCTCATCTAGTTCTTATCTCGCTCTCTTTCTCCGTAATAGAGTTCTCTCTACAACTCTTAGTGAAATTCTGAACTCATTCTCTCTATTTACTTTTTCCACTATGGAAATTGAAGATTTAATCCACCAGACAGAAGCTCTTTCTTGGGGAGGTTTAAACTTATCCCTTGAAGATGATCCAACTGTTGGAGATCCTGAGCTAGCCCTCATCGGAAGAATAGTGGCTTCTCGGCCACTAAACAAAATTTCTCTACATGCCTCTTTCAGAGCTGCTTGGAGCTTCCTCAGTAAGTTCCACATTGAAGATCTTGATGTCAATCTGTTTCTCTTTACTTTTCAAAATGATGGTGACAAAAGAAGAATCTTGAATCAAACTCCTTGGAATTTCAAAGGACATATACTCATCCTCAAAAACTGTCCTGCAAAATTTACATGGAAAGAGATTAGTCTAACTACATCACCATTTCATGTTCAAATACATGGCCTAACCAGAAACCACATGACAGAAAAAATCGCTTCCAAGATAGGGAGTGCTCTTGGTACGTTTCTTGGAGTGGATGTGAACCCTTTATTTAGTTTGTCCTGCAAGAAATTCATTAAGATTAAAGAGGAGATTGATATTACAAAGCCCCTGAAACAAGGCCTCTGGGGGCCAAGAGATTTCAATCTTAACACCTGGGTTTCATTCAAATATGAATGATTATCAGACTTTTGCTATGCATACGGTAGGATTGGTCATTCACAAATTTTTTGCAACTATCTCAACTCTACTCCAGAACAAACGCCATTTGGACCATGGCTACGTGCAGAATCTCCTATTTTCATGACCGTTAACCCAATGCACCATAGTCAGGAAAAAGTCCCTAAACTCCCGTTCACTCAATGGGTAGAAGAAGACATGGGTCAAGAATCCCTAGTTTTTAGTGATGAGTTAATGGAAAACAGAGTAAGTGATCTCTCGCCACCAACTTTGCTTCTGCCTCCTCCCATGGAAGTACGTAAAGACCCTCTTGCAAAAGGCCCGATTGGAAAAGGCAAAGCAGTGGTCGAGGATAACACTTTTCCGATTAGAGGAAACACATTTGTGAGAGGAGCATGTGAAAATAGCAAGGATCTTTATCAGGAAAATAAATTCATGAACCGATCAGAGTTAAAAATCCAAATGAATTAATTTCAAGTCCAATCCAACCGAATTTTCACTACAATACTCAGAAAAGAGCAATCGAAATAACTGAAAATACGCAACTCACTTACTGGCAATCAGATAAACCGAATTTCTTAATCCCATTTATAGGCTTTCGGCATGATTCCAACTCTTCAGGCAGTGGAGCTCAAGGCAACCTCCCTTTTTTGGATCCATTGGAGAAGATTGTACCATCTACTGTAGGTTACAATAGTCACATGAATGCTAGAGTTATTTCCTTCTCACCAACCGGAAGCTTCTCATCAATTCTAGAAGTAAATGCACCTCCACCTACCGAATGTCCATCAGTCACTCAAGATTTTTATCCAAAGAAGTTTCTAGTATAGCGGACCAGTCAAAGCAACTCAAAAGGGGTGGAACCTATAGTGATTGAAGAGTGGGTTTCTCATTGGTGGAAACATATTTCTGACACACTTATTCATACCAAACCGAGTGCCATCAATCTAGTTGAAGAAAAAGAAGGTACGAACACAACTGGACACATTCGGTTGGGTAAGCAAGAACTCGAGACTCTAACAGGCTTTCAAAGCCCAGCGGGAGAGCAGCTTATACCGGGCCCCAAAATGAAGATTGAGGGCGTCCAATGCCTAAATGCAACCCAGCCCATTTCGGATAGTAAGGTTCCTCAAATTCAAAGGAAGTCAGGCCCTTTGTACAACGCCAATGCACCATTGAACGCAAAGCCTAAGGTACTGCTTTATGAGCCTTCTATCATTTATCATCCAGTTCAGTTAATTTCTTAAGTAGATCCTGCATCTAGTTCCAAATTAGTTTCAAAGAAGCCAAAAAAACCAGGGTCAACAGCACGTAATTTGGCACAGAATTTGGCAAAGAATAGAACTCCATTTTCAGAAAGCTCTATAGATCATGAATTCACCCACTCCTCTCCTGAAGGGCCAGCTATTAAGATCCCCTTATCTGAGATGGAAGTCTCACAAAAAAGATTTGCAACTTCAGTTCCCAATGATCCGAACTACCAGAGATAAAAAATGCAAAAATTATCTAAAGTTGGGAACCTATATTCAGGAATCAAAAGCAAAGAAATAGGGGTTGAGGAAAAGGAGGCAGCAGCCATGCTCCTATCTATAAAATCAAAATCTTTGGGGAAAACCAAAAAAACCAAGAATGTAGCGAGATCAAATCCCTACAGCAGGATCTCATCAAAGGCAACACAATCTGTTCAGAAAGCTAACGAGACGGGCTCAACCATGCCTCCAGTTAATCCATGAAGTCTTTAGTATGGAATTGCAGGGGTTTAGTCCACCCCAAAGCAATCAGAAGCCTTAGGGCTTTTATAAATAAGTTTAACCCGG
Source organism: Carya cathayensis (assembly GCA_011037825.1). Lineage (NCBI taxonomy): Eukaryota > Viridiplantae > Streptophyta > Magnoliopsida > Fagales > Juglandaceae > Carya > Carya cathayensis. Next base: position 142,693 of record QGSO01000586.1, read on the forward strand.
ATATTATTTTTTTGTCGGAAACTTTGGTGGCTAATGATAGCATTCATTATATTGTAAATAGACTAGGCTTCCATCTTTTTGTTAATGTACCAGCCTCAAAAAAAAGGAGGCCGTTTGTTATTATGGAGACCGGGTGTTGATATAGAACCAGTACATACTAATGATAATGCTATTTCTATTTTGGTTTACTCTGATCCCCCTAATCATCATTGGTTAGCCTCTTTCGTTTATGCTCCCGCTCAATGGAAATTTAAAGCAAGCTTTTGGAATCACTTGAGCTCAACTCATACTTCATTTATAGGACCTTGGCTATGTATAGGGGATTTTAATGACTTATTAAGCCAACAAGATAAATTCGGAGGAAGACTAGTCTCGTCAACTTCCATAGGAGGCTTGCAAAATCTTATGGATTCTCATGGTTTAATTGACATTGGCTTCTCAGGGGCTTCTTTCACTTGGACTAATAACAGGAATGAGAGAGCTTTGATTAGAGAACGGCTGGATCGCAGAATAGCAAATGCGCAAAGGCGCTTACTCTTTCAAGATGCCACTATCCAACACATTTCTTCTATGGCTTCAGATCATAATCATCTTTTACTAAATAATATGAAGACTAGTAAGAATCACTCATCCTTTAAATTTGAGGAATTTTGGACTAGAGAACCTCTCAGCAATGTTATTATTCAAGAGGCTTGGCGTCGTCAATTATATGGAAATCCAGCTTTCATCCTTTGCAACAAAATCAAAGAAACAGAAAAGGCTCTCAAACTTTGGAACAAAAATCACTTTGGGAAAATCCAAACAAATATCCAGTAGCTAGAAATGGAGCTTAGTAATCTTCAAAGCAATCTCCCAACTCAATGGAGTCTACAAAGAGAAAAATTCCTCCATCACAAAATCCAAGAGCAACAAAAGAATGAAGAAATTCTATGGAGGCAAAAGTCAAAAATCAATTGGCTCACCACAATGGATCTAAACACAAAATTCTATCATTTGACAACTACCATCCGGCGCAGAAGAAATGGGATAGAGTCGATCAAGATTAATCCAGGTATTTGGACTACGGATCGGGATATTATTGAAGTTACATTCATAAATCATTTTGTCTCCACCTATACCTCCACGAATCCAATTTTTCTGAGCTCTTGAAAATCTTTTTGAAAGTTAGATTTCAAACAAAGAAAATGAATTTCTAACAGCTTTGCCCTCAGAAACCGAAATTCATGGCGCCTTAAAACAAATCCCAAACAATAAAGCTCCAAGTCTTGATGGGATGATGGCCTTATTTTACAAGCATTATTGGCAAATCATCAAAATAGATGTGGTAGCGGCAGTGCAAAATTTCTTTAGAAGTGGGAAACTACTGAAACAGATAAATCATACCCACATAGCCCTGGTCCCAAAAATTGCAAGCCCAAGCTCTCCTCAACACTACAGACCCATAAGCTTGACAAACGTCATATACAAAGTTATCACAAAAATCCTTGCAAACCGTTTAAAGAGATCTTTCCCAAGCATCATATCTCATTTCCAAACAGCCTTCGTTCCAAATCGTAATATAAAGGAAAATTCCATAATAGCTCAAGAGATGTTTTATCATCTAAAACACCGCAAAGGGAAGAAAGGCCAGATGGCGTTAAATCAAGATATAGAAAAAGCATTTGACTATATGGAATGAGACTTTCTTTTTGCGGTAATGAAAGCTTTGGGTTTCAGCCTTACTTGAATAAATCTCATCAAAGAATGTATATCGACGGCTACCTTCTCAATTCTCATCAATGGATCCCCAAAAGGATTCTTTAAACACAGAGAGGGCTCCGACAATGTGACCCAATATCACCATTTCTCTTCATACTGTGCACAGAGGTTCTCTCAAGACTATTGGCAAGATCAGAAATGTTAAAGAACCTAGAAGGTATTAACCTCAGTAGAGACTGCCCTCCCATTTCGCATCTTCTTTTTATAGATGACTTAATAATCTTTGAGAAATCAAAAGCAAAGTCAATTTAAGCTATTGATAATGTCTTAAAAAAATATCAAGCTTAGTCTGGTCAACGAATAAACCAAAGCAAATCCTCCATCTTTATTACTCAAAACACAAGTTAAACAACCAGAAGATTAATCTCGACGAATTTTCCATACAAAGAATCGACCTAAAAAATGAAATATCTGGGAGTGATGACAACATTTGGTCGATCCAAAAAAGAGGACTACAAGGAATTGCTGGGGAAAAAAAATTGGATGGCTGGAAATAAAAAATGCTCTCTCAAGCGGGCAGAACTATGCTCATCAACATAGTAGCAAGTGCCATTCCTACTTATGAGATGTCAATTCACATGGTTCCAAAATCCATCTGTAAGATACTGAACGCTAGTTTCAGAAATTTCTGGTGGGGAAAACCAAATGACCAAAAGCATAAGCTCTATATGAAATCCTGGAAATCCATATGCTAACCAAAAAAAGGAGGAGGATTGGGCTTACGCTTGATGGAAAATATGAATGTAGTTCTGCTAGCAAAGGTAGGATGGGAAATGTGCAAAACAAATACCAGTATCTGGCAAAAGCTCGTATCAAAAAAATATCTGAAACAAAGTGCATTTGAACAAGCTACCCCAAAAGTCATAGATTCACCATTCTGGAAGGGTTTACTCAAGATAAGACCGTTACTGAAAAAATGTATGTGTTTCAAAATTACAAATGGTCTGTCTATTAAAATTTGGCTAGACCCCTGGAAGATTTTAGAAAATTACAAATGGTCTGTCTCTATATGGATCCCGACTTTAGAAGATTTCAAGCCTACTCCTCTTGACCCAACATCGGAATTCTCGACCACTCTAACAGTCTCAGAGTTGATTATTCAAGCTACTCGATCCTGGAATATTCCTATCTTAACCTCTCTTTTTCAACAGGATACCATCAATGAAATCCTAAAAATTCATTTACCTCGTTCCAACCAAGGGTCGGATAGCCTCATTTGGACCAAAATACAAAATGAGTTTTTTACTGTTAAGACTGCACACCACCTTGCCTCCAATCTGGCTCTCCCTCTCGAGGAAGCAACTCCTGATATTCAATGGAGAAAAATTTGGAGCCTCCGAATCCATGATCGGCACAAACTCCTCTTATAGAAAATCATTTGGGATATTCTACCCATAAGAGAGCGCATCAAACGCTTTATCCCAAACTTAGATTGTGCTTGGCCACTAAGAATTCTCAGATGAAAATTTTGAGTTTTAAGATAAAATATTAAAATATTATATTTTAATATTATTATTGTTTTAGAATTTGAAAAAGTTAAGAAAAAGTTGAATTATTTATTATATTTTGTATGGGGATTTGGGAAAGTTGTAATGATGAGATAAGAATTTTAATTTTAAGATGAAAATTTCAACCGACCAAGCACAACCTTAATCTCCATAAATTGCCCTCTATGTAATGAAACCGAGAAGACCCTGCTTCACCTTTTTATAGAATGTCCCATATCTAGAATGCTTTGGAGTTAGAGCAAATGGCCTCTAAATCTCACCTCCTTGGGCATAACTTCAATGAAGGATTGGCTACATTTCATCTTAAATACTTAAATTGGGTCTAACTTCACGGGAAGAACATCCCTTCAAAATTTTTGCAGGGCTAATTCTAGATTTTATCTGGAGGCTACGAAATAACTTTATTCACAACCAAAAAGATTTATCTCTCTGAAAGATTTCACAGCAGCTAAATTCTTCTTATGAAGAAAATCTATAGGCCTAGGAAGAAAAGATTAGCACCAAAAGGGAGGAAAAATGGAAGAATCCTTCTACAAACCAAATCTGTATATCTTTTGATGCAGCGGTTAGAAACTCATTCTCTTTGGCCTTGGCAGTAAGCAGAAACTCCAAAGGGGAAATCATTCAAATCTAGATTGAGGAAAACCCCACTACTATCCCGGTTTTGGCAGAGGCTCTAGCAGCAAAATTGGCTTTCAAGATGGCAGAATCTATCAACCTCTCTAGTTGGGGACTCCCAATTGGTTATCTCTTCTATCTCTAAAACGGAAGTGGTCTGGCAAATATCTACCATCTCGAATGTCATTGCAGATTCCTTACATTTCTGCCTTGGATGGAGTTATAACAAAATTGATCGATCACAAAATCGACTTGCACACTCAGTTGCGCAATGGACAGCTACAAACTCTTTATTTGGTAGCATCCCAGTAGATTTTATTCCTTATAGTATTTTGCTTATTGACAGTGGAAATAACCCTCCTGGATAGTTTTGTATTTCTCTTTTATAATATATATTCAAGCTTGCTTAGAAAAAAAAAAAATTAAAAGCATCCACTTCAGATGCATCTTGAGTTGTGGGCTGACATAGTTGTTTCTAACTTTCTATTTTAAATTTTATTCCTTTTTAGATAGTTCATACTTTGGTTCCCCTTCAAACCAGACTGGTGTAAAAGTGAGATTTACACCAACCAACGAGACATTAACACATCAACATTTCATTATTTCTTATGGTAGATAAAAAAACACAGGATGTTTACCCATTTTTAATATCAAACACACCGTCTTCCTCCTTTCCCCATCTCTCTCACTTCACTTTTTGCCGTCTCTTTCTCTTGTAATCTATTTCAGTGATCTTTGTCCTTAGTTCAATGATTCTTACTTCTAATCTTTTCATACCATTTAAGCAAATCTCTACCTTTGAACCCTTAAGATTTCTAGAAAACCCTAACAACTTAGGATTTCACTTTTAATAGAAATCTCATTTGATATTCTTCGATATTGACTATTCTTCCAGACTCTAATTTCTAGCCAAAAACTGAATCAATTTAATGTCAACGAAAGCTACCAAAAGTTTGAATGGCTCTTATATTGATACTATTATTAGTATTCTAGGTAAGGATTGTGAGTTTCGTCCCTCTTTTATCACTCAAGACAATAGCACCAATACACCTACATGAATTCAAATGGTTGCTTACAAGAGGAAAAAGGCTTTTATTACTTCCTTTACTCTCCCCGATGGTTCTTCCTCCTCTGACCATAAGATTATTCACTTAATTGTTGTGGATTTCTTCAACAATCACCTAGTTGTTTTTCCGACTCACTCTTCCATCTCTTTGTTTGATTTAATTCCTAACTTGGTTTATAATGTGATATTACTTTGAAGCTCAAACTTCCTTTGTTGGAAGAAGTAAAGCAAGCTGTCTGTAGCATCTCTTTAGACTCATCTCCTGGTCCAGATGACTTCTTCTTTAGACTATAGCATCTCTATAGCACCTCTTATTGGTCTATTATCCATCCAAACTTTTTTGAGGCGATTATTGATCTTTTAAGAGGTGAGCCTTTGCTTCCTTCCTTGAAACACACTTTCATTTCCTTAATCTCTAAGAAAGACATTTATTTTGCTTTCTTTGATTTTAGACACATTAGTCTTTGCCAGGTGTCTTATAAGTTCCTTTTTTCTTTTCTTTTCTTTTCTTTTTTTTTTTTTTTTTTTTTTTTTTTTAATTCTGGCTTCTCTTCTTGCCACCTTCTTACACAAGCTTATTTTGGCCCACTAAGGTGCTTTTGTCGAAGGGAGAGTCATTACTGATAGTATTTCTTTAGCTCAAGAACTTACTCATAGTCTTGCTAGAAACATTCGAGACAATAATGTTATACTCAAAGTTGACATGGCTAAAGCCCTTGACAGGGTCAACTGGATTTACCTCTCCCATGTACTTAGTTCCTTTGGTTTTAATGAATGCACTGTCTCTTTATTTTAGAAATATTTATCTTACCCTACATTCTATGTTTGCTTAAATGGTACTCACTCGAGTTATTACACTTCTAGTAGAGGCCTTAGACAAGGCGACCCATTATCCTCTCTTCTTTTTATTCTTAGTGAAGAACACCTAAGTAGAGGTCTTCACCATCTTATGACTGAAGGTCATGCCACTCCTTATGTTGTCCCTGGGGGTTGCACTCCCATTTCTCATATGCTTTTTGCAGATGACCTTTTGATTTTCACCAATGGTTCTAAAAATAGTCTTTCCACTCATGAAATTCCTTAATATTTACGAAGACTCCACTGATCAAAAGATCAACCACTCCAAAAGTGTCTTCCTAGTTCGTAACAAAGTCACCACATCTGGAAGACACATTATTGCTTCTGCTATCGATTTTAATGAAGGAAACTTCCCTATTGCTTACCTTGACACTCCCTTTTCCTATGGGAAAATTCATTCCTCTGCTTATGATTATATCCTTCTCAAGATTCGAAAAAAGATAGCTGGTTGCAAGGGTTGCGTACTTTCTAGGGTCGCGTACTTTCTACAGGTGTCAAGCTTACCTTAATCAAATACGTGCTCCTCTATTTCTATTCATATCCTTTCGGTTCTCAACCCTCTAAAAAAAGTCATTGATTCTATTCACAAACCCTTTGCTAATTTATTCAGGGGTGACATTGATGGTAACAATAAGAAATATTGGATTTCTTGGAATCATATGTACTGCCCTTCATCTGAAGGTGGTCTTGGTATTAGAAATTTACATGACATTGTTGATGTTCTTCACTGTAAATTGGCTTAGAGATTCATTAACTCGAACTCTCATTAGGCTACCTTTCTTTACCAAAAATATATGAATGATGGTCCATCCTTGGATCTTAATTCTACCAAAGCTGGCCACTCTCGCTCCTAGAAAGTCACTTAATAAATTCTTCCCATCATTTACAACGAGAGTTAATGGAATATAAATGATGGCTTATTAATTTTTGGCATTACAATTGGGCGGGCAATGGTTCATTTGTCCAAAAAGGTTTCATTATTTCTAACCTCTCTTTACAAATAAAAAATGTTTATTCTCAAAATGGTCAGGACCTTAATTTGATCCACAATCTCAATGCCAGCCCTTTGCCAATAAGTCAATCTCTCCCTTATCAAAATAAAAAAAAAAGCCCTCATGCATTTGAAAGCACAACAAAGATGACATCTTCTCCTCCAAATTTGCCTTGAAATTTTCTTAGGGAGAATTAACCTACATTTTCTTTAGCCCCTTCATTTGGAATAAAGTCCTCCATGTTAAGATTTCTGTTTTTCTTTAGAAGTTATGGTTTAATGGCATTCCTTATGATGACAGGATCCAACATTGTGGGATCCATATGGCTTCTAAATGCAATAAGTGCATGGATGGGTATGGTGATACCTTTGATCATGTCTTCTCTTATTTTAAGCTTTCCAAAAACATTTGGCAACATTTCTCAATTATCTTTGGCTACACAAACACTATCTATCACAGTTGGAAAGTTAATGCCACTCATTGGTGGTCCTCCTTTAGCTTACAAGAAATAAATCTCGTTTTGAGGACTCTTATACCCCTACTGCTACTATCATTCATAAAATCAATAAGTGGTTAAGAGAGCTTAATTCTCTCATTAAGCCTCATTCTCCTGTACCCTATGCTAATATTTCCGTCCTTCATCATTTACACATTCTCCCAACCACCGCCCAGACAAAAATACTCGTCCTTTTTGTTGGTTAGCCCCTCCTCGAGGACCTCTCAAGCTCAACATTGATGGTGTCTCAAAGGTAACCCGGTCTGTTAGTGGTAGGGGGGTTCTTCGGTCCCATGATTGCTCTTTTATTGTTGTTTTTTCTTGCTATCATACTATGGTTACTAACACTTTTGCAGAGTTGTCTGCTTTAAAAATTGGGCTTACTTTGTGCTATCAATTGGGTATTCATCACCTTCTTGTGGAAACTGATTCTTTGCTTGTGGAGAATTGGTTTAATAAAAATTCTCATCCCCCTTAAAAATATGTTGATCTTTGAGATGATATCTTACATTTCAATTATTTCTTTTTCTTTTAGCATTACTCATGTTTATAGAGAAGTGAACACTTTAGTAGATAGTCTCGCTAATCATGGAGTTTTGGGAAACACTACAAGTTTCTCTTCTATTTTTGAACTTCCAAACATATAGTTGGACTTTTTGCTCTAGACCGTGTAGATATTCCCAACTTTCGGCGTTAATTTTGAGATTCTTAACTTCTTCTTGTATCTTCATTTTTGTTTTGTTCCTAGTAATGGTTTTCTTTTTTCTTAAGAGCCTGATTTTGGATTCTTAGATGTTGTAACCACCTTGATATTTTTGTATAAGATATTCTTCCGCTATAAATGAGAGTTTATCAATAAAATTGGAGTAATGTCATCTTCTTTTAAAAAAAGAGTTCAAGCAATTGCAGGAACAATACTAATGATTTTTTGGGTATTGGAACTCGTCTTTTGTGTTAGTATTTTACTTTTTCTTTGCCTTCTTTACACCATTCTTTGATTCATTAATTTGGTTTTGGACATGATAACCTCAATGTTACTGGCCACTAAAAATCCAAGAGAGAGAGAGAGAGAGAGAGAGATAGAGAGAGAGAGTGATAATGGAAGGGAAGCATCTGATTCCAAATTCAAACAACATTGACCTTTTAACTTATTTGGGACTTGGAAAATCTTAAATCTTAAAACTCCCAAATGATAATGGCAAGGATGATCAGATGGTTCTTGACGGAGAATTTTTGTTAACATGGGTAGAAGTGTTGATCTTATACTTCTCGGTATAAGATGAAGATTTTCTCTTCACACTTGTGCGGAAATAAGTGAAAGGGGGTGGCTGATGCTCTTATAAAAAATATAGATGTTGCTGGGTATGATGGTTCATTTCCTTCGATGACTCGTTTACTTAAAAAAAGACAAAAAGAAGTTAGTTGGCTACGATGATTACATGATCCCTGAAATTTGGACATTGCAAGAAGTTAGTTGGTGTAGACCGTAAGTGTGGCAGGTCTTGCATACAAAGCTTATTGTCTGCACCTCGTCTCCTAAATAATTAATATAAATTATGCCATCCGATATAGCACAATTGAAATTGGGAATTAATGGGTACGTAATTCATAATATCAAAAAAAAAAAAAAAAGGGTACGTAATTCATAGTAATAATATTTTTCTTCTTCTCCTTTTTTTTTTCGATAAGGTGCAGTGGCAAAGAAAAATAAAAATCACCTAAGAACCAGTCCCGCCAATCTATTTACCTTCTTTGTCTCCTGACTCCCATTTGTCACCCAAGAACCAGTCCATGCTATTGCTAGTACTACTGCTGCCAGAGTTAAACATTGCATCGGCCATATCTGCAACCGGGCATTCAACTTCTTTGCCACTTCGCGTGGTGGATGGACCCGCGCCACCACCGATAACCATGCCACTGGTGCTGCTCACTGCTCCGGCTCTTAGGCTGAAGTGCTCCATTGAGAGCCATCTGCTTAGAGGAACTGAATTAGATTGAGGAGGTTGGGTGGTTATAATTTGGGCCATCTCATGGGTAATTTCAGTTGCTGTAAGGGGTAATGGTGGAATTGATGGTGCGGTGGACGACATGTGGCACGTGTGATCACCTCGATAAGTCACTTCAAACGTGTTGGGATCATGATCGAGCCTCTGGACTTGCTTTTTGGCTGGACATTGGTATAACTTTTGGTGGGTGCACCTATAGTAACTCCTGATAAAGATGGTCTAAGAAATAAGATAATGGCATCGATGGCACACTAGTTAAAGCGTTTGAAAATGACTTAAATACTCAAATTTCTACTCGGACCACAATATAATTAGAATACACAAATAAATTTTGTGTCCCTTTTGTTGACACGTCACATATTAAATGATAGCTATTTAACATCATGTATAGTCAGCAAAACATTACCAAATTTCGAATTTTGAGGGAGAAAGGGGGATAATGAGATCAAGTAGGAAGATTTTGCACATGTCGCCATGTCTTTTAATTTTGGTTTGGAAGTTTCTCTTAACAAAAAATAAATAAATTAGAGCCTCATATCTTCTAGTTCTATCAGTTAATTAATTAACCGGTGACAAGAGGGAAAAAAAAGAGACAAACATAGACACTCATTTAACATGCAAGAGTTTAAATAATATATAAATTAGGAGATTGTCCACGAAAACTGTTCACTTTAAGTACCCTAATGTATTGCGGTTAATTATGAGTAGCATGATCAGCATGTGCTTAATCAAGTCCAAAGTTGGCAATATGAGAAATGGATCGTTTGCCAATAGAAAAATTATACTCGTCATTTTCACACCATACACCACACATAATATTTTTAATTTTTAATTTTTTCTCTTACCAAATGTGTAGTGGCCGATGGATGATGAGTAGAAGAACTTAATTAGTTTAGAAAGAATAAATCTAAAAAATAAATAAAAATAAGTGTAGTATGTAGTATGTAGTAATGATCAGTATTAAAACTTCAATATATAACCAATAAATCACAATAGTTTTCACTCTACAGACCTTGTCAAGCCTTTTGCAGCACTTGCTAGACATTCTCTTTCCAAACATGATTGGAACTAAGTTTAATGAAATCCTTTTTTTTTTTTTTAAATGCCTTACGCTATATTTGATCAATAATTAGCGTTTTCAGTAGCAGCAACAACAGCATTGCGCGCAGTTAGCAATATTGATGAAATGATCAAGATCTAAAAGAGTGAGTAAAAGTCGGGAATATATAATGCTAGTCGAATTTGTAAGATGTTGTGGAGATTTCAATAAGAGGCCTAACTTTTATTTGAGTTTCTACTAGAATATATATATATATATATATATATATATATATATATATAATATAGGTTGATTATATGGTCGAGTCTTATAGAGAGAGATCAGGTAAAAGCTAGCATATGATGAAGAAGAGTCTAGCAAGAAATTAGATCAGAAGTTAAAAGGTAGCATTGGTATGTATAATTGACAATGTGGCAATCTTGATTAAGGCCTTAATTATTTTAACACTAATTAGGAGAAGACACCTGCAATATTTAAAGCCGTATATATAACAATTGAATTCAAAGTGTCAATTATAATAACAGTACTATATATATATATATATGTGTGTGTGTGTATTCCTGAACACGATTAAACCAGATGCATGCCAGTCGTGAACTTACGTACGGTAGGCATTTTAGACATACCTTGGGAATCTTGAGCCGAGTATCTCTTTCTGCCCGTATTTTCTCCAAGTGTATCCATCCTCGGGTGGAATCTCAGTATTTCCAATTCGAGGTGCAGCCATCTTAACTGTCCGTCTCTCCCCATCATCCTTCCTGCTTATTTAAAAAATAAAAATAAACATGATATTCTATTGCTTCAAATGACAACAAATTAAAACATGTTAAGTCTTAACCACTTAGTTTTTTTTCCCAAGTAGGAAATCCTATAACCTCTTTGGCCGTTCCAAAAATGATTCAATATATATTAGCTAGCTCGAACGTCGACCATATATAAGGATATTTGGCTGCTAGTCAGAATTTTATAATTACAAGTTCCACACTTCGGATGCACAGCTAGCAAATGTAGATGATCATCAAGTACCGGTACTCGATCTTCAAAGAAAAAAAAGCTTGTAAATATTATACTTAATTAATTCTAGACGTTTCCGTGATCCTTTGGGCAGTAATTTGCTCGAATCTAAATTAGCTCGTGAATCCACTTACGTATGATTGCTTAATTAAAATAGGTTTGGAGGAATGTTTCTGAGTAAAACAGGCTAGGAGTCACTCACTCACAAAGGTCAAAAGATCAAGATTATAACAGTGATCGATGACCTAAGTTAATTTCATCATGTTGTGTCAAAACAAAAAATAATCGGTCAAATACGTAGATTATCTAAGTGAGAATTTCTCACCTCCTTCGCTGTCTTTGCAACGATGAACCGATGCCAGAATCTGAAGCGTCGAGGGGCCGGAGCTGATCTCCTCCCATGCTCCAAGATCGCGCAAAGCCTTCGACCTCTCCTCCACCCAATCCAGCAACAAGGACGGCATTGGAACCCGACTCCTGCATATCGAAGGAGGGGCTCCTTTCAGCTTGAAGTTGCATTGGAAACATGTCCATTGTTTGGGTGTAACTAGACCTTAGCCATCCCTGCAAACTTGCTTCAATCTTAGGCTGCTGTGATTCCTGCGGTTCACGGAATAAGTACATGTGCCCGGGATCATGTGCAGTAGGGTCTTGAGTATATAGCCGTTCCTTCGCGGTTCCGAAAGCCTTTATGACCTCGTCGCAGGACTTGGAGATCATGTTTGGGTCGTCGGCCAATTTTGGTAGGTTTGATTCAAGTTCTCTAGCTACCTTACACCCATGAAGGATTAGAGACACTATCTGGCCCTCCATGGTTTCTGAGGTTCTCTGCTTTGTTTGGCTGGTTTTAGATCTGAACATAGCTAGCCTTGGGAAATCTCATTAATTGGGTTGATTTACGTAGTTTTAATTGGTGGGCTTCGCCTTGATCTATGGCTGGTCCTAGCTTCCAACATCAAATGTTCTTTTAACACGGTAGAAAGGAAGCTTTAGAAAAGATGACTTAGTCATGGTCAGCACAGGTATTCAAACTTTTCCCCTCAAGTACTCCAGAGGAAGACCTCGCCCCCTATTGAATTCAAACTTTTTTGAAGCATTGGGAGAATTTTTTGTCGTTGAAGTGATGACCATAATTGATTAAATAACCCATATGACGACTTCTACGTTCCTCCACCCTACGTCGCGAGTACATGACCATTTCGTCTCCTCTTGACGACAGATACAACAAACATTACCCACCACTTTGGTCAAGATTCCATGGGTCCTACGGCACGTAAACCGTCTTGCACTTTGTAGCACTTGCATATGTCTTTTGGTAGAAATTAATGCATGCTAAATTTCCTCAAGTTAATTTGTCCCCTTGCTAGGATTTTCTACAGATGATCATGTAAATTGTGAGCCATTTATTTGATAGATTTCTCTTTCATAAATTTACTCTTTTAATGTTTGGTAAAAACCTTCAAAAATCTTAATGATCAATGGATGAATTTTTAGCAAGTCATGTTTTATCCTTAACTATTAATCAAATTAAAAAAAACTCACAAGCTTTAATTTCATCTTTGTATTAAACGGAATGTCCTCGGAATTTGTCCAAAGATCAAAATTCCAACCTATAGATTTCGAGTTGGGTTGTGCGTTCGTGGTGGGCTCCCGCAAATTCTCTTTTAAGCTTAGGTGATTGTATTTTATTATTGGGCCGCAACTCCAATTAATTATGGACAAGAAAAGGCCAGCCTAACTTTAAAAAAATAAAAAACCAAGAAAAGAAAATATATATCAATCAATACCAAAATCTTCCTCCCTCAAAATCAAATCCCCAGTTTGCAATTCCAATTCCCCAACACCCAAAAATGTCCTCCGAAGAGGTAGGAATGGGTCCCTCCCACTCCCATCCCCACTCCAACCAGCTGTTCTTCCAAGACGAAGCTTTGCCCTTGCGCTTCAATTGCTCCGCCACCCAGCCCCGCGTCCCCGACCCAGGACCGCGGACTCGAGAGCTCACCGGCTTTATTGACGAGAAGCTCTTCTTTTCTCCCCCACAAGGGCCCCACTTCGGCCGCAGCGACTGGAACACCAATGACACCACTACCACGCCCAGCGCGGGTGAATCCGACGACGATGAAGACGAAGACGAGGTCGAAGACGGTGACGGTGAAGTTGAAAGACTTGTTGTTGGTCTTGATGAAAGCGGCACCAACAACACTGGCAATAAGATCGATAGACATATCAATGCCAATACCACCAATGGCTGTGGCAGTCTGCATGGTGGTACGGATAAATTGGGAAATGGGAAAGCCAAGCACCATCTTTCCACTTTTGGTAAGTATGTTTTGGTATATTATCGATCTTTTACTTTCCAAAATTGAAACTTTTTGTTTCTTGTTTTTTCAGATTGTAATTTGGGTTTCGTAGGAGGGCCGACTAGCCGTGGAGAGCAGTTGCTGAAGAATGGAAACGTGGGTCAGTCCGCGAATGACTCCACGAGCGAGAATCGTCAGCAGCAGGGAAGCCTCAGGCTTGGGGGTTACCACGACGCGGTAACGATTGCGGAACCTGATGGGGAGTTGTATTACTCTCAGTATTTGCAGGGCACGGAGGGGAATTCTGCTGTCGCTGCCTCCGCTTCTGGGCACAAGGACGCGGTGGTTGTTGTGGACAACAATTGCGGGTTTAGTGGGAGAAAGGATGTTTCCATTTCAAGCGAGTCGGGAGAATCTCTGAGGGCGATTCTCTCCGATCCCATAACGTAAGTTCGTTTGATTGACTGATCTTGATCTGCCTTTTAGGAGTGCTCTATGTTATACTATATTGCTTATATTCTTAAAGTTTAGTTTTAGCCGAGATGGGATTAGTTGTCATGAATGTGGTACTCCGATGGTATTCATGATACTTCACTTAATGTATTATAATCTTAACAATAAGCTTTACAGAGGAGAGAGGTTTGGGGGTGGGGTATGAGGCTCATGCATAAAGATGTTGGCTTTCCTTGTGACCTGACTGATTGTTTTCGTATCCAAAAATATTTTTGTAAATATTATTGTGTTCATTCCCAGCCCCCAGCCTATAAGAAATTACTTTATGTCTGATTTTAAACGAGTGGAGCTTGTTTGATGGTAGCTGGTGTATCAGTCATCTCTTCAGGCATGTTCTATTGGGCACTCGAAACCAATCCCATGGATTAAATTACCGTATTTATCTGCTATAGAAGTTGTTTTGTGAGTTCTTCTATAAGAATATGTATGATTATCTCTTCAAGCATGTTTATAACGCTCCAAAACCAAAACAGACAGAACCCTGGCTAAAAACTAGCCTTTTCCCTTATTTACAGGTGCTTAAAGTCATTATCTCAATTTAACAAAATAAAACAAGCTTGTGAGTACTGTGCCAGAAGACTGCACAACTAATTCACAAGATCCCAATATCAATGCCACTTGATGAAGGAATATAAAACGGAACTAGTTGATCAACAAACATAATTACAAAAAACTCCCATATTTGTACATCTCTAACAAACTCCAGCTGAATGCCTTCCACGTCACTAGCTGCAACATTCAACTGTAGCAGATCCTTCTCTAATTCTAAAATGGAAAAAATTAAAAGAGTAAGCTCCAACTCATTTAGTAAGTAGTACAGTTGATGGGGTGGGTGAAATGACAATTGTAATATTAGATAAATAATCCAACACAAAACACTCTTGAGCAATGAACATTCTTCAGCCAATATAAATATAAACACAAGACATCATCCAGGACTGCATGCTAAGGGAAATTGTCAATGGTCAGAAAAACATTAATATTCCTTGAGTGGGATCAAGTTGTTCCACAGGCATTTAAGGGTATCCACTGGCACAAAGGCATTGTTGATCATGCATGTACCAACATATCACATTTTTAAATTTCAAAGTTCCCCACAGGTAGTTCCAAAATAGCATTGAGAAGGTCAATGCAATTGGCAAGGTGTTATTTACCGATAAAAAAAATAGCACCAAGAAGGTGTACACAAGAAACTATTAAAAGTCACCTCATGTACGAAAATTGAGATGTGTGCTCTGATCCAAACAGTTCATAATCAGGATATATGACTTTTATAGAATCTCATTAAAGAATACTTAGCTCATTTGCTAAACCAAAAGCAAAACTTTTCTTGAAATTATCAAACCCACTCCCAACCTAAATAAAGAATGAGCACAATGCATTAACATCTCGACTAAAATAGAGTTCCCATTAATTCTTTAAAACGCCACCACCCTTAACAAGAGAACCTTTATCCTTTACTAAGCCCTTAACAAGGTTTGCACTTATTTTGCCCCTTAAGAAAAATCTGGATGGCCTCTCAAATAAGTTGAAATTTTTTCCCTAAGAACTGAGATACTCAAATTTTGTGGCTTAGCAAAACAACATGCTGGACATTGCATAAGAAATGGTTTAATTTCCTATTACTCCACATGACAAGGTTTTAGACTAGCCATTGAAAAGGCAATTGACAATTATGATCTGTCTACTTTGAACAAGTAAACAATGGACTCAGTTTGTCCTCGAATCAGATTAAAGTTTTGACAAGATCACTTTAAAGGGTACTACATGAGTTACTGCACTTTTGCTATTTAAATCTGGAATCTTTTTGGAAACAATGGAAATGTCATTCTCAAAACCTTGTTTGGTAATCTATGTTTTGATTATCAAAACCTTCTATAAGGCCAAAATTCAGTATAATTAGCTATACGCAACATGCAATATGGCATCAATCAAACCTCACAACAAATAAAAAGGAAATTGAAAGAAAGGGAGATAAAATTGCTGGAGATTATGGAAATTTGGTTTGGTGGTGGCAATATTAGGCATGTACCAGCAGAATTTTATTGGCTAGGGTTCCAGTGAAGAGGGGGGGGGGAGAGAGAGAGAGAGAGAGGAGAGAGAGAGAGAGAGAGAGAGAGAGAGAAAGAGAGAGAGAGGGTGGCTTTTTTTTTGGTAGGTGAACCCAAACAGGCTTTGTTCTCATACATAGGGTTGTGTACATTAGGATTTAGCGGGGTGTGAGTGCGGGTGTGGGTGTGTAGGTTCACATGCCCCTTTTTTTCAATGTGTCTTCTGGCCGCTTTTGAATTGGCTTCTAAATGACTGTCATCATAGCTAATGCTTCCAATCAACTTTTTTCGTAATCAGGGGAGCTCTTATGGATGATGCAATGATATTGCCTTGCGGGCATTCCTTTGGTAGTGGTGGTATACAGCATGTTACTACAATGGTGAGTTCTTGGGAAATTCTTTGTTGGAATTGATCATTAATACAGCATTATTGGAAGTCATACATAACTACTGGTGATGTTTCACCCCTGAAACAAACTTGGTGTTCAGTAAAATTCACCAGAATGGTTGTTTTGGCTTAGAAATTTGCCACTAATGAGTGTGACTGCACGCCATAAGGACATTTTATTTTGCTGTTGATAATCATTATTTTCTTGCATAATCATTGAGTTGAGAGATTTACACTTATACAAATGTATTGAAAACACCTTACTTCCTCCTAATATACTATGTCAGTACTGAGACTTTGGGAGTTCAGGATACCCAAAACGAGACTGGCACTTTGGTAATATACACTTCTCAAGTCTCTGAACACAATAACAAGGAGGTGGTGATAGCAGATGGTATAAATATTGAATTTAAGGAATGGGACGAGCCTATGGCTTTGAATTCAATCAACCCGCTGAAAGACCAGACGTTAGTTTCAGATTGGGTTCTACTTAAAGCCAAGGAGATTCAAATGTGTGTAGGACTCCCATGCATTGATTTTTGAAGATCAGTTTTTGGCTCTACTTGCTGTGATCGAAGCTGGACAGTCCAATTTGGCCCTGAAATGCCACTTGGACAAGAAGAGGGCAAGGGAATTGAAGTGACTTACTTGTTCGGTGAATTACGAAAGGAAGTGCAAGTTGTGGTGGGACGAAGGGTAGGGCAAAATCTGTGGTTTTATGAAGCTCAATATAGTCTTGTGGAGTGTAAGGGGGTTGAACAAGACAGAGAAGCGCACCAAAGTCAAAAATTAGCTTCGTGGCTGGAAAGCTGAAGTGGCATGTTTACAAGAGATGAAAATGGAACTCATCTCCCTTACCATAATACGGAGTTTGTGGAATTGTTGTCATGTGGTGGTCGTATTTGCTGTCTAAAGGGGCTTCGAGAGGTATTTTGGTAACATGGGATAAAAGGGTGGTGGAAAAGACGGATGAGTGTGTGGGAAACTATATGGTGGCTATTTCTTTCAAGAATGTCAAAGATGGTTATCAATGGTCTTTCACCGGTGTTTATGGTCCTAATTCTAATACCGAGAGAAGAGGATTGTGGGATGAATTGGCCGGACTTTGTAGCCTATGGAGCTTCCCTTGGTGTTTTGGGGGAGATTTTAATGTCACACACTTCCCAAGCAAACGAGTAGGAGGTGCTAGCTCTAGTTCAGCAATGGTAGATTTTTCCGACTTTATCTATGAGCAAGACCTTCTAGACATCCCCCTAGTTGGTGGCAATTTCACATGGTCCAGCAATAGAGAATATTCAGCTTGGTCAAGACTTGATGGATTCCTCATTTCGCCCGAATGGGAAGCACATTTTCTGAAGCTAATCCTGAAATGGCTCCCAAGGTTGTGCTCGGATCACTTTCCGATTCTCATTGATTGTGGAGACATTCAAGGAGGTAAAAGATATTTAAAGTTTGGAAATGTGTGGCTGAAATCTGGAGGTTTTGTTGAGAGAGTTAGACAATGGTGGTCATCCTATCTTATACAGGGCACCCTAGTTATGTGCTGACTTGCAAGCTAAAAGCTCTCAAGGAGGACTTGAAACAGTGGAATGAACAGATTTTTGGAAATGTGGAATACCAGAAAAAGTTCCTCTTTGACGAATTACAAATTTTGGAGGACATGCAGGAGAGGGGTCTCACAGAAGAAGAGAAGACTCACAAACAGCAGGTGACATCGGATATTGAAAGGATGGCTTTAATGTAAGAGACTTCATGGCGACAAAAATCACGAACTTTATGGCTAAAAGAAGGGCATAAATGCACCAAGTGCTCTCATCGCATGGCTAATTTGCATAGAAGGTACAATGTCACTGAGTCATTATTAGTAGATGGGAGGATTCCATTGAATCTGTTTGAGATGGCGGATCATATTACCAACTTCTATGAAGAACTACTTTCGGAACAATTCTCTTGGAGTCCATGTTTGGATGGTCTTATTTTTCAGTCAATCAATTACCATGAAGCAAGTGAGCTAGAGAGACCATTTGAGGAGGTGGAAGTTTGCAAGGTAGTGCGAAGTATGGTAGGTAATAAAGCTCTAGGTCCGGATCGGTTCACTATGGCTTTCTTTAAGGCATGTTGGGAAGTAGTTAAAGAAGACATCATGAGCTTCTTCCTTGAGTTTCATGAATGAGTTACTTTCGAAAAAAGCCTTAATGCTACCTTCATTGCTTTTATTCCAAAGAAGCCATGAGTGGTGAAGATTAAGGATTTTTGCCCTCTTATCTTGGTGAGTGGAATGTACAAAATTCCTTTGAAGGTTTTGGCTAATAGATAGAGTATGTTATTGGAGAAGATCATTTCCAAGCCTCATAATGCCTTCATACGAGTTTGGCAAATCCTTGATTCTGTCCTCATTTCCAATGAATGCTTGGAGAGTCGCATCAAGTCTAGTGTTCCAGGGTTATTATGCAAACTTGAAATGGAGAAGGCATATGATCAAGTAAACTAGAACTTTTTGTTACAAATGTTTGAGAGGTGTGGACTTGGAAGGAGATTTTAATAGACTTTAATGGCATGAATGTACTTGATTTCGTTGTATCTTTAGACACTCATGCGTAGGTGTTGTTCTTGTAGATGTCTCATGTACTTGGTTTCGCCTATTTTAATAAAATTCTTATTTACTGATAAAAAATAAAGTGCGCAAGATTGGCTCATTTTAGTATCCAATATAGGTAGGGCTGGGCTTTGACTTTGACAGAGTCAGAATTGTGAACTCCGACCTCCGACTTTGATTAGAGGTCATTTTGAGTTCTGACTCCGAATAGGAGCGAATTTCGACTCCGATCGGAGTTGCTAGAGTCAAAGCCACAGAGACACATAACACAAACATAACATAATGTTAGGAAAACACACAAAAAACAAACAACTTGTCCCGTCTGGTCCCCAAGAAATCGCAAGAGCAAATAGAAACCAATTAGGAAATCATAAGAATTTTCTCAAGAACCAAACGGAATTCAAATGAGAGAGAGAGAGAGAGAGAGAGAGAGAGAGAGAGAGAGAGAGAGAGACCCATGACTAGTGTCATCACCTGAGACTTGAGTGCGGATCTCCTGGATTTCGAACCCATGGTGTGTGATTGGGGCTAGGAATTTCTCGAGAAAGCAAGAGGGAGAGATTTCGAACCCATGGTGTGTGATTGGGGCTAGGAATTTCTCGAGAAAGCAAGAGGGAGAGAGAGAGAGGTACCCATGACTAGTGTCATCACCTGAGACTTGAGTGCGGATCTCCTGGATTTCGAACCCATGGTGTGTGATTGGGGCTAGGAATTTCTCGAGAAAGCAAGAGGGAGAGATTTCGAACCCATGGTGTGTGATTGGGGCTAGGAATTTCTCGAGAAAGCAAGAGGGAGAGAGAGAGAGGTACCCATGACTAGTGTCATCACCTGAGACTTGAGTGCGGATCTCCTGGATTTCGAACCCATGGTGTGTGATTGGGGCTAGGAATTTCTCGAGAGAGCAAGAGGGAGAATGGAAGGCATGAACCAAGACAAGACGGAAATGAACATGACATAGGAGTGAAGCCATTTGAAACGATCTAGTTTCAGGAATCAGTCATCCTGGCAAAGGAGATACCAAGTGCCGTGTGAGGCAGAGAATGGAAGACATGATATGGAAGGATGGTTAGGGTTTGAACAAAAGATTTTCTCGGGAAGATGTATTGGGACTGACGGGACTTTACCAACTGGCAACTTGAGCTTTTGAACAAAAGATTTCGAAAAGTAAAATATAAGTGAGTGGAGAATATAAAATCTCTTATTTGCCCCTCCTTGCAGAGCTAGTCTCATTCCTATTTTGACCTATTTTGCCTACACCTAAATACAGGCACTTCATTTACCAAATTTGTGGCATCTTGATCATTTTGAGCCATGTTTTCTGGGTACATTTTCTCAGTGTTACAATATCAAGTAATAAATTGCATCATCATTAATTATCAAAAAAATAAATTGCTTCATGCTTAAACATCTGTGTTAGCTTTCTGTTTCATATTTAAAGTTTGTGGTTAATTAATCTTGGGCATCTAGTTTCCTGATTTGGAACATTTTTTGTCAGCTTAGTACTAGCCATCTCTTCTAATTTTGGTTTTCAAATAGTATTTTGATTAGACCTTATGATGCATCTTCAGAAAGCTTGCTACATTTGCTCTCTGTCAATTTCAGAAGACTCAATAGCTCCAAATCTCTGTAAGTCTAAAACCTGTCTTAGAAGATTATCATAATGTAACTCTTTACAGTTTTTAGTGATCTGTGGCTATTTTTTCTTTTGCCTTAAATTGAATCAATGTTACAAACCCTCAAACACCCATATTATGTCTGACTTAATTGCAAGGGAAATACCTGTTTCATGCTCCCAAGGTTGCCTGCCGGACACCTTTTATCAGACCAACAACTATCTGTCGTGGTACGACATGAAAAGTTTCTTGTCAGTCACTTTAGATGTCTGGATATGCTGGTAGAAGCTCCAGAGGAGGTACTTGATGTTCCTGGAGGAATTTATAATACAATATAATATATGAAGATGATATGTGATGAATTAGAAAGGAAGGAAAAGAGGAGCCCAAGCTCTAGAGGCGAGCATTGAAGTCTCTTTTTTCCTTTTTTCTCGAGGAGCCATAATTATTATCATTTTTTGAAGAGTAGGTCGCAATTTCCTAGTGATTACGATGGGCTTACAGTTTCATAGGGTTACAAGATTTGGGATTTGGATCAGTAACATTGACAGCTCAAACCAAGGATATAAAAAGAAGTATATTTAAGTCGAGTTTAGAGTGTTGGTATCTTTCTTCTTCTGATCATTTTATTCTTTTGTTTCTGTTGGCTTTACATGTTCAGCTCTGCGAGCTGCTGTGCAGGCATTCCATCGGGAAGAAGAATTACAGTTTTATCGCTCATCCAAGAGAAGAAGAGAAAGGTCTGACCAGGTTAGTATTTGTATGCCTCAAACTTTGTAACATCCTAAATTTTGTAAAGACATTAGAGATAGTGCGCCTGTGATTATGTGAGAGAGAGAGACTATTGCCTGATCACTCGCAATTTGACATTTCCTTTCAAGTATCTATTTTATTTCGTGTAGGACAAGGGTGGTTATGGTGATTCAAGTCTCATGGATTCTCCTAGGGGTAGAGGTGTTCAGTTTCCATTTGCAGTGACAGACAGGGTCATCATAAAGGTTATTTCTTATGAAAATAAAAGGTTGAAGCTTTTTTTTATCTGTAATTCTTGTTCAGTATGTTATTGAAACTAATAATTGGAGGGAAAATGGATCAGGGGAACAAGAGGACACCGCAGCGGTTTGTTGGACGTGAAGCTATTGTAACTACTCAATGTTTGAATGGATGGTTAGACCTTTTTTTACTTCTGTTTCCCTTCCCTTTGTTGCATACTTGTTTTGGGTGAGATCCTTTGTTGCATATTCTAGGGCTTAAAGTATGTATTTTTCTGGCTGGTTTGGTTATATAAAACCAAACTATCTCATCTCATTTCATCATTACAACTTTTCTAAATTCCCATACAAAATATAATAAACAATTCAGTTTTTTCAAATCTCAAAACACAACTAATATTAAAAATTTATATTATAATAATATTTTATTCAACTTTTAACAAAACATCTCATCTCATCTAATCTCATCTGAACTGTGTAACCAAACGAAATTTCAATGCTAAGGATTTTTCAGAGGGTAAAGCTCTATACGGAGCTGAACTACAAGAAAGAATTATATTTCAACTCCTAGTAGTTGGCTTTGATACATTGCCGAGTTGCAAGTGAGTCATCATTATGTACTTGATTGGTCACATTAGATGATAGCTACTTTAATGTGACATTCTTGGTTATTACAGCAGTTCTAGTTAGAACTTGTGACCGTTGCGCTGGCATTTGTTTTGATGTTGAAGATAATTTGGTTCAGATAAATGCTCTTCCTGATATGATATCTTTCATTACACTCGATATCCTTCTTTTTTACCTGTCAATGAAGTTATTATTATTTTTTTTGATAAGTAAACGATAGTATTAATAAGAATAGGCATAGCCCTAGTACACAAGGAGGTATACTAGAGATAACATCTATCTAGTTCGCTAAATAGGACAAAAGGAAATCATGTACACTGTCAATGAAGTTAATACTCATCATTGAACGTTCAGTAGCTTAGTGACAAAGAAGAATCGTTTAAAGTCTGTTGATGGATACATTCCAAATTAAATAGTGACAAAAGCAGGATAAAGTAATTACTAGAATACTGCTTGTGTTGAATTCTGTCCTGAGTTTTTTTATTTTTAACTAGAGCTTGCTTTTATTGCTGACGCATTACTCATCCATAGGTATGTTGTGAAGACATTGGACAACGCAGAGAGCGTAAAATTGCAGTATCGTTCTCTAGCCAAGGTTTCAGATGATCCATCCTCGAAGTCAATGTCAAGCAAGATGCCACCAAACTGGCTCTAGAGTTGCAGCATACCAAATGGCCAAAACTTGGGGAGTGGGAAACATAGATACTAATATGCTTCTTTTGGATTATTTTATATGATTCTATCGTGGAATAGGGCTTTTGTTTGTACTTTTGTGTTGTATTCCTTAAGAGCGACTCATGATATTCAGGGCATGGGAAATCCTGAAGAGAGTTGGAGGTGGGAACACAATATATTTTAGTCATCCTGGCTTTTTAGTTTTGTGATCAGCTGTCGATGTATTTAATATTTAAGTAAGGCCTGCGTATAGGAGGAAAATGAAGTTTATGCAATCAATTTTTGGTTTTATGATATCCAGGGACCAGTGCTGTTTCAGTTCATTGGTCTGCAAACTGTCTGATCTCAATAATATCTATATATATATATTTTAATCTCTCTTCATTCAGCTAATGCTGGTTTTTTACCCGGGTTGTGAGTTACTATTCGATCCAAAGACCTGACCTTTTTCAGATCAATCCTCTCAGATGTTTATACATGAAAACAATCCATTCCATCTCAATTTTTGTGACGAATAAAAAATTAAACAGCATTTACGGAATTAACGGAAAAAACCGCACATAATTTCAATTTCTCGAAGAGTAATGATTTCTGCAATTTTTAAATATACAAATCTTAGTAAAGCATTAGGAAAATGTAAAACTAAAAATAAAATCTAGTGGTTTTTCTTTTTTTCCTTTCTTTTCTTCGGAAGGCCTGTTAGAAGCTTGCATACCTAGATTTGCAGTAAGCATTCAAATATCGTATAATTAATTTTAAAAAAATTAAATAAATATAAAATTCATGTTAAAAAAAATTTAACTTTTTAATAATAGATTTCATTTTTTTTTAAAGTGACTAAATGATATGTACTCCACGACTATATATAGCATTAATTACTATGTAATGAGCATTTTTCCTACTTAGACAATTTGTTGAAAATAAATTATATTTACAATCTTAAAAAGCGCAAGTGCTATTTAATTTTTTTTAAAATAAAAAATAAATACAGCACTTATATAAAAAAAATATTTATTATTTATTAATAAATTTTACTCTTTTTAAAAATGATTATACCAAATTTATACACTCATCGTTACTCTTTTAGGTTACGGGAGAGATTTGGATTTAGACGTGAGAGTTTCGGGCTGCGATGGATTTAGCGATTGCCTCTTGACACCACATCCTAATGTCATTCGAGGGAGGTAGGTAAACTTAAGTGGTGGTTATGCAAACTCGCCGCGTGGGTACTGGGCAGCCGTAAGGCCTCTTATATAATTTTGAGCCCGGAAGAATGTATTATGTACGGGCCCAGCTTCAATATTAATCCCAGGAAATCCAACCCAAATAATGCGTTTTCTTATTTATATTTTTTAAAGATATTTACAAGATAAGTCAAGCGCATTTTATTAAAATAAATAAAAAAAATTAAGATTTATATAAAAAAATTTATTTTTTAAAAATAAAATATACAAGACTTACAAATTCTAAAATTGTATCTAATATATATATATATATTTTAAGAACATCTATTTCAGTACAACAAAATGATTTCTTGGGCATGAAATAATCAGATAATTGCTGTTTTCGGGCGATTGGCAAAAGCCGGGGGGGGGGGGAGAGCGGGGAGGGTAAAGTTTAATTTGGGCGATGATTGAAAAGTCAAATGTAAGGAGGAGGAAAATTAAATGAATCACGAGCTCAGCAACTAGCGCAAACAAACCAACCAACCAACCAACCAACCAACCCGGCCGAAAGACTGGAAGACACAAATAAATTGATAATGATCATGAGGGTGTCGTGTTAGATAAGCTAATTAATACATGCGTACATCTACCCCCGTCCCAATGTAGGTAAGAGAGCTTTAAATATCAACTTCACCCTCCTTCCTTGATGAACCCTAATTCTACCACACAAAATTCTCTCTACTTTCTCGCTCTATTTTTCTCAAGACTCTCTTCGATCGATCTCTTCTCCTGACTGCGATTATAAGTAAGAGCTATATATTTCTCACCTCTTTCCTTTCACTTCTGCTTAATTTGAGAAACCGCATATATACACACACTTACACTAGCCAAAACTGATGAGTTTTTTTGTCTGTTTATTAGTAACAAGTGATCAGAAAAAATTGTTCTGAATGCTAACCAAACTTAACAGTAACAAAAGAAAGCAGCCAGCGCAAGCACTATCTTTCTTCTATTTCTCTACCTAGATTTTGTTCCTTATGTGTGCTGTACACTGTACAGTGGCTAATGAAGTGGTCATAGTTGATGAAATTCCATTTCCCAAGGAGATTGTCGCCACAAAGCCCCTGTCGCTCTTTGGTCATGGTACACAACTTTGTCATGCTTGATTTATATCTCTTTGCTACCAGTTATAAGATTGTTAGGTTTAGTTTTAGTATGTTATTTTATATTTTGTGGATTATGACCTATATTTTTTTTTTTGGATGCGACAGGAATTACGGATATTGAAATACACTTTTTACAAATTAAGTTCACAGCAATTGGAGTTTATTTGGAACCCAAAATTGTGAACCATCTACAGCAATGGAAGGGGAAACCTGGAAATGCCCTCGCTGAGGATGATGGCTTCTTTGATGCGCTTATATCTGGTACAGTAATTTCTGTTAATTCAAGTCTATGGTTTGCTGTTGCAACCAATCTAAGACATAATATTATTCGAGATAGCAAGTCACTTGTCTAATTAAGAGGCTAATTTTAAACTTCCCAATGCTAATATGATAATTAAACCATATACATATTTGTATGTATATGCAGCTCCGGTAGAGAAATTTCTACGAATCGTGGTGATTAAGGAGATCAAGGGGTCCCAATATGGAGTACAGCTAGAGAGCGCAGTGAGGGATCGATTGGCTGCCGATGATAAGTATGAAGATGAGGAGGAGGCAACCTTGGAGACACTCGTTGAGTTTTTCCAGTCTAAATATCTCAAGAAAAATTCCATCATCACATTTGATTTTTCAGCAACTTCTGGCACTGCCGAGGTATGCTATAATTAGTTAGTAATCCGATAATTAATTACGTACATATGCTAATTAAATATTATTAAATGCTGATACGTACCAACCCGTACGTGCATATATATTCGTGTCTATGGTTTTAGGTTGCTTGTTCGACTGAAGGGAAGGAGTCGTCGAAAATAAAGGTGGAGAACGCAAACGTGGTTGAGATGATCCAGAAATGGTACTTGGGAGGGACTAGAGGGGTGTCTCAGACAACCATATCCTCCTTAGCTAATACCCTCTCTGCCGAGTTATCTATCTAAATGATCAAATGAACATTTATCATTTTGTTCACTGCCTCTAGCTAATAAATTACGTCTATGCATGGGTTGATTTTGGTGCTGCTAGCTCTAGCTAGCTAGCTTCATGTTAATTATATATGCTCCATCGATCTCTCGCTGGCCTGATCATTTGGAACTTTTGTCCCTCTACTACAAAAGCCTGTTTGGTTTGCTTCTATATGAATAAGATGCTCTTTTTTTTTTTTGAATGATTAGTCTTAATTTGCTGCCCAAGTGATGCTTTGCTTCTTCTCCCTATGCAACAATTATATTTTCTTTCACAACAGAATGGTGGAATGAATTCATAATAGGAATACAAATCAATGAAGTACTTTAAAAAGTAAGAAATATAAATAGGTTTTTATAAAGTAGGACGTAAGACTTATTTTTTTGGTAAGTGTAACACTTTCTTTATCTTTGCCACTTGGCCAGGGTAATTATTTATTCTGTAGCGAAAAAACTAAAAAGTTAGCCGACAGCCATATCATGTGACCATCCCAAGTTTCCAACCCGCAGTTTCCTCCTTTAGTTTGGTACAAGACTTGGTTCTGAAAAATGAAGGGGAGGTTTGAAAGTAAGGTGAGTCCGTGAGAGAGTCGGATTCTTGGGAGTTGGAAGCTTCTAGAACGAGCTTTCCACCGACCTATTCTATCCTTTTAAATAGGTTGCATGTGTTTGGTTGTTAAATGAAATTTAATTCATCTCAAATAAATGACCTTTGTCACACGTAAACCTATACACTATTTTTTTTTTCTAGGTTTATTCTTCTTAAATTAATTAAATTTTTTTTACTCATTATTCATGTACCAAATATTTGATAAAAGAAAAATAAATAAATATGATGTGTGGTATGTGGGTTTATGTTTAGAATTTTTTCAAATAAATTATTAATAAGATCTACTACTTTTTTAATTTCTCATAAAAAAGTTAAATTCATTTAAACATATTTTCTATATTTCAATCTAAAAACCTATTTCATATCTACTACTTTTTTTTTCAATCTAAAAAAATTAAATTTATCTTAATAGAATTTATAAAATATTACTATTTATAATTCAATTTAATATTCAAACGTAAATATTTCTACTGGACTTTAATTAAAATTGTTAAAAAATGAAATAAAATTAAATTAAAAATAATGATAAATTACGATAAAATTAATAGAGCAAAAGGAAAAAAAGTTGATGCCTTTAATTATGTTAGATGAATACTGTACGGTTACGTGATCCTAACAAAACCAAAAACTGTCGAAAGAAGAAATACGACCCAACAAGACATGGAAACAAGGCAACCCCAACAAGAACCCAAATAAATAAATAAGCCTCTGCCGTACACAATTCCTGAATATCAAGGACCCTCCCTGTTAATGTAAAAAATTACGCGATAGATCCCAACGAAAGAAAGAATTATCTCTTACTACATATAATGATGCATTTCACATTCATCTATAAAATAAATAAAAATGAGAGACACAAAGATTTATATAATTCGGCCTAATAACTGACAATCAATTATCTTAATATTTTCAAAATTCAAACATTTAATCATGTCATGCACATGTGAAAGATGACAATCAATCATCTTTCAAAATTTTCAAATTCACTTTTCAAAAATATTCATGCACATGTGGAAAATGTATTTTAATGCTTTATGATAAAATATTAATTTTGAGCCTTAATCCTAATTTCGAATTTTTAAGAGATTTACAATATTACTCTATGACTTTAATGTGAACTTGTTCCCTTCTTGCTCATGCTTGGTTCCTTGATGTACTTGATTCTATTGTGTGGACAACTTGAGTTTGAGACTCCTTTATTCTTTGAATTCATTTGTTATCATCAAAATCCATGTGTAGATTTTTAATAACATGAAACTTGAAATCTTGGGTTTAACAATCTCCCACTTTTTGATGATGACAAATACTTGATAGAACCTGAAGCCTGTATTAATACTTAAGCTCCCCCTGAGAATGTGCGTTAGTTTTTCAAGCAAAAGTATAAATATAATTCCAAGCATATATAACAAGTTTAGCAATTTAAACAATATTAATGTTCTAGTTTAAAACTTCTCCCCCTTTTGGCATCATTAAAAATGATCGGCAGCAAGTAAATAGACTGAAAAAAACGGTGCGTTAATAGACACTGTAGATAGTTGAAAAAGGGAGCCGTCCGTGACCCGACAAGTGTTGCAAGGCCTTGAGGCCTAACTCTATGAATTTAGTGCGGCTGAAGATTGAAACAATCACCTGATGTTGTTGACAAACGGGATCGAAGGCTCTGAGTTTCTATAAAAAAATGATTATTTTCACCTATCTGATACAAAAAAAAATATCGCTTCTTGACCTGAGTTCTGTTTTTCCATAACGATAGAATAGCCGAACAATTCTCTTCCACTAATGTTCTAGACTTGAATCAGGAACCCTTGACGCATCAACCATCAATTTTCTCTCCTGAGGCCGTCAATACCATGATAGGAGCAGAGAACCGTTTTTCTAATAGGGCTGATTCTGAGATTATTGCAAAATCAAGAATGCTCAGTAGTCAATATGCTGCCTCTGTTACGATCATGTCTCGGAGGTTAATGGCGAGAGTGAGTGAGATTGATTATCTTAACATCCAAATATCTGAGTTACGATAGAAGCTTACTAATAAGGATAGAGAATAAAAGGCTAAAGCAAAAAAACAAAGAGTTGAAAAAATTTACAGATTGGTATGCTCATGATCTGCAACCACGAATAGAGGAGCTGGAACGAGAAAGGGTTCAGATACAAGATCAACATCGGCAGATAACAGCAGAGGTTCATCGTTTACTAGAAAAATAGGGACAATCTACTGTTAATCTCGCTGGCTTAGTAAGAAAACTTTTGACAATGTGTGTCCAGCATATCTTGTATTTCTTTTGACTAAATAAGATTTGAAGAGACAATAGTTTGTCTTGTTCTTTATGCTATCTCTATAAAATTAGTCTTAAAGTTCATCCGATTTGCATCAAATCTTATTCTCATCTCTATAACTCATCTGCATTCCTTCAACATTCTCACTTTAAGTTTTTCAATTCTTTTCTTAATGGCTCATTCTTCTAACATTCCTCTAGATCCATCCATGAGGTATTCTACACCTCAATCTCCTGTCCTTTCTACAGCTACCATTGGTGTCATGTTGCAGCAAGAGAATAATAGTTTGGCTAATAAGTCAGACTCCGATGCTATCTACGACTTGGTGAGTCTTGGGACTCGCTACTCATCCTCTATCGTTGCTTTTTCCCAGCGGGTACAAGCCAAAAACCATGAGGTTGAAAGGATTAAAGAACAAATTGTTGTACTTTAACGAATTGTTCAAGAGTCTCACACAAGGGAATGAATCATTTGGCAGAAGAATAAACAGTTGAAATCTCTATTAGATTCTTCATTCCGCTTGCCAGTTCCCATGGATAGGGATGACATGATATTGTATGAAGAGAATGAGCGTCTCAAACATGAGGCTAAGAACCTCAAGTTTATGTAAAAGTATTAAAAAAAATATCTCCCTATTTTTATGAACTCTGGTCTACCTTTTAAGAGATATTCATAACATGCATCATACCTATTTCTCTTCTAATTATACACAATCTATCTTCTGGTAAAGGTTTTGTGAATATATCTGCTAACTGATTGTGTGTGTTTGTGAACTCTAGTATTATATCACCTTTCTGCACTTGATCTCGAAAAAAATGATATCTTAGTTCTAGAATGTTGTATTGGGTTCTTTGAAAGATTTATAGCACTTGTATTATCACATTTGATTGGAATGTGATTATACATGAGTTTAAAATCTTTAAGTTGTTGCTTCATGTAAAGAACTTGAGCACAACAACTACCCGCAGCAACATATTCTGCCTCAGCAGTAGATAGTGCAACAAAGTTTTGTTTTTAACTAAACCAGGAAACTAGTGCATGACCTAAGAAGTGACATGCTCCACTAGTACTTTTTCGATCTATTTTACAACCAGCATAATCTGCATCTGTGTAGCTGATTAGATCGAAAGATGTGTGTTTAGGGTACCATAACCCTAGGTTAATTGTACCACTAAGATATCTAAGAATGCGCTTAACTGCAATTAAATGTGATTCTTTTGGAGATGATTGAAAGCGTGCACATAAGCACACACTAAAGATAATATCTGGTCTACTAGTTGTCAAATATAATAAGCTACCAATCATACCTCGATATACCTTCTAGTCAACTGGTTTACCGGATTCATCTTTATCAAGTTTAGTAGATGGGCTCATTGGTGTTCCAGTTTCCTTAGCACCTTCCATCCCAAACTTCTTCAGCAATTCCTTAATATATTTTGATTGATTGATGAATGTCCCACTTTTTACTTGCTTAATTTGCAATCCGAGAAAGAATGTAAGTTCTCCCATCATGCTCATTTCAAATTCATCCTGCATAGTCTTAGCAAAAACTTGACACATATTTTCATTAGTAGCACCGAATATTATATCATCAACATAAATCTGAACCAAAAGAATATCATCATTTTCGTATTTAATGAAAAGAGTTGTGTCGATTTTTCCTCTTGAGAAACCTTTTTTAATCAAGAAACCACTGAGTCTCTCGTACCACGCTCTAGGAGCTTGTTTGAGTCCATATAGTGCTTTTGTGAGTTTGAAAACATGATTTGGAGAAATATGATTTTCAAAACCTGGAGGTTGCTCAACATATACCTCTTCATTTATAAAACCATTTAAGAAAGCACTTTTAACATCCATTTGAAAAAGTTTGAAATCTTTATAACAAACATATGTAAGTAACATTCGAATAGCTTCTAATCTTGCGACGGGTGCATATGTCTCATCATAATTGATTCCTTCTTCTTGATTGAAACCTTGGGCTACAAGTCGAACCTTAGTTCTAGTAATGACTCTGGACTCATCTTTCTTGTTTCTAAAAACCCATTTTGTTCCAATAATAGTATGATTTTTGGGTTTAGGAACAAGTGTCCAAATATCATTTCTTTCAAATTGATTAAGCTCTTCTTGCATAGCTATAATCCAAGATTCATTAAGAAGTGCTTCATCAATATTTTTAGGTTCAATTTGAGATAAAAAAGTAGTATGATTGCAAATATTTCTAAGAGATGATCGAGTACTTACACCTCGAGAAGGTTCTCCCAGAATTTGTTCCACTGGATGATCTTTCACAAATTTCAATTGTTTGGTTGCATCTTGTATTAAATTTTCTCCTGATGTCTCCATGTTGGACTTCCTCTATTGTGTTCTTTTTGTTGAGATTGAGACTTTCCGTATTATTTATACCTCCTGTTTCTTCATCAATGGATTTCTTGGAGAGTAGAGAATTAGATTCATCAAATACTACATGCATAGATTCTTGTACAGTCAAAATCTTTTTATTGAATACTCTATAAGCTTTACTATTAGTAGAATATCCAAGAAAAATACCTTCATCAGATTTTGCATCAAATTTGCCTAAATTATCTCTGTCATTCAAAATAAAACATTTATATCCAAATACATGAAAGTAACCAATGTTGGACTTTTTCTCATTCCAAAGCTCATAGGGGGTTTTATCTAATTTAGACCTTAACATAACTCTATTTATAACATAACATGCATTACTTACCGCTTCGGCCCAAAAATAATTAGGCAAGTTGTTCTCATTAAGTATTGTTCTTGCCATCTCTTGAAGAGATCTATTTTTCCTCTCTACTACCCAATTTTGTTGAGGAGTTCGTGGAGCAGAAAAATTATGCACAAAACCATTTTCATCACAAAATATTTCAATATTTTTATTAACAAACTCTTTTCCCCTATCACTTCGGATACTTGAAATAGTATAGCCCTTTTCATTTTGAATTCTCTTACATAATTTGATAAATGCATTATGTGCCTCATCTTTATGAGCAAGAAAGATGACCCAAGTATATCTAGAGAAATTATCAAAAATAACAAATGCATAATATTTTCCTCCTAAACTTGCAACTCTATTTGGTCCAAAAAGATCCATGTGTATCAGTTGCAGTGGTCTAGTAGTGAAAATATGTTTCTTGGTTTTAAAAGAAGTTTTTGTTTGTTTACCAAATTGGCATGCATTACAAATTTTGTCTTTAAGAAAATTTGCCTTTGGTAAACCTCTTACAAGATCATTTTTGGAAAGTTTAGAAATAAGTTCCATGTTAGCATGACCTAGTCTTCTATGCCATAGCCAACTAGTTTCATTTTGAGCTGAAAAACAAATAGTATCTTGTGAGGTAATTTTTTCAAAATTGATTGTATAAACATTGTTGCTTCTAAAAGCAGTAAAACAAATATTATAATCATGATCATTCAAAATAATGCACTTATCCATTTTGAAAGTAACTGTAAATCTTTTATCACATAATTGACTTATACTCAAAAGATTATGTTTTAGACCTTCAACAAGTAGAACATCTTCAATTATGAGAGAAGATTTATTACCAATTTTACCTATTGCCACGATTTTTCCTTTCGAGTTGTCTCCAAATGTCACGTGTCCTTCTTCTTTATATCTAAGATCAAAGAACTTAGTCTTGTCTCCCGTCATGTGTCTTGAACATCCACTATTTAAAAACCATTTGTTTTTGCTTGTAGAGGACTTCATGCATACCTATAAAAACAATTAAAATGATTTTTCTTGGTACCCAAGTTCTTTGGGTCCTTTATTTATTAGTATTAGAAGAAACAAGATTTTTAGGTACCCATATGGCCCTAATAGTTATTGTATGCTTTCTTCTAATGGGACAAGCATGATAATTATGACCATTTCTATTACAAAAATTGCAAATAACATATAGCATATATGAAGAACTTGAGCGATTATAATAGTATCCTTTTTTGACAAAATTATTATAAAAAGAATTTTGAATATTGGACTTTGATGTAGAAGGATTATCAAAGAAGTTTTTATAAGATTTGTATTTTTATTTTGGCATATATCCCAAGCCTACCTTGTCAAAAACACATCTTTGAATACCAAGAAGTTTTTCAAAATTTCTTTTTCCATTCGTAAAGTTTTCAACAATATTTTCTAAATCAGTTTTCTTCTTATTCAACTCAAGATTTTAATATTTCAAAACAATACTTTCTTTTCTTAAAATATCAATTTCGTTTGTTAAAGAAGAATTTTTCTTTTTCAAAGCAGTATACTTGATACCCAATTTTTCAAATTCCTCATATACCTCTTCTAAAACATTTTGCAATTCTTCGTATGAAGGATCTTCAATATTATCAAGATTTGTTACCTCAATGTCATCTTTAGCCATAAGACAAAGATTTGCTGATTCTCCATTGCTTGTTTCACTATTTGAGCTACTTGAATCATCATTCCATGTAGCTTTCATTGCTTTCTTGCCTTTGTTTCGATCTTTCTTTAGCAGAGGAAAGTCTGGCTTGATATGACCAGGCTTATTGCATTTATAACAAATTAAAGTGTCATTTTTATCTGAATCTTTCTTGAAAAACTTTTTGAAAGATTTCCTCGGAGGAGTTTTATTTTTCTTTAAGAACTTCTGAATTCTTCTTGTTATCATCGCAACTTCTTCATCTTTGTCGTCATTTTCCTCATCTTCATCACTTTCACTTTCATGAGGAACAGCTTTAAGTGTCAAGCTCTTCTTTGGCTTTCCTTCTTCTTCTCCTCTTTTCAATGTGTACTCATGGGTGATAAGTGATCCGATGAATTTATTCACTTCGAGCTTCTTGAGGTCTCTAGTTTCAAGAATCGTTGTCACTTTTGATCTCCAACGTTTTGGTAGAGACTTGAGAATTTTTCTTACCATCTCCACTTTAGAATAAACTTTGCCAAGAGCTGTCAAGCTATTTATGATGTTAGTAAAACGAGTGTACATACTAGAAATAGATTCATCATCATTCATCTTAAACATTTCATATTCATGAGTAAGAATATAAATTTTTGATTCCTTGACTTGAGAAGTTCCTTCATAAGTAACTTCCAAGTTATCCCAAATTTCCTTTGCCGTAGCGCAAGTCATTACTCTATTAAACTCATTACCATTGAGAGCATTATATAATAAATTCATAGCAGTTAAATTCAAAGTATAAAGTCTATCGTCTTCACGATTAAACTCTTCTTCTTCCTTTTTGACCTTTACTCCATCAACCACTTTTGTTGGAATATAAGGTCCATTTACAATGCATTTCCAGATTTCTCGACCTTGAGCCTGAAGGAATATTCTCATTCTAACTTTCCAGAATGAGTAATTGTCTCCACAAAAGAGTGGAGGCCGACTGCTAGATTGACCTTCACCAAATGAAGCTGCAATGTTAGCCATAAGATCTTAACTCAAAAGATAGTTAATCTTATAACAGAGCTTTAGCTCTGATACCAATTGTTGCCCAGATGACTAACACAAGAGGGGGGGTGAATTGAGTTGTATTTAAAAAAAATAACAATTATAAATCAAATATACAATATAAAATATAAACAAAATATGAAACAACAATAAATATAAAGAGTAAGGGTAAGAGAGAAGCAAACTCAGTATGTTAACGAGGTTCGGCCCCACTGCCTACGTCCTCGCCTCAAGCTACCCCTTGAGGATCCCCGAATTCACTATTCAACCTCCTTCAGGTGGAGATAGAAACCTATTACACCTTTGAACAACACCGCTACAAAGGATCCGTGTAGAACACCCTCTACACTTGCAATCACCTCACACGTGGTGATTCAACTATTCCCTGTGTAGAACACTTTCTACACGCACAAGGGTTATACACACCCTTTTACTGATACAAGAATTGATAGTGGGTAGAATATCAGAAAACACTCCTCAATGAGTGAAATAAGAACAATACAGCACAAACTATATCTCTCAAAATGAACAAGGGTTAAGGCTCAATGCTTAGAGAAGAGAGAATGAAAGCTTTGAATGAATATTGTATGCTCTTGGTGTTGTGAATGTGAAGCTCTCAAATGATCTATTTATAGGCATATGAGACTTCATATTCAAATTTAAAAAGATTCACATGTCAAAGACATCATCATTCACTTTTCAAAAATTTCAAACCTAATCTTTTTACTTTTTGCATGTGACAAAATGAGCACACTTTACTTTTCAAAAATTTCAAATCTAATCTTTTACTTTTTGCATATGACAAAAAGAGCACACTTTACTTTTCAAAATTTTCAAACAAAGACATCTATCTTTTGCATAAGTCAAGAAAAACATCCATCACTTTTGAAAATATTCAAATAAAACATGAACATGTGAAAGATGACAATCAATCATCTTAATATTTTCAAAATTCAAACCTTTAATCATGTCATGCACATGTGAAAGATGACAATCAATTATCTTTCAAATTTTTCAAATTCACTTTTCAAAAATATTCATGCACATGTGGAAAATGTATTTTAATACTTTATGATAAAATATTAATTTTGGCCTTAATCCTAATTTTGAATTTTTAAGAGATTTACAATATTACTCTATGACTTTAATGTGAACTTGTTCCCTTCTTACTCATGCTTAGTTCCTTGATGTACTTGATTCCATTGTGTGGACAACTTGAGCTTGAGACATTTTTGAATGTGCTTCCAAGTGTAGAAGTGTCAAGTTGTATCAAGGATAAGTCCATGATCGTATTCCACAGGGACAAAGGGTTATCAAAGCGTATATGAGATTTTTGAATAATAAATATGTTGACTATGAGAGATGAAAATAAAGTTAAAATGCAATGCAAAAAAATAAAAATAAATAATCGAAGTTGAAATTTTAGTTTCTAATAAAAAAGACAAATGAACAAACACTTGGGTTGGGTATGAGACTCTCTTTATTTTGGATTCTAGATAATTTTCTCGATTAACAATCCAATCAAGGCATTGATAAACGGAAGATAAAAAGTTATGCTCAAGTTTAGCAATATTTTTCTAAGGGATTCTCTATTTTACTAGCCAAACGCACATTAACAATCAATTGAGAGAAGCCTTGATAATTTTCAAGTTTTTGTTGTGCCTTACGTCAACAACAAAACAAGAGTACGAGCCGCAATCTATTTTCAATTTAAATTCAACTAGTAATTTAGTGAAATCAACATTCAACAACAAAATATGGCATCAAACTAGAACTCAAAATAAATTAAGTTTCATTCCACAACTCAAGTTTTAGAAATTAGCTACATGATATTTCTAGCAATAAAAATTAATCTAAGTAAAGCCATATCAAAAACTAAGAAAATACTAACTAACAAACCTTAGAATGAAAAATAAATAGTCTATAAAATATCAGCTCAAAGAAATAAAACAAACGAGACTAAACAAATAAATAAACTAAGAAAACTAAAATGAAGCTGCCACCTCAAGACGCCAAACGAGTAGCATGTTTGAAGGCAAAATTCATTATAATAGACAATTTTACAATTTCTCGTTGTCTCACATATCTCTCAATATAATTATGGATTAAAGAGGATATCTTCCTTGAGAGAAAATCTTTTGAAATTATTGTATGTGTGGTGGAGTTTGTACCTAGGAAACTTCAATAGATTTGTATAGATTTCCTCTTTATATATAGGTCTATTTCTTTGAATCTTTGGACTGATTAGGTTCAACTTGACTTATGAAACCTTTTTTTTTAAGTTTGAGTCTCTTTCTTTATTTTTTTATTAACTTTATCTCTTAACTTGATTTTCAACTTTTATCTTAAAAGCTAAATTTATAGGCGGCTGATTTTCCCCCTACAGATTATATCTCGGGGCTAATATCCTCACGGCCAAGCTACTCTTTGTTAAGATTTAAATGTTTTATTTCATATTTATTAATATTTATTGGAAGTTCTAGTCGTTGGTGGGTTTGACCAAGTCTTTAGGAATTTGTTATTTAATTCGTAGCAGAGTTAGTGTCTTAGTTGTGGTGCTA
>QGSO01000586.1:185000-191374 GCA_011037825.1 Carya cathayensis
ATACAATATATTATCACTATAATATTATATACTATAATATATTATATTATATATAATATAATACATTAAAACCGGTAAAACCGGACCGAACCGGATCAGAAACCGGAGTATCGGTTTAGGAGGATAACCGGTGCGTAATCGGTTTTAAAAAATACAAACCGGTACATACCGGTTCTGTAACAGCCCGCTAAAATTATCAGTTTTGGATTTTTTTCCCGACAGCAATCACATCTCTCTCGTTTTTACCCTCATCTGGAATCACGCGTATAGATTATCTTTTCCGTAAATCACGTAATTTGTTCTTCACCGACAGCTGTAAAATCATGAACAATTTTATCCTAAGCGTTGTACCTCGATGGCGTTTTTCCGGATCTTATCTATCGAATTTCAAAGTATTAGATAAGCTTGTTTTTAAAGTAGCACAATTATAATAATTTAATGAGCTATGAAAATATTATAATTGTGGATATTTATTTAGATTAAATATTTAAATTCTTTTAAGATATTAAGAGGTTTAATTTTACGTTGAAAATTCTTATTTAAATTTAAGTGTTTTATGCACTTTGATTAATTAATGATACTTTATCATTTTATATAATGATGAAGAAAATATTATTTTATAAATTTTAGTTTATAAAATAATATTCTACCTTAATTCATCGTAGTGTTTTATTTAAAGTGTTTTATTTAAAATAAAACATTTAAGCGTTTTTAATCAGTGTTTTAACTCACTGTTGGTTTATTTGAGGATCCCGAAATGTAGGATTGAAGCGTTATACTCTGGCCCTACCTTTTTCTCTTCACTTTTTCTTTTTTTCTTTTTTCTTTTTCTTTCTTTTTCTCTCCCTCTCTCTCTCGTGGCCGACGGATTGAAGCTCCTCCATAGCCGTTCGTGTTGAAGCTCCAGCCGGCGCCACCTCCGGCCGCCGGACCCCACCTCCCACTCCGGCCTCTTCCTCTCCCTCCGGCGAGTCCAACCATGCCGGTGGTGTACTAAACCGACTTCTCACTCTCTCTCTTTCTCCCTTCAAAGATATGGGTCTCTAGGGGTTTTTCTCATTTTTGGACCACCATACACGGCCAAATCAACCACCAAGCACCACCATTGGACTCACCTCATCAAGGGCTTCCTCCCCATGTCTTTCTTTTTCCCAAACTCTCACTTTTCACATATGGGTTTCTTAAAAACACCCGTTCGGTTTCACCACCGTGCGCCGCCGTACACGGCCACCCGTGGTGTTTCACCACCACCATCTTGTTCCTCTCATCCTCATGAACCTCCCCAAGAAATTTCATGACCAACGGAGCTTCGTAGAGCCCTCACTCTCCTACACTCTCCAAGGCCAAAAATGGTTTCAAACGGCCGATCCGCCGCCGTTAGCCACCGTCCGACCACCACCTCGCTACCACAGCTCCACCACATGTTCATCTACCTATCCCTAGCTTGCCATGAAGTTCTATGAATTTTCGCTACCTCGCGTTTCCGCTCACCGTTCGGATTTACTGTTCACGGCGTGATGCCGCCGTGCTCCGTCACCTTTGACCACCACGAGGCGACCGTGAGTCTTCCAAGACCACGCCTAGCCTTTCTCAAACCCAAACTACCACTTTGTGTGGTGGACAGCCACCGTACGCGATGTTACCGCCACGTACGTTCTTCTGACGCATGTTCGTGACGAGTAGCGAGCGACGCACGTGTTATCCCGTCGATGGTATAACCCTCTATCTCTAGTTATTTTACGTTTAAAATAGTTAGTTGGTTGGTTTGTGAATTGTGTAGTTGTATTTGTGGAGTTCGTTGCGTAGTTGTGAAGCGAAGTGTGGTTGTGAAGTGTTGAGTTTGATTGTGTATTTTGTGGACTGTGCTGTGAAGTATAGGCGTGAGATGGATGCCGTAGATGTGATACGGCGGGTTGTGTGAAGAGAATACGCGTGTAGCGTATTCTGTGTAATGCAGCGACGCGCCGCGCGACGTGCGCTGTAGTGATGTGTGTCGTAGAAGGAAGGGAGTACGCATGTAGTGTACTCCGTGTTGTATGGCGATGCATCGTGTGATGTGCATCGTGTTGATGAGTGTTGTAGCGAAGGAAGTACGCGTAGCGCGTACTCCGTGTCGCGTAGCGATGCACCGTGAGACGTGTATCGCAGTGATGGGTTTTGTAGTGTGAATGGAAGAGAGTTCACGTGAGTGTACTCTGTACTAAGTCGTGATACACCGGATGGCGTGTCACGAAGGGTTGGATGGCGTAGCAGAGAAGTGTGGAGCGTATGGTGTAGTGTTGGGAAACTGTATGACAGTGTCCCGAAGCAGTGATGATATGGATTATAGTCCGGGGTGACTGGTGTCATCTTGTGGTTGACTATGGCTAAGAGTATATGGATTGAGAAATGAGTTGTTTGTTTGGTTGTTATTGATAATTTTAATGAACTTGTTTTAGTGCAAAGGCTTTCTGAAGTCAATTTATCTCTTCCGAGTATAGTGAAACCTCAAGTTGGCCGTGGTGTTGCAAGTGCTTACAATATGGCAATTGAGTTCAGAAGTGAAAATCTTAAGGACTTGAGTGTTCCTCTTCCAGCTGTTGTGCAGTTCCTCGTGTCTCGCGCTCTATTCTCATAGAACGCGACGATCGAGGTAAGTTAGCCTCTAACTTACTATCAGTTTATTGTGTATGTGTGATGGGTAAGAGAACTACAATTTATGTATGTATGTTATCGTATATGCCATGTCATGCTATGTCATTACATGTTTATCTGTTACGTATGATTTAATCTCTCATGAATAATTATCTGTTAAATAATCTTTTCTGCCATACAATGATGTATGTTATAAGTATGCCATGTTAAGTATGCCATATGATACATGTATGCCATGAAATGTTTATGATTAAATCATATTATGCCATTTACAAGTATACGCCATGTTAGAAAAGTATATGATATTAAATAATATCACATGCATTAAGAAAGATAAGACATGTTATGTTATAATAATGCGTGGGGCCACAACAACTGTGGAGTACGTATTATATTTATGTTATTTATAATGCGTGGGGCCACAACAACTGTGGAGTACGTATTATATTTTATGTTATTTATAATGCGTGGGGCCACAACAACTGTGGAGTACGTATTATATTTTATGTTACTTATAATGCGTGGGGCCACAACAACTGTGGAGTACGTATTATATTTATGTTACTTATAATGCGTGGGGCCACAACAACTGTGGAGTACGTATTATATTTATGTTATGTTATTTATAATGCGTGGGGCCACAACAACTGTGGAGTACGTATTATATTTTATGTTATTTATAATGCGTGGGGCCACAACAACTGTGGAGTACGTATTATATTTTATGTTATTTATAATGCGTGGGGCCACAACAACTGTGGAGTACGTATTATATTTTATGTTATTTATAATGCGTGGGGCCACAACAACTGTGGAGTACGTATTATATTTAATGTTATGTTACTTATAATGCGTGGGGCCACAACAACTGTGGAGTACGTATTATATTTATGTTACTTATAATGCGTGGGGCCACAACAACTGTGGAGTACGTATTATATTTTATGTTACATGAAGTATGGGGCCACAACAACTGTGGAGCATACACTACATGAGACACAGCAATTGTGACATGTAGAATACGTGGGGCCACAACAACTGTGGAGTACGTATTATATTTTATGTTATGTGAATTCATGGGGCCACAACAACTGTGGAGCATGAAGTATGGGGCCACAACAACTGTGGAGCATACACTACATGAGACACAGCAATTGTGACATGTAGAATACGTGGGGCCACAACAACTGTGGAGTACGTATTATGTTTTATGTTACTTGAATACGTGGGGCCACAACAACTGTGGAGTACGTATTAATGCACGTTATTAATCAAGACAATTAAATAAGATTCCAAGTTTATGTTAAGTCAAGTTTCAGATCAAGTTCATGTTATGTTATGCTCACGTACATGTTATGTTCATGTTCATGTTATGTTCCAAGTTCATGTTCACATCATGTTATGTTCACGTTTATGATACGTTCAAGCTCACGTTCATGTTATGTTATGTTCATGTCCATGTTATGTTTCACGTTCATGTTATGTTGATTGTTCATGTTATGTTTTAAGCTTAAGTTCATGCCATGTTAAGTCAAGTTCAGTTCACGCTTAAGTTCTGGTTAAGTCATGCTATATGTCAAGTTATACTATGTTTATGTATGACTATAATTATGCATTTATGCTTTTACTGCCATGCATGCATTTTTAACCTGTGTATAAGTTTTATGTTAACTTACTGAGATTTGTAATCAAATCTCACTGTGGTAGTCCCAACTACCATTCCCCCCGAATGGTAGATCTTGTTACAGGACCCAAAGGAGAATTGGAATCTGACCAACTGAATACGGTCGACTAGGCCACGGTGCGATGTTGATGATGGTATAGTATTTAACTTAGGTTAATACTTGTACTTTTGGAGT
The DNA here is from genome assembly GCA_011037825.1 of Carya cathayensis. Lineage (NCBI taxonomy): Eukaryota > Viridiplantae > Streptophyta > Magnoliopsida > Fagales > Juglandaceae > Carya > Carya cathayensis. The sequence continues at coordinate 189,494 of QGSO01000586.1, forward strand.
TGTATCTCAAGTATTCTTTTGATCACAACCATTTTAGACTAGTGTGGTGATCACGGCTTTTTAGTATGCCTTTATGTATGAATTATGTTTCAAGTATTTGGGATATATTTAGTTGGTGCATAGTATTGCTAAAGAAAAAGATTATCCGCTGCGAATATTGCATAATGTTAGATGCATGTTAGGAACATTGCATCTTATATGTCATGAACGGGGGCAGGTAACCTTGTGTTGCATGTCTCGACGCTTCAAATGTCCGTTCAATCCCAAGCGGAATTTGGGGGCGTCACAGGGTCGGTCCTAAATTTTGTCCAAAACCGGACTGAACCGGACCGGTTACACCCCTATCTACTCTGTATCACTCTTACGGCAACACACCTCCCAATCACTCTCCCTCATCATGATGAGAGACTCGTACGCACTGCCGCGAAGCACCTCCACGTTCAAACCAATAAGTAAGCCACAGCATGGCTCGTAGCCCAACAACCCCTCACATCGGCCACTGCACATCCATGAGAAAACCGCAAGCCTCCATGCACGCCCAGCAAGCCACCATGTCTCCTCCATAGGCAAGCAACAAACGATAAGCTGCAACACCACCAAGCCGTAGTCTCAATACCCTATGTTTTGCACCCATCAAAATAGAGCATTGTCAGCAACAATAGAAAATGCCGCGACTCAATGATGGAAACACCGCAGCGACTCCACTGCCCAGACCATGCATGACCGTGAAGGCCCTCCAATAACTGTCACACGTACACCACGCTGCAGCATCTTGCACCCGCGGACGAGTATCATCACGCATCCAAATTGGTATGGAGTTAACAAACAAACTATACGGATTCTTATATATTGGCAACATTTCAAAGAACAAAAATTACCCAGAGGTTCTACTATCCAGTTTTTTATAACTCAATAAAACTCAAATCTACAATGTCCTGGATGAGGATTTGGTGTAAAATAAATATTAAACATAATATGAAAATTCTAAAATATTACCTCAATTTATTTGTATTATTGTAAACTTAAATCGACACTTCACATCCTCAAGAGTCTTGAGTAGTGCTCATGCCCATTCTTGGCACTCGCATTTATCACAAGGTAATGTCCTCAGTACCCTAAGACAAGGATCTGGGCCCTTATTCCTCGACTTGAGGGGACCGCTACAATAGCATTATAAAATCCAACGGGCGGATTTGTCGAATGCGATTGTGATCCGCATTCGTAAAAGAAGTACCACATCCATCTGTTCTGGAGTTATTGGCGGAGATCTTCACATCTTTTTCTCTAGATTCTTGGTTAAAGAAAGCTGTAACATAACCAAATAGCTAGAATCAGATAGTCTGGATAACTAGAGGCCTTTCGAAGGAACGCACAGCAGAGCTAGAGTATGTGCTACACATGCCGGTAGGAACGAATCACAAAGATTGAGATCCGAAGGTGGGGGAGTTCAAATGTGCTGCACGTGTGGTGGTAGGTGGCAGGTAAACGTAGGGGTGAAAAAAAAAGAGTAAATTGTTAAACCGGACCGGACCGGTGAGTCAATCCGGTTCCATTTTTTACAAAATTGGTTGAAATCAGCATGGCTTCGATTTTCCTTTTTTTTAACACCAGACCAAACCGGACTGGATCAGCTCATTTAAATATATATTTTTTAATTTTCTATATTATATAAAATATTTTTTTATGTAATTTTGTATATTATATATAATTTTTATATCTAATATATATAATTATATATAAAATAATCTTGTATTATATACTAAATTACTAATTAAAATAACATAAAATTTTAAATCCTATATAAATAACTATATATGATCATTATAGTCTATAGTATTAGTAGGTATACTAATACAATATCTACATATATATTATAATATA
>QGSO01000586.1:191627-305354 GCA_011037825.1 Carya cathayensis
CACTATATTATTTTATACTATAATATTATATATATATATATATATATATATATATATATATATATACCGGTAAAATTAGAAGTGCCGGTTTAGGGGTGTAACTGGTGCAATATCGGTTATTCAAATCTTAAAATCAGTATATACCAGTTCGGTTCTAAGATATGTTTAAAACTAGACCGAACTGGACTGATTACACTCTTAGGTAAACGCGCTGGTACATCAAAAACTCATATAGCTGGGGTAGCGCGTGCGGATCATGTGGCGGTTGTTTGGCAACTCCTTCACCGAAATTTTGAAGATCGGTGACTAGTGAGCAAAGTGGCAGAGCGCAGGTGGCAATTAGATAGCCAAAAACCAGCAGATTAGACATTTTTAATCCAGTGGAGAAAAAGCAACAAAAAACTAATGAAAAACCGGAAAAACTATTGTGTAGCGATGAGGAGGAGAGCTCCTCCCGTCCGATAAAGGTTTACGGTTGAGGTAGTGTAGGTTTATGGTAAAGGTTCCACAGGGAGAGAGTCGGTATTCCAACTGAATTTTCTATATTGTTAGTCACTTCGCCACTCTGCATTTCGGGTGTGCTTAGCTAAGAAACATATGCATATTTGTATTTGCAGTGAAATACAATTCTTGCATTTAGAATTGGATGTTCATATCGAGATGTCCTTGCAGGAGAGAGATGCAGCTAGCAGGTCACACATTGCTCCCAATGCGATCAACATAAACTTTGCCATGAGCAATAATTGCCAATACATTAAGCAGTCAGTCTCGCAGTGCTAGTTGATTTGGCACGGTTTGATTCCAGTGCTCAACGTATTGGACATCAAAGCTGCACCTAGTTCGGTTGCATGCACTTTAAACTAAAATTGCAATGCTCAATGGAATGAGAGTTGACTCCACATAGATCTGAAATCAATTTCTTGTTTAACACTTCTCCGTTTAAAAGCGAATGAATGGATAAAAATGATATTAAAGTTCCAAGAGTATGACCCGAACTCAATCATCTCAATTTTCGCATGAGACTAGAAGGTAAGGGGTCTGCGAGACTGGAGCATCTTAAATTGTGATCTGCCTAGCAGCAACATAGAGAGACATCTGCAGTCTCCACTTCCAGCCAAACAAATGCAAAGTCTAAACCTAAATCTTCATCCCATGTCAGGGTTATCATTAAATATCTAAATTTCATTTGGTGAAAACAAAGCCAGAAACCATATGGTGACATCTATGTAGATTCGTCGACAAAACTACATAAATGAGTAGGCATCTTCTCGAGGCCTATGATACAACATTGACTTGAAGAGCATACATTCTTTCCAGTTTTTCACTCAGGGTCAACTGGTTAAGCTATAAAACGCAGTCTAGGATATAGGGAAAGGAGAAGGGAGAGAGAAGAAATGGTGATACATTTCAAATCAAGCTGATAAGATCCAAAATTGATTAACCATCTTTCAAAAACAAAACTAAAGGATTTCCAGGTTGCATCTCATCAAATCAAGTTATAAAGACATTTGTATTGTAAACCACAAAGACTTCCTACACAGCTGAAAAGTTAAAAGACACTCCATAAAGGAACACGACCAAATACGAAGCAAAATGATTTGCATTTTATGCACGAACAGGATTCCCAGCTCCAGCAGGACGAGGTGCTTGACCAGGCTGACCAGGCCTTGGCAGATCATCCTGAAAAGTCACAAAGTTGCAATGAACTATGTCTAGGAAATCATATAAATTATCAGTGCACACAGCAATCTACCAGAATCAGTTCAATAAGCAATATGGTTAGTTTTCAAAAAATAAATCATTCTTGACCTCCAGGAAGGTACAAAGAAAATGGAGGAAACAAGTTAGACATCTTGTCCAAGTGCAAGCATTACCATTTCACAGGGGATCACTACACTAGAACTCAATGTAGCAGAAACATCAGAAAACCTCATAAAAAACTTGTCAGTTTAAGCAGTAGCAAATCCATTGTTTTGAAGAAAAATTTCAGCATGTTCAGGAACTGTTTCAGAACTCAATTAAAAATCTCTGTTGGAAGGGAGAGATTTGTAGAGTTTAAAGACTTTTAAGAAAATAACAATCAGCACAAGAACATAATGTATGACAATTAAAAGCTATATAATAAATATAAGAATGTCTATTTCTTCTCAAATCTCGAATTACATGAAATAAAATCGAAGGCAAATGCAACTTATAATCAAAATCTCATCAACAGCAATGTAAAGATCATCCATAAACAAGCAGAAAACTGAAGCATATTATCCAAAAGCATACCCTACGCCTGATGAAGCGCTGTGGCGGCTCACGGTTCCTCCTATTAGTGCGAGAGCGAACCCGCACAACGTGCGAGTGAATCGCACATGAAACACAATACAGCATCTTTGCATACAGCTTGGGAAGAACATATTCTGCATAAAAGCGTAGATTCAAGCGACCATATACATGCTAGAAGAAAAAATTGTGAAAGGAGGAAGCGAGGATAATGGTATTACGGTCATAGACGCAGGCTTCTTGGACATCCCTAACTGCAGCTTGCTCAACAATGTTCCTCACAAGGAACCTCTTGATTGCCTTGTCCTTTTTTAGTTTTTTACAACACAAAACCCAAATCACAAGTCAACATACACAGTTTTAAGTCATATATACACTCAAACTTTCAGTCACTTATATAAGCTCATGTCTAATACACAACCACAGATGGAATAAGTATTCAGTAAACTTGGCACAATTGAAGCAAAACCCAAAGATCATAGATGATGATAAACAGAAACAGTCTCAATTAACGTTCTCGATCATTGTGAAACATTCCCATTTATTGGAACGTTATTATACAATTCATCTTTGTTTTTGAAATATTATCCACAAGCACCGTCACACAAATAAGCAATCTAAATCACTGCTTCGCACACATCATAGAAACATATATTACTACGTGTTTCCCCAACTGAAACCCATAAAAATTTCTGAAAGAGGATTTTTATACATACGAAGAATTCTATTATAGATTGACACAATTACATATCATGCAGAAATACCTTGGGACAGCATTTGCCGCAGTTGGAGCAGCGGATAAACTTAACGTGGCCACGACCGTGCTTGTTGCGTCCTCCATTCCTGCGCTTGAAAGTCTGCAGAAAGGAAACAAAATATGGGAGAGAGATTATGAAGAAATACGGAGAATAAAACAAAGAAGATTGGAGGGTTTATTTACAAAGATCTAACTGACCATGGTTGTGGGGATGGAGAGGCGGAAGAGATCTGAGGCGTATGACTCTCCGGCTCTGTCTTGCTAGGGTTTTACGCCGCTCTGGAGACTGATGATGGCTGGTGCTGCAGAATGATAAGAGAATGCACTTTATATTGGAAACTCCCACGGCGCACCCTAGCGATTAGCGAACAAAGTGATGATAATATGAATAAAGCTAGTGTGCCGCCCCAATGTTACCGCTCAAGTGTACCGCTCGGAAAAAAATTTTTTTTTTTTTTTTATTTAGTGATTAAGAAAGTGATTTTAAATATATTAGTGTATTTTTTTTTTTACTTCATAATTAAGAAAATGATTAAAAAAATAAAAAATGATAAAAAAAAAAAAAATTAACGCTGGGCAGTAAGCGGTACAATGCAGGCGGCATAGTAGCCGCACTCTAACATATAACCCCCTCCTTTTCGTAATATATTATTTGGAGGAAGGATACACATAATTTCATACAATAAATTTTATATATTAAAATATTATTTTTTTTTATTTTTTATTTTATTTTATTCTTATTAAACTAATTGAATTATTCTATTTATCATTTATACACTATATATTTATTATAGAAAAAATGAAAAAAAAAAATTAAAATAAGTATAGTGTGTGAAATATGAAAATGCTAAGAAGAATTTTCTTATTATTTTTCTCTCAATGCTTTTCTAGACAAAGCCTTATTTGCTTATACATTTTAGATAAGAAGAAATAAAATATATTTTTTTAAAATTAAATAAAATATTATTAAAATATAATTTTTTTAATATTAATTTTATTTTAAAATTTAAAAAAGTTAAATTATTTATTATATTTTGTGTAGAAATTTTAAAAAAGTTATAATATATTAGATGAGATAAGATAGTTTAATTTTATGTAATCGAATAAGCCTTACTAATGTACTATTCAACTACAGTTACTACATACCAATCAATCACAAATAATTTACGAGAGATAATACATCGTATGGTTACACAAATTATCTTATCTCATCTTATTTAATAATTATATTTTTTTTCAAACTCTCATATAAAATATGATAAACAATTGAACTTTTTTAAATTTTAAAATAAAAATTATATTCTAATAATATTTTATTTAATTTTCAATTTTTATCTCATATGTATAACAAGAGTAAATATATTATTTTGTTTTCGTTGGCATTTAACAAGGGATAACACCATCACATGGTTGGTTGTGTTTTTCTCTAAACGTGGTTAATTAATAAAGAAGATTAACGATTTTTTTTTCGGTAAATACGAATTTTATTAATAAAAAAAAGGCAAAGTCAAGTAAACAATATATATACAAGAGCAACACTTATGCATGTGTCTAAAGATACAAGAAAATCATGTACGTTCATATCTGCATTAAAGTCTATTATATTCAACCAATAAAATAAATAAGAAAAATTATAATCACTATTCTTATGCAACACACTACACATGATTTTTTTGTTTTTGTTATATTTTTTGCTTAGTAAGTATGTAATGTAGGAATGATGAGTAAAACAAACTCACTTAGTTTAGCAGGAATAAAATAAATTAAAAAAAAATTAAAATATGTAGGATATAGGATGATGAGTAGCATAGCCCATGGAATAAGTTTGAAGAAAAAAAATTCTAAGCTCTCGTCCATTATCTGTTCACTATTCTTAAAGATGTGACCATTCCTCTTCATCCATATGCAAGATCAACGATCTTGAATCCTAAAACCTTTATAATAACATTGGGAAAATGTACACTAAAATAGACACTGAAAGACAAAAAAAAAAAAAGTCACGTACATACATTGTATATAATTAAAATTGATTGTATCATAGTAATAGAACTTATACCCTTTAGTAACAACTTTACTCAAATTATTAAATAGAACTTACATCATGGCAGCGCTCAGTGTGTTTTTAATTCGGACCATGTAGATAATAGAGTCGAGGAACAATCATGTACTTCTTTACATGTTTGAACTCTGGAGTCTAGAGTGTATCTTAAAAAGTTTTGCAAAAATGTTCTTTAACTGGAAGAAACTTTACTGACGTTATTTCTTTTATGGCATGGAAACTAAGAAAATTAGATTTGAAGATGATGTCAGTTATAGCTAGGAATATTTGGAGCTGATTTATGATGGTCAGTTCCAACTTCCTAATAATTTAGTTGCAGCAGTGGAGATATCATCCAAGAAATTTCATGATTCAATAGGTGAGAATCAGAACAGCAACAAATGTAAACAAAAACACATTCAAAAGTGCGAGCCTGCAAAGGATAATTGGGATATAACCTTATATCAGTCTAACCAAAAAATGGGTATTGGGATCATTCTTAAAGACGATCAGGGTAAAGTTCCTACATCAAGATTAATTCCAACCAATTTTTGTCCTATGCCAGCAATAGCAGAAGCTTGGGGAGCATATGCAGTGGTATCTTTTACTTTGGAACTGTGGTTTCGATACCTAAAATTTATAAGTGATGCTAAGCAAGTAGAGTGCAATCAAGAGAATATATAGGATAGTTTAGCGGTATCACAAGAAAACTTCTCTCCTCAATGTTAATTTGGAAGGCGTATCACGTAAAAGGGGAAGGAAATCAAATTGCTCATTTTCCTGCAAAGGTTGATTGATATAAGTCTTAAGATGCTGTCCTCATTGAGGAAGTTCCTAAACAATGAACGTGTTCAGCGACTTGTGGCTTATGATTGTGACTCTGTTTGACCAATGAAAATTCTGTTTCTATTAAAAAAATATATGTGGGTCTGTTTTGGACGTGTATTGTACGTATCTAGATGACTCCTTGGATAGCTAGGAGGGGTACCAAAGGACATGCAAACACACAAATAAAGAATGGAGCTCAGGGGTGATCAAGGGACCCTCTAATACTTAAGTCAGTTTTCTTTTTAGGAAGCGTTCATCTTACCTTAAGATTATGTGAGTTTGATCATACCTTGATTAGGCTTTTATATTAGGTAGTTTGGAGTTTTGTTGCATGCATCCTAAGGAACTGTCCCATTGTACCTCATGCTTCATGCATGTGAATCTGTTAGGGGGTGTGATACCCTAAGAGAAATAATTATTGCGGCATCAAGCTCTTACTCAAGTCTTGGTGCCCCCTCAGCCAGGTTTGATGAGTCTCTCTCTCTCTCTCTTTGCGAGGAGAGCTATGACTATTCTTTTGGCACACATTCCCACAACTCTTACTCAAGTCTTGGCGCCGCCTCAACCAGATTCAATGAGTCTCTCTCTCTCTCTCTCTCTCTCTCTCTCTCTCTCTCTCTTTGCGAGGAGAGCTATGACTATTCTTTTGGCATGCATTCCCACAGCTATTGCTTAACGACCATAATTTTAGTTGCCTCTTAGCCTGCTGCGACGGCACCCACCTGTCCTTCTTCAATGTAGAAGTCATGATTACCTCTCTTGCACGCTTCCTAGCAGTTGTTTTCTAAGAACTTGAGGAGTTGGCACCTCCTCGGTCAGTCTTGATGGCGCCCACCTTCATTTTTCCAAGTGAACGATGGTAATAGCTTCTCCCAGACGCTTCTTGGAAGCCACGTGCTGGTAATGATTTTAGGCGGCTGACAGGTCGGCATATGTCCCACTTGACTGGACAAGCCTCTCTTTTGGTGGGCTTGCCCAGTAGGGGCTGTTATTTTCACTTTGCCAGATCGATGGGCTTCCCTTTGGATCGTGAGATCTTGAACTCATGGACTGGGCCTTTTTACACCAGTCTGGAAGTGAAAAAAGATTCATTCTATCCCCTTATTATGATCTGGGTCTCGATCAGTGTAGTAAGGAGCCCCGAGTGTGATCCAATGTGACTGTGTGTATATCCATGACAGTGAATGGAAAATAAATATTGAGAATGTAAAAAAAAAAGATAAACACACAAACTTATAGGGTTTGGCATAAAGTCTACGTCCACAACGTTTTTAGAGAGGGAATATCCATTATAATAAGCTTATTTACAGTCCCTTATAGCCCCTCATTTCTCACTGTACAATGGATATCTTGAATATATTTCTATAGAATATATTCGCACTGGAGCCCCTGTCATGAGGTTGAAGATGCTGAAGAAGTGGTTGAAGAAGTCCCCCTTAATCGTCTGGCTGTTTCCTTTTATATGCCTCCTCTTTTCGTGTGCCCCTAGAGAGTGGTAAAGATTAGGCGCATTTTCCTTACATGTTTGACATTCTTTATTTTCTCCATTTTCTCTTTTTCCTTTCCCTGCCCACCTTCACTTTCCCTTAACATCTTCTCTTTTTCCCTGTCCCCTCCTTGTCTCCTCTTCCTTTTTCTTCCTTTATCTCTTAGTGGTGGGACCTCTCCTTTGGGCTAGGCATAGCAGGCTTACTTTGAGCTGTGTATATTTTATCCCCTCTAGGGGCCATGTAGATAATAGGACATGCTTGATCCACATGCATAAATTAATAAATAAATCAAATCGTCCCAATAAAAAAATCACCCTTAGTGAGTCAGTACCAAAAATTCAAGGGTGACACTTGCGTTATAACGGCAACTTTCTTCCCCGCCCCCCAAAAAAGGAGGATTTGGACTCACATTCTCACATGGGAAACAGTGAAGTTGAAGACTACGAGTCCAGGAGACCAGATCCAAACTTTTGGAACATTATCCATCTCAAAAGAAAAAATAGTGCCTGACTTTCAGTACAATTTGTCCATACGATTTGGATTTTTTCCCTTTCATTTTAGGGCCGAATTTCAATTTCTCAAGATTTTGTGGAGAATTTCCAGGCTTCATCATGTAACATGGAGGGGGATGGGGATACAAAGATGATCACGACTTGCACATTATCAACATCGTTTGGTAGCTCAGGAGGATCAGGGTATTGATTGTTCGGTCACCAAGCCTCAGTCCACCAATGCATGGGTGGAGCCGTGGAGTTAAACGTAAGAATGATCTCACTTATTTCTTTCGTTTCTGAAGTTCAATTTGCTTCCTTTATAGTTTGGTTTTTATTTCACGGACTACCCCTAATGAAGAAAGTAATTGGGCGTCATGTTCGATCTCCTTTTGTTCATGTAATCTTCTGTATACAATGTCTTTCCTCAACATTTTTTTTTCATGGTAAGGCATATCTTTTATTTGGGTTTAATAGCTTCCTTACACGTTCCCGAGCATCGTTGAGGTAGGATCGGTACTTGTAGATTAACCCCTAGCTTCCCTTACACAGGGAACTTATAAATTTGAATAAGTTTTTTAGCTAAAAAAAAGAGCAAAGTTGGATATTATGTTATCTAGACTCGGTAATATGTTCCACTTAATTTGTCTACACAATCTTATGTCTTGTCTAGTTTGTCATTCAAGATAATGCAAGTTAATGACACCTCAGTAATGTCATGAGCCACTTTCATTTATAAACAATTGCACTTTGCCATAAACGTTTGTGATCAATATAGATTCACTTGTAGCAAACTTGTCATATCATTTCACCAGGTACATCCTCTTGCATATTTACATGTATGTTTTGGTTGATCTTGTTTTACTACACTTGATTCTTTTCTTCTCTCACTTTTCTTTTAGCTACTGATGTCCTATTGTAGAAGCGGCAGAATGTTTCTTTTGGCATCATTGTTGTTGCTACAGTTGCATGGCTTCTTCTTGAGCGGTCTGGATTATCATTCTTATCAATCTGTTTAGATGTCTTGCTGATTTTAATTGTGCTGCTATTTCTTCAAGCCAACTATGCTATTTTTAGAGATAGGTAATAGGTACTCTATCTATGTTCTACCTAGTGATTGCTTCTTTATGCTATTATAGCACTGAAATTATTTTCATCACAAATCTATTTTTGAGTAGACAATTGGAAACATTATCGGAGCTAGTAGGAAATGGTTAATAATGTTGCAACATCATTTTGTGTTAAAATCAATAATATGCTGCTCATGGCTCATGACATTACTCTTGACAAGGATTTTAGATTTTTTCAAGGTCAGTCTATATTATTAGTATAGTAACTTAAGCTGAGGTGTTGCAACTCTAGTGTTACTAATGGATTAATGGATAATAGTATGATTTATGATGCCAAAAAAATTTGCCAAAAGCCTCAGTTGAAGAATGATAAACATGTTCTCTTTTGCAAAGTCTCTCCCTCTCAACTCTACTTTATATACTCTTAGACAACAATCTAGTACACTAGGTTAGGTATCAATATTTATTCTATTTGATTTTCAAGACAAGCAGTGCAAGCCACTGTTTGTGGTCCATCCACCCTTATGGAGGTTTCTGCTTGGGATCTAGGATCTATTCCGCTAAAACTACATAACTTGTCTTTATTGTGCATTGTGTCTCTAACTGATTCATTTTAAGAAATTCTCTTACACATTGTTATGTTTCGACAGGTGGTTATCTATCTATGGCTCTTGTTTGTTATTGGTAACTATTTTTCTTTCTTCACGCTCGCTTATATTGGTATGGATGTTGACATTTAGCCTTGTCAATTTAGTGTGTAGTGTTGTCCCATATTGTGAACTCTTTGTTCATGCATGAATGTTCTACTTCTTGTAATCTTTTTCTAACCTTTTCATTTCAACTTTGCTATACACTCTGTGCATTTCTATGCAAGTACATTCGTATGTTGTCACATACTCTGTTCATGTGACCTGTCAATCATTGTTGCATCTATTAAGAAATATTGTATCAAAGCCTTTCTAGACTATCTAGGAGGCAAAGAGCAACTGTGAAATTATTTATATTTTTTCCTTTTAGCTCCGCAAGCATCCTTGATTTTAATTGGATGGAACGGAAAGTAGCAAAGAATGGAGCTATGGCACGAACAACGCAAGAGTACCCCTAGATGAATGGACAAGCTTGAAGCAATAGCACGATCGTGGCCTTGCAAGGTGCAGAGCAGGAGCTGCGAAGCAACGTGTCACGTACGCACAGGAGCTTCCAAAGTAGTGAATCACATTTGGCCTCAACGTTGGCGCAGACCAGGAGCTAAATGAATGGTGAGCACGCTTGCAAGCTAAAAAGCAGAGGATTTGCTATGAAACCACGGAGAGGATATAAAAAGGAAAATTTTCGCACCAATAGTTTTATACCTTTTTCTTTGGGTTTTCCGTTTCGTTTTTCCTAACCATATTTGGGAAGCCATCTTTGCACTCTAGGGTTCATCTCATTTGGGTATTTTTCAGTTTATCATGGCTTTACTTAGATTAACTGTTGTTGCTAGAAATATTATATGTAGCTAATTTCTAAAGGTTGGGTTGCAGAATGAGATTTGATTTGTTTTGGGTTCTAATTTAATGCAATATTTTGTTGATAAATATTGATTTCACTCTATTACTAATCGGATTCAAATTGAAAATAGATTATGGCTTTTGTTCTTGATTTGTTGTTAACGTAAGGTACAACAAAAGCTTAAAAATTATCAAGGCCTCTCTCAATTGATTGTTAATGTATGTTTGGCTTGTAAAGTAGTGAATCCCTTAGGAAAAAATTGCAATATCTGAGCATAACTTCTTTTATCTTCTAATTATCAATAACTTAACTGGATTGTTAATTGAGAAAATTATCTAGGAACAGAAATAATGAGAGTCTCATACCCAACCCAAGTGTTTGCTAATTTTCCTTTTTGGTTAGACACTTTAATTCCATCTTTGACTTAATTTTGCTGAAATTAATTTCATACTTTTTCTTAATTTGTCTTCAAGAATTTTCATGTGTTAAGTTACTAAAAGCGAATTTTACCATTTCGGTTTCAATTTAAGTTTAGTTTTGCATAGAGTTAGTTGTTGTAAGTAAGTTTCAGCTATCTTTTTCTCCTATTGGCTTGCATATTCTACTTTTATACAACCATTAAAAAGAAAGCATAAAAAGATTCCTCACATTGCATTTTATTTTATTTTCATCTCTCATAGTCAATACATTTTTTTTTACATTAAAATTTTACAAATGTTTTGATAATCCTTTATTCCTATGAAATCGACCTTGGGACTTTCACTATATTTCAACAAGACACCTTCTATATATATATTTTTTAAAGAGACGAAGGTCATATGTCCATGAGTGACCCCCTCCCGATTTTATTAAAAACCCTCACTTGTGATGGAGGAAAACCGTGAGAACAAAAAGGTCACTTGAGGAAAAATTATCTAGGAAACAAGCTAGAAAAACCAAAATTACAACCCAAAACCAAACCATCTTAGAAAGACCCAGCAACCAACCAAAAATAAAAAAAGAAAAAGAAACAATAATGGAAGGATTATTTCCTCCTCAAATATGGCAAACTATCTTTGTCAAGTCTAAGAAAACCTTTAGCCATATGAGGAAAGTCCAAAGTAGAAGAATAGACAACATTGCTCCCTTTAGCACCAAACTTTGCCAAAACATCTAAAACCGCATTGCACTCCTAAAAATATGCCGACAAGAGAAAGAAATTGAGTTTAGGAACCCCATGATCTCTTCCCATAAATCTTCCAGGTACCACAAGCCACATATACGATTATTAATCCAATCAATAATCAACTTTGAATCCATCTCGATCTCAATATCAACAATCCCCATCTACCGAGCATGCCTCAAACCATAAAGTAAGCCCATAACCTTTGCATGAGTATTAGAACCACAACCAATAGGAGCACAGAAATCCAATCTCAACTCACCATTATGATCTCGTATAACTCCCCCAAATCCTGAAGCACCCGGGTTTCCCAAATAACAGACATCAACATTAAGCTTACACCAACCAAACTTTGGTTTTTCCCACCGCACAATCATGTCACACCTCATGCGAACATTTGGAATAGGAATATGTAGAGAATTAAGCACTTCCTTATCTCGTGTACTAATATGCTTTTGATCTTTAAATTTTAAAGCAATCCAAGGCAACCAATACTTAATAGATAACCATACCGTTTCAATGGAATCTCGGGAGCCCTCCATACGAGCCTTGCACCTCCTCCACCACAAATGCCATGTAATGACAATGGGAAGAATACCAATAATTTAACCACTACAAGAGGAACGTTTTGCACGATGAAACCAACACGCCACCCTTTCTTTCCAGGTTCTTCCTATTAAGTTCGGCATGCCTAAATGGAGACAGGCTGGACTCCATATTTGAGAAGCAAATTCACCCAAGGCAAGAACATGATCCTGATCCTCATAAGCACCAATAGCGCAACAGTCACACTTTGATACCATAGTGATACTAACTCTTCCCAGTCGGTCATCCACAGGAACCAATTCTCCTTTTGTTGTTTTAAGAAGAGGCAGCTCTGGCTTCGAGGCCTGCCTTTCGTCATAAGTGCAATAGTCTATTAGCTGAAGATATTAAAGCATATTTTCAACCTTTATTGCAATAAACAATAAATCTGGCCTCTGAAGAAGCTTGAGGAATGTGTTGCACGCTCCTGCTCGTGTGTGCTAGTGTGAATTGAATGTGATAAGCTGTTCATGTCTTGCCCGTCCTGCTCGTATGATTTCCTGCCTTCTGATGCTTTACTTATTTGATGGTGACAGGAACCATAATATCTATTACAGTTCCTGCCTTGTACAGCAAATATGAAGAGCATGTGGATAGGTATTGTGGCATGATCCACCAACAATTTTCAAAGCACTATAAAATAGTGGACGAAAGTGTTATTAGCAGACTCCCTCAGAATTTTTCAAAGAACAAGAATGTATAATTCTGATAGCCTTGTTTCAGTCAGATGACAATGCACAGAGGATTGTTTCGGAGTTTCATATGCTGTTTTGAAGTCATCTATAATTTTGTTGTTTTCTAGATGTTGGACCAGACTGAAATCCCTGATTCTCAATAATGTTTGGATTCTGCCCCGTTATCTTTCACTATAATATAGTAGGGGAAAATGTGAGGGGTTGATATAGGCACCTGGATCTGCAAGTTTCGAGTAGCCAACTGTTTTTCTGGTATTCGCTCTTGAAGAGTCTTAGTCACAAGTACCGAAGCTGTGCACTCTGTAACCATACAAAACAAATATTTTGGCAAAGATGAAGATTCAGAGATGCACGACGGTGATCTTGTTATAGGAGATAATAATTGCTGGCTGAAGTTTTGCTGGTAATGTTTAATGCTTAAGTTGAGACAGGACTCAGAAGCGAAAAATGTAATGCATGTTTGTTCTATTTTTCTTTTTTCTCTCTCATTTTTTAACGTTGTAATGAATTTGGTGTAATATGTTTCTTGATCTGTGATCTGGGCGTGAATGCAGCAAGATGATTCTGAACTTTATTTGAATTCCAGGCTGAACTACGGAGGGCTTTAGCCATGGGGCGTACAGTGGTATTAATTATTAGGTCATTGGTCGAAGATTGTCGACCTCATTCTACCCTTGAGTCTAATAATTCAGGCCTTGCCATGAACCGCATGTCTTGCATACCAGGCTTGCAATTTACGTACAAGGTTAACGTCCTTTCTATCTAAGTATATAATCATCAAGTTGTTAAGTTGCATAAAGTACTCATTATATCGGTGTTAATATGCTCCCCCCCCCCCCCCCCCCCCCTCTCTCTCTCTCTCTCTCTCTCTCTCTCTCTCTCTCATGTGACTGCAGTGGACATCACGTGTAAGACACTCTACTATGTAAGCGCCACAATGATGATGATGATTATTATTATTATTATTGACCCTAGGTAGATGCCAGTTGAGTGAAGGGGAACAATATACAAAATCCAAATATTGAAGGAATTGCCCAGAATAGATGTAATTGTTTCGTGGAAATTCAAGATTATCAACCCTTGATAGTTGAATTGAATAGGCAAGATCAGCTCATTCTGAAGCCAGAAAGATACAACCAGTGTTTCAACTTTCAAGTTCAGTCAAATGGAAACTTTTTAGCTTCTTGGGACTGTACGTTCATGATCAGGGAAAACGTGTTTGACTGGAACTGAAGCTATGTGATTTTTTCAATGACTACGTAGTCGATGCTCATTTATTCAAGATGATAAGGTCATTGTCTGCTTGGTTTCTACATAAGATCATATGTGACGAACTGAATTGTCTATGTCCAATATAATGAATGTTTTAGAATTGAACCTGCAGTTGTCCCGTGGAACAAAGGTAATAATGGTACATATATATAAGACCATAAAAACCATGTTTACGTACTTGCACATAACAGGTGTATGATGGAGATACAGGTTCAAGGTTTCATTCACTGATAATTGATGAAGGATACATAACTAGATAGCAAGCAACGGATGAACTCTTTTTTCCCAAAGAAAGCTCACCTTCTCTAGATTAATAACCCTTAGTTTTTGTAAACTAAGATATCGAAGTTTTATCTACAATAGTTCCACACAGACACCATCATCAACTCCAAATGAGAACAGTTATATAAATGTCTCAGCTTCCCCACAGCTAGCTGGTAGAACAGACTAATGTTTCAGCAATTCACTTGCCTTGTTTAACCACACATTGCAAATATCTGGCGAGAATAGAACAAAGTGTACCTGCAAACAATGCATCGTGTAGATGCCAGTAAGTATCCAAGAAGATTCTATACATTAATAATGGCACATTTACCAGGACACCAACTTTGCCGCATAAACCAAAATAAGTAAATAAATTCGAATCATGGAGGCAAAAAACAATCATGCAATACCTCTTTAAAGTCATTTGCAAAATGTTTAACCGTAGAAATAGCTATTGTCGCAGCTTCATCATAAGGATATCTGAAAGAAAATGATTGGAACAGTAACATGAATTTGTCATACACTTCTTGTGGACTTCTCACAGAGGAGAAATTAGAATGCATAACCATACCTCAGCATTTATAAATTCAAAAGTGCGAGTCATTGACATATATTTATGTTGTCAAAATAATGAACAACATGGGGTGATCCCTAATGGAGTTAATTAGAAATGAATTTAAAGTGCATTAAAATATTGAGCTCACTTTGAAATGTCCAAATTTCACGAGTCAGCCATATCATTCAACTAACTGAATCCTCCATTCTCTTCATTAAAGTCCAATATATGTTGTGACTCAATACAAGCAACCAAGAATATAAGTTTTTCATGTATGTGCAATCCAATGAACGAAACACCATGTTAGTTTAGTTGTCCAACTTACCCATACACACCACAAGATATGGCCGGAAATGCTATATATTGTATGTTGTTGTCTTTGGCAACACTCAAGCTGTTTCTGTAATAGATTTAGCAAAAAGAAATCACATTTAGCAGCGAAAAACAAAACTTGTAACTAGAACAGCAGCAAAAAACATCATACTACCTATATGCATTTCTCAGGGATGCTTGAGGGTTACCATCAACATTGTAGATGGGTCCGACAGTGTGAATTACATGAGATGCAGGCAATCTAAAACCTCTGCATTGTTTCAAGACGTTAGTATATTCATGGCATCTGTTACGTAACATATTGAGGGTCAAATCTGAGTTCTGAAAAGGCCTCAATAGTCAATATACCCTTATCATATCTTATCACATTTTTTGATAAGATAAGTTTTATTAAAAAGAGATATTATCCCAGTAAACAGGAAGTATACATTAACTAATTCAACCAATAAAAGGGAAAAGAGGTAAAAGTCAGTAAAATTAGTGGTGCTACCTGCTTGGTGCAGGGCAGAGGGGACGCTTCCCCGCACCCCGCCCCGCACCATGCAAGGGAGGGGTTTTCAACCCGGCCCCGGGTGCCGGGTTGAAAACTTCATCCGCCCCCACTTAGTCTTACCCATTGGGTCTAAAAATTATTTTTGGATCCAAAAATATTTTTCTGGACCCAAATTATAATATAATTTAAAATTTATAAATACAAAAAGAATTTAAACTCATTAGAGTTATGTTTTGGATTGCCTTGGCCTCCTAGGCCAACCTTTATATAGGAGGCCAAGGCAATCCAATAACTTAAATACAATTTCAAATCTTCAACAAATTGTATATATCTATATACAATATGTTTATTTATATAAAATTTATAATTTTATATATAGTGGAGCAGAGGGGAGTGGGGGGCAAGGCAGGGCCCTGCTGGGGTCAGCCCGCCCCCCGGCCCCACTGGAATTCTTCCTATGGGGCAGGGAGGGGTAGCAGGGAATGGGCCCCCACTGCCCACCCATACTGAAAATTAGAAATAGAAAAGATAGCACCGTAATGTGCTTTTTGTCCACCGATGCAAAAGGATAGTTTGGGAAACACATTCCATCTCATCTCAAAATTTCTTAGAATTTCATTCTCAAACATCACTAAAACACAAACTTTTCAATTTCAAATTTTCAACTTTTTCATCTAATCATTACAACTTTCTCAAACTTCCAAACAAAACATAAAAGACAATTCAACTTTTTCAAATTCCAAAACAAAAATAATATTAAAAAGGTATTTCTAATAATATTCTAACTTTATAATATTTTTACTTTTTCTCTCTCCTCTAAAACATCTTAACTCAAACCATTTCATTACTATTCACAAACTATTTCACTACTATTTACAGATTTATCATCTCATCTCATTTTCCAAGCATCTCCAAAGTGTATAAAACATTCAACTTTAACTCTGTCACTGATCTTTTGCTATTCTCAAAGCTACGGCAGTTTCTTTCACTCCATATGCACCATAGCACACACAATGAGACCATCTTGCACAAAGAAACATAGAGATGGTGGCTAAACTGTCCATTCCAGCAAGTTAACAACTCCACCACCTTTGAAGGCATCACCCACTAAATCCTGAACAGATCAAAGAAAATGCTCCATAAAATGCAAGCAACCTGTCAATGTAAAAGTAGGCGATCCCCGGTCTCCTCATTTCTTCTACACATGCAACACAGGTTGACCACTAGCATGCCCCTCCCCTCAATGTTATCCAGGGTAAGGATTTTCCTTAGAGCAGCTGTCCACATGAAGAAAGCCACCCTTGGAAAAATCCTATACTTCCAAATAAGCTTCTGCGGGGAAGTTCCTAGGCTTGATTACATGGCACCTTATAATAAGACTGTTAGGTGCGGCATAAGAGGAGGCATGTAGGTCTGGTCTGAAGAGCCTTTAGGGTTTCTCGTCTTGGTATACGATTATAAGTAGTGGGGTCATTATGTTATTGTTTTAAGGGTATTTCAGTAATTCTTGCAGGGGTCATGGGCTGGGTCGGTTATCTTAGACTTAGTCAAATAGATACTGAACTGTTAGTTGCATGTTGGGCCACGTCTGGCCACGTATTAGTTGATGGGTCAATTTGTTAGTATTTCTGTTATTGAGTCTGTACAAATAGTAGTTCTTGCTTACAAGAAAATCAGGTATTCATTTTTCCAGTTCTCACAATTGAGAGTTACGGAGGTCCTGGTCCTCAGATAACCAGAATATTATTTCCTTAATTTTCATATTCGGGGCTTCACTTAACAGTAAGACCACTTCAAAAACACCTCTCCTAGATGGGGTCCAAGCAACTTAACAACACTATTTTGTTCCACCCTACATGCACACAATTTGTCGTAGAATGATGAAAAAAGGTCAACCTCCCAATCAGTAGCATCCCTAGAGAACATGACACCCCCTTCATGCTAGAGATTCTATAAAGGATTGGAAAAGAACTTCTCAAGGATTGAGCACCACACCAAACATCATGCCAAGCACATATCTTTGAGCCACCCCCACCATAAATCCATTATACCAAGAGAACTCACTCCACCTCTTGTAATTTTTTTCTGAAGACCTACCTCATAAGACCCGTTGACCTCATGAGAACACCAACCTCCCCCTATACTCCCATATTTTGAGTCTATCAAAACCCTCCATAGGCTCTCTCGTTCATAGGCATACTACCAAAGCCATCCCATATTGCGTGAATTGCAATTATTGCTGCAATATATATTTTCTACAGACATCTCCTATTTAACTAATTAAAAAGATTTTACTTATCAAAAATAAATAAATACTGACATTTACGTCATATGCTCCTCTCACAAACTTAAAATATATAAAAAAATCTGTGAAAATAGTAACATAAATAAAAATACATTATAGTCCTTAACATTGTGTCATGTGCTTACTCATAATCAAAAAACATTGTGTAATGTGTCAACATATATACCAAGTCTACTGATAAAAAACGTATATACCGATTCTATTATATAAATACAAAGCCTAATGTACCAGCATCAGTAATACAAAGTCTTGTGGAAAAGGCATTTGTCCCATTAACAATGGTCATTCGATAGTGATAGTTAATTATTTGTGTGACTTGAAATTTCCAGAACGAAACTTTAGTTAGACACGTTATGTGGCACCAAAGTTGTATTTCAAGCATTGCATACACATTAGCAAAAGACAGATCTTAGATGAGCTCACAAGGTAATCCTTGCTTCTCCTGTGGGACAACGAACTCCAGGCCTGACTTCTGGAACATTATAACATGCTTGTAGGAGATCTGGCCCAGCAGCTCTATGTATAGCTGAAAAGAAAAAGGAAATAAAAGATAGAAGTAATGGCTACAAATATTACAAGAAATTCCACGGAAGATCCTGACAATTACCCCCATCTGCACCACCACCTCCAAGCATTAGCTCATTGGCTGGATTAACCTGCAGAATACGTCCATCAAAACAATAAGAAATGCAACAGAAGTCAAAGTATTTTATAATTCATTTCAAATAGGGAAGTAAAACAAAAAGTCATGATATGAAAATTTAGAATCCCTAATCATGCAATTGCAAATAACAGCAGCCAGTTCGGTACATTTGGATATTTGTGGAAATTAAATGGTTCAATCATTTTTATAGGTAACACAACCATTAACATCGGTCACATCTAAATAAGGAAAAAAAAGTAGTTTCTATCCACAACTGGTAACATAGGATCACAGTTCACAATCAATAAAGAACTAAGATGTTGTATATATCACAAAGATGTATGATATGAACCTGCCTGCAGTCACTAAGTTAAGAGCTACGAGACAGGCCCTTAGTCAATAACATAGCGTGGGTCATTGGGCATACATAATCTGAACCGTATCAAGAGCTTCGAAGACGTGCGAGAACCATGGATGAGCTTAGAGTCTTCTTTTTTAAAACTTTGTTCTTATGGGCGGGGGCTACTGTTTGTAACGGGAAATGTCCATGATCTTCTACTTTCTATTGTAAACTATAATTAGGTTATCCTCGTGTATACTCCGTGGCTTTGCCTACTTCTATGAATAAAACTTCTTGATTACCTATATTATAAAAAAAAAAAAAAAAAAATCGGCTAACAATTTCAATCTAATAAGCATCCCCACCGGGGGTCATATACAGGAGAACAAGAATCCTAATTGCAAAAAGTCCTCAATAAGCTAGTCTTGAGACTCTTGAGGGCTGAGAGAGAGAGAGAGAGACTGACTATGGCATCGGTGGCGCCATTGACGAACCACTGGGTGATGTCCCCCTTCTGAATAACAAGATCGTTAGACGGAGACAACGGAAAGCGAGTCAGGCCGCCTCCTCCATTAGAAACTGTGGAAACCCTAGAACTGGCACTAGCGGCTTCCATTGCTTGTGGTGAGGAAAGTTGGAGAAAAGTAGGAAGATGAAGATGGTAGTGGAGTCCTCTCTGTGTGAGAGTTGTAGTGACGCTGTTTAGAATTGGGTTGGGTATATTAGACCGAGCGAAAGCTGATGATGTTCTGAGAAATCGCACTACGACTCCGCACGACGTGCACGTGACACCACTCATCGTGATTCCTGACGACTGCCTCTCTCTCTCTCTCTCTCTCTCTAGAACAATTATTAAAAATTGAAAAAGAAAGCAGCCAACCCAACCCAAGGAACCAAGGCCCTTCGACATCTGGACCTGCGAGTGCGAGATATACAACTGTGACTGAGAGAGTCCTCTACTCCTCTGTCCTGGCAGTCTTTCTAGTGGATTCGATTATTGTAGGCCAGAGCTACGCGACATTCAAAAGCGCGATGCTCAACATAATAACCAAACCTCGTTTGGATGCCATCATCTCCACCTTCGTTACGGTGCACCCTCATGAGACGTCCGCGGTGCTCCACTCCTCCTCCTGCTTCTTCTTCGTAAAGACCCTACACCACTCTAATACTCTCTCCTATTTCTTAGCTTCATTTTCACTCCTCTGGCTCTGGGTTGTCGTTGTTTTCGGCTCAAGTTCTTTTTTTTTTTTTTTTTTTCAACCTCTAGATCTTGAGCGCCTACTTCGTGGTGCTTCCGTTGCGGGATGAGGCGGCCATCTCCTTGGGCTTATCGAACCTGCCAGGTCTCTTTTTGGGTTCCTTAGCGCTCACTTTGATTGCTGCGCCTCTTTCCACTCTGGTTTTCTCTCTGCCTCATCTTTCCAAAGGGAAGGTATTTATCAGTTCACTGTATATGAGGTTCCCAGACTCGGTTTTTACGGGTGTAGGACTTTCTTGGCTTGGTTTTTCAATTAACCCACCAATGTTTTTGGCATAAATTCTGGGTGGAGTTACATAACAAACCTTAGAATGTTTGGCTTCCGTTTCAGTTTGGGATCAATTACATGGTTCTATATATCTTTTTCTGCAATTCATACGATGTGGTTAAATTAGAAAAACAATCTCAAATGATATGGGTGCATGCATGCGAGATGCGGATTGATTATCCCGAGATTGATGATGATGATGAAGGATATAATATTTGGTGTACTATAATAATTATAACTTCAAAATCTAAAATGATATTTATTTCTGAATTAATGATATTTACTCTCAATAGAGATGGAAACATATAATTTTACTGTCTGTAGATGGCCTTTTTTGTCTAATTTTTAGTTTTGTTCCTTTTATATGTCATCCAGTAATACTGCTTCTTGAAATTCCAGGCTTTGGTTTTGATACACAGGTTTTTCTGTGTATCACTTGTTTTATTTTTCATTCTATGGCTTTTCTCGTCGACTGGATATGCATCGTCCATATTGAAGGTAAAATGGGAATCTCATGATTAGATAATTGTTTTTGATTCAGGCTACTCATTCACTCCAAATTCATCTTACGCTAATTCTGTCGGTTTTTTCATATATAGGGTTCAATATCTACATCCTCCTCTTCAAAAGAGGATCAGAAGGGTGATAAGAACCAATCCAATTCTACATATTCTGCAGATTGGGAAAACCATGGATGGTTTTATATGTTAGTGAGAATTGGATTTTTCCTTTGGGTATGAAATTGTCAGGACATTTTGTTTAATGTCAAATATTTTTAACTACTATTTATAATTGAGAATTTCCAAAATTTGGGTTGTGATAGGAATTTTTGCTTCTTTGAAGGTTGCTCTGCTCAATCTAATTACAATTTCTTCAACTTGGGCAAGAGTAATTGATGTGATGG
The DNA here is from genome assembly GCA_011037825.1 of Carya cathayensis. Classification (NCBI taxonomy): domain Eukaryota; kingdom Viridiplantae; phylum Streptophyta; class Magnoliopsida; order Fagales; family Juglandaceae; genus Carya; species Carya cathayensis. The sequence goes on from QGSO01000586.1 coordinate 213,142, forward strand.
ACAGTGAGGTCTGTTTGCTGCACATGTCTCTGATTACAAGTATAGATTTTGGAAAATGTATGACTTGTTTTGTTTTCAGTCAGGTTCAAGATTGTTTGGGTTCATTGGTGCTGGTGCCACACTTGGCCAGCTATTTGGATCATTATTTGCCACAGGAATGGCATGGTTGGGGCCATGTATGTTTTCTTGTTCCGTTGCTTGGAAATTGTAAATTGTTTTCTTGCTGGTGTTCTTTTTTTTGGTCGGTTTCTAACGCACGGATTGATGTGTTGCAGTTCTACTCATATTTGCTGCTTTGTTAATGGAATTTGCTGCACAGTCAGCAAAAGGGATAAATCAGGATGCATCCCGTGACTCCCATCTTCCCAAGGAATTATCTCCCATCAGGTCAGCCATATTTCAAATTTTTATATGTACCAGTTGCTATAAAATTGCTTTTGGGGAACTTGGAGAGAATGGTGAAACTCTCAAGGTCATATTCATTTTTTTCCCATTGCCTGTTCGTTGATTCCTTTCGAATGTCAATGGTGTTCAGTACCGATCTTTGATGTATTGACTCTATTTTGATGTTGCGTGGTATAACTAAACAGTTTAGGAACTGCAAACAAGTCTGTATTCTGCTGTTGTGATGGATGGATATATTCATGGTAAAACCTTAAGGTCCTATGTTTTCATGTATTTTGATTGCATGTCAGGTGTTTACCATTGTTGTCTTGATATGTAGCAGATTTTATCATGAAGAAATGAGCCAATGAGCAAAAAATTGCTGAGATTTTGAAATATGATATGAATATATCTCTGGTTTGGTTTGCTTCAAACTTTGAAAATCACCAAAGTGATCTTCATAGTTGTATGCTGATAGTAAGAAAATTTAACACTCCCCCCCACCCCACAAAAAAAATAAATAAATAAACTCAGTAGCTGTATAGTGTATACTGTTATGTTTTGAAAAACTTGCTCAAGAGAGCTGAGGATTGATCTTATTATCAAAAGAACAGGGAGTGAGATCAGGGATTAGGGGCTAAATCTGATACTTCTTAACCCAGTTTTGTTTGTTTTTTAGAGAAGCTGATCCTGATCAGCAAAGTGAGGCTGGTGCTCATACTGCGCATGTCCTCAACTGTTGTTCTCATAAGTCGTCAAAGTCTCAGCTTTGGGCTGTTTTAGATGGACTCCAGCTTATAATGTCGTCAACATACTTACTGTATGTGTCTTTGTTTCTGTGGCTGAGTGCAGTTGTCTCCTCATTCTTTTATTTCCAAGTAAGATGATCCTTTTTCCAAGAAATGTACTTTTAGTATATGTTGTATGATATGACTATAAAGCTTGAGTACAATAATCTTTTTATCATACCATCTTTACCACCCTCCAGTTCTGAGGAAAAACTATGAAAGGCAAAGGAAACTGCTACAGAAATATTCAGTAGCATGCAGTGGGAAGTGAGTGAAGCTGCTGATTTCTATGTAAAACTCTATGATTTGAAGATTGATCAGATCAGGGAGGATAGGATGCAGTGGGTTCATGATAACAAGTCCAGATTCTCTGTGAAATCCTATTACAAGGTGTTAAATAGTCATGGTAATATTACATATCCCTGGAAATGCATTTGGAAAGCTAGAGTGCTCAGTAAAGTTGCATTTTTTTGCTGGTTGGTGTCGCTGGAGAAAGTTTTTAACTACTGATGATTTGAGGAAAAGGGGTTTATATGTGATGGATTGGTGTTTCATGTGCAAAAACGATGGCGAATCTGTTAACCACCTGATTCTTAATTGCAAAATGGTGACTGCCTTGTGGAATGAGTTATTTGCAAGGATAGGCATTGCTTGGATGATGCCTTTTCATGTGGTGGATTTCTTGGCTAGCTGGCAAGGTGCAGCGGGATATAGAGGCAGCTGAATGGAGGATGATTCCTTCGTGTTTGTTTTGGTGTTTATGGCTTGAGAGAATGGGAGGTGTTTCGAAGATTGTAAATGCACAATGGGTGGGATTTTTTCTTTAGCACTATAAATTTGTGGGTGAACAATCTAGTGAGGGATATGAATATTTGTAATGCCTTATTTTAGTACTATTTTGTTTTAGCTTGTATTTAGGTGTATTCTCTTGTATACTTCATGTGTACTTGGGCTATGCCTATTTACTTGGAATAAAATCTCTTATTACCTATATTAAAAAAAAAAAGAAGAAGAAGAAGAAGAAATATTCAGTAATTTCAAGCAAACACTAAAATTCTTATTTACTAATAGGAAAAATAAAATAAAATTATTACTTACTGATAGAAAAAAATAATGATCGGCAATTTGAGGATGCGGGGCTTGGTTGTTATGGAGTGGTGCTTCTTGTGTAAGAAACATGGCGAATCAGTGGATCATTTACTTCCACTTTGTGAGGTGGCTAAGGCATTGTGGGATGGCTTTTTTGTAGAGCTAGGCTGGCTTGGTTTATGCCTATGAAGGTAGTGGATTTACTTGCGTGTTGGAATGGGCTTCATAGTTATACTCAAGTGGCTGCTGCGTGGAAGATGGTTCCTTTGTGTCTTATGTGATGTATTTGGTGGGAAATGAATGAGCGGTGCTTTAATAATAAGGAGCGTACTGTAGAGGAAATCTGGAAATTTTTTGTGTGTTCCTTACTTCAGTAGTTTTCAGCTATTGTGCTTAATGGAGGGTCTGCTAATGAACTTTTGTTTTCGTTTTCTGATTCTAGAATGTAATTAGGTGTTTCTTTTGTATGCTTCTTGTGTACACGGGCTTCACCTATTTCATTCAATGAATAAAATTGTCTTTCTTACTTATCAAAAAAAAAGAAAAAAAAGTAATTTCAAGCAAACTCTGTTTCCACTCTTTCTTTCTGGGACTGAACAGATTAATTTATTCTCAATTCCATTTAGATAAATTGATAAAAGTTTGTCGAATATATTCTTTATAGTTGGTACTAACTCCCAAAAAATGTAAAAGCCTATATCATTTGTTAGAAGAATTTCTACTTTTTCTGGATACACTTTAAAGACTTTATGCACAAGCAACCGACACCTTATAGAAGCTCATCTGCTTGGGACTTCCTGCCACGTCAGGATTTCCAGTGCGTAATTACTACTGTGTTGAGTTCTGTGCATGAGATATTCTATCATTGTTGTTCCTGTGGACTAGACATGTTTCAGTATGCTCAGTTTCTACCTTTTCCTGCACTGCAGAAAGTGAGTGTAATTGCTGCAACTGTTACCAGCTCCATTGGCAGAAGAAGATTGTTTGCTCAGATAAACAGCTTCATTGCGATTTTTATTCTTGCCGGACAACTTACCTTAACGGTATGCAATGTCTCTGTAGCCTATATGCTGATATTTCATGTTGTTACAACAAAGCAAATGTTGTTTAGGGAGTTTTCTTAAATCCTTGCCTCCTTAAGAGTGCATGCCTGAAAGTAAGAGAGTGCATGCCTGAAAGTAAGTTTCATGCATGTAGATGATTGTAAGGTTGCTGGCTTTAGTACATGTTTGGGATTGTGGTGGGAAATATATCTTATAACTTTAGGACTTATAGCTTATAACTTAAGTAATAAGTTCTACTATTAAAAAATTATTTACTGTTTGGTAACCATATGTTTAAAGTACTTCTAAATATGTTAGATTTGTTTGGAAACAAATTTAAAAAGTACTTTTTGAGGTAGAAATGACGATTATTTGAATTTTTAAAAATTATGATCATATCCTTAAAAGTTGTAATTATCTTAAAGTTGTATGAATATTTTCGTCCATTGACATTCTTTTTAAAATTCGAATTTTGTTCCGCATTATACAGAAAAACACGTTTAAGAAAAAATATCAAAATGATACTTTTCTTCAAACGTACTTTTTAGTTTATTTGAGATTAAAAGTGCTTTAATATTTAACACCTGCACGACCTAATTTTTTCATTAAAGAGCTTTTAAGAATATTTAAGCACATTTTAAGACTCCGACCGCAACTCCAAACAGGCCCTTAATCCTGAAACTCATAGCAATTGTTACCCTTAAAAGATTTAGGCCCCGTTTGGTTACCCAAAACATTTCATCTCATCTTATCTCATTTCATTATTACAACTTTCACAAATTCCTACACAAAATATAATAAATAATTCAACTTTTTTGAATTCCAAAACAAAACTAATATTAAAAAAATTATATTATAACAATATTTTATTCAACTTCTAAAAAAAATCTCATATCATCTTATCTATGTAACCAAATGGAGCCTTAGCTCATTTTTATTTTTTATTTTTTTTTTAAAATAACACCCTTAAAAGATCTCATTTTGGCAGAGGTTGCATGATATATGCCTGAAATAACATGTATTGGTGGCAGCTGGCAGACATATATCAAGCAATCTTTGCGGTAAGCCTCCAAAAAGGCAATTGCTCTCTCTCTCTCTCTCTCTCTCTCTTCTTTTGGCTGGTATTATGGAGTGGGATTGAGGGCATATGGTGAAATCTAGATGGTAACTATACTCTGTTGAGTCCCTTCCCATAGATTTGGATTTCCATTATTGACTTTAGTCTGAAATCAAGACTTTTAACCATGGGAGATGGACAGTGCTCTTGGAAATTTAGCCAGTTTCATGCATCCACTTCCTTAGCAATTAACTGGAATGAACATAAGCATAATTAAGCATGAGCAAATTTTCCAAGGTTGTAGTTATTGCTGTTTATTCAAAACTCATTTTGTCATGTTCAGATTAACTTACTAATAGGTATTAAATATATTAGTCAATGGTGCTTCTTAAGCATATTTCCTGACTCTGATGAATAGATGTGCATTTTTGGGCATCTTGAAAAAAATCAGATAAGGAGGGTGTCACCTGATCAACCAAAAAAATTGGCAGAAAGGAGATTATTCTAAGTAATATTAGGACAATGTACTTACAAAAAATATTGGGTAACAATAAATGATATCTATGCAGTGTATATATCCTGCAAGGTAATGGAATTGATGTTTTTCAGTTTTTTAACTTAGTGTTTTGTCTTCCCTTTCCTTGTCAAGTACAGGGTCGCATTCTTACAACTGCTGGGGTTACCACAGCTATTTGTGCTGCTCCGTTTGTTGCCTTCTCAAATATGATTGCTATTGCCATTTGGCCAGGTTGGGTAGCTGTTGCTGTTTCTGAGACCTTGCGAAAGGTTTGTTTCTATAAATGCCAGTTCTCTGTCGTTCAACTTAGACCATGTTTTTCTCATCATGCAGTCTCATTTTTTTTCTATAAATGATTAGATTCCTTCTCATTTGTAATTTTGTTAAGGGGAACTCAAGAAAGACGGCCGAAGTTGAAGGTCAATATAAGATTGTGAAGTGGGTTTTACAAGTTGCAACTGGTTTACTATGCAGGTTGTTACTTATGTTGTGACCAGGCCTGGAAGAGAGCTTCTATTCACTGTTGTCTCACAGGATGAAAAATACAAAGCCAAGGTATGTCCACCTTTGCTTTTGGGATTTTGTTTTGATTTCCTGCTTACAAATTCACTTGCAGTTTGTTGTGAATGTTTGAATTTGAAAATATAGAATTTAAAGTTGGAGCTTCCTGAAGTTAAGATGGGGCATTGATCTCAAGCAATATGTATACACTTGCTCGCACATACTTATGTTTCCCTGGGTGTTTTCTGCGGCATTAATTGGGTGATATACACAAATAAGTTTAATAATAGAGCACATCAAAATACTCCCTGATTTCATGATCCTGCAGTTATGCATAGATGTGTTCATTCAAAGACTTGGAGATGCTACAGCAGCAGGGATGTACAAGCTACTTTTTGGCTCTCTCAGTGGGAGAACATCAAGCGTCTCAATCTACGCTCTGCCCGTATGTATATAACCTAAATTTACTTTTTTTTCTTCTATTTTATTCCTCCTCTTGCTTTTAGGTTCGGATGAAAGAAACTCTTATTGCTTGGTATTGATACAAGAGACCTGCACTTATTACTCTGCTTTGACCTTGTTTTTTCTTACTGAACGGCGTCATTCCCTACTCTAGGCACTACTTGTCCGGCAACCTTTATCTATAATGCTTTTTTTTTTTCCTTGAATATTTGTTTCCACTAAGAATAACGGCTGTATCATTTTTTTTCTTTCCTTGACTACACCAGGTCTGTATATTGTGGATGGCTACCGCATTCCATTTAGGGCGCCGCCAAGCTCAGCTTTCAAAGCTCCAGGCAGTTTCTACTTCCTAAAATTTTGCGAGGACAAAATATGTATTTGTTGCAGAATAGGATGAAATTATCAGTCTTAAAAGTCTTGGTACTTCATTGGGGTAGCCTTTTTCTTTTTCCTCGGTCGTTCATTCATCATGGATGAGGCACAAAAAGAGCGTGTAGCCAGTGGCCGCTCCCATACATGTGATGCATTTTACCTCATTGATCATTTCAACCATCTAACGCACTTTTCATTTGATGCATAACTTTGTGCTTTAATAGAATGGAAGTTGATCAAATGATAATATTGGTGATTGGTTTACTGTTTTCTTTCTCGATCTATGGGTTACAAAAATCAACGCTAATCACAAGAAATAACGGCCGAGCTTGAAATTGCTCACCCTCCTCCTATTTGCTGTACCTGATTAATGTTTCTATCCATAAGCATTCGAGTGTTCATAATATTTTTTTCCACTGACATAGAAACCTGCAAGCACGAACGTGATATAAAAAATATCAACTCTACCCATGACCAGTAGAAACATGTTTCATCTAACAAAATCAGTCGAGAGATGTACACAAGCCTTTATTTTTTCACGTGTATGCAACTCCATACTGACAATACACATGTTATATATACTGTTCACGTGTTGTTGTCGCTGGCATACATAAATCCAGCAATAATGCCCATACCAAATGATTGTTCTAGAATGACATCCCCGGAATCTACAATATGATTGCCAAAACTTTGGCCTCCGACAACTGGATCAAGCAGGTCATTCGCAATTCAGATTCTAAAAAGATATCCCCATATGTAATTATAATAGGAACTTTGCGTGAGCCTCTCAATCATTCATTTCATTTAGAGCTTCCTTGTTGGCTTGGCCAAATGAGATGCTTGATCAAATTTTATATAATTTAGCTCAAAAACCCTTTACATTGGATTGGACAAATCTAAAATAATTTAGACTTTTGCTACAGTGGTTGGCTAAAGATGGAAGATTACTATTCATTCATCAAACATTAAAATATTAATTTCTCATTCCAAACAAATAAATTAAATTAATTAGAATATAATTAACATTTAACATTTAGAATATAATTATTATTCTCTTACCTATAAAAAAAAAGAATATAATTATTATTAACATTTAATCATATTTTTTAATATTAATTGAATATAATATAATTATCATTAACATTTAACAATAATTTTTTTAATATTAATTTAATTAGAATATAATTACTATTAACAGTTAATAATACTTTTTTAATATTAATTTAATTAGAATATAATTATTATTAACATTTAATAATAGTTTTAATATTAATTTAATTAGAATATAATTACTATTAACATTTGATAATACTTTTTTAATATTAATTTAATTAGAATCTAATTACTATTAAAATTTAATAATACTTTTTTTGTACTATTAATATAATATAACATAATTATTATTAACATTTAATTGGTAGAATTACAAAATGTGATGAAATAAATTAAATAAAAAAATTATTAATTTAATAATATTTTATTATTATATAGAGAATGAATGACTAATCCAATATAGGGATTGAATTTAAATGGAATAGGTAAATGTAAAAAAATATTGATATTGGTCAAATTTGAAAATGTATTTGACTAAGCCAACTGTTCTTAAGCCACACATTTGCACATCCATGAAGCACGTTCAATTTCCCAGGCTCCTAGGCCCAAGGCCCAGTAGCAACTTAACTGAATTTCGGATCACCCTATTTGAATTTTGAAAGCATAAATACTCAGCGTTCAACTTCCCCGGAGGGCATGAACACGGTCTTGAATCAAGTTCCTCTCCCAGTCTGCTATGTCCTCGAAAGCATATTCTGGTAGGCTCTCAAAGGGCTCTTTCCATGCATCATTCTTAGCTAGATCGTAAGTAGCTCCTCGTATTGCTCTTCTATTGGGTCCACAGGGTCTCTTTGCAGTTAGCATATCATATGCTGTATTCAGCTGTCACAAAGCCACAAACCAATAAATGTTTCGAACTTTGATTTGTTTATCTGGGAAACCAATCAAATATCTCGGTAATTCAGTTAAATAGCCGTGCTTCAAAATTCAAATAACTTTGTGCAACAGTCTGAACTTTACCCAAGCATATACACTAAGTTGCTAAAAATGTAATAATTGCTGCAGTTTCCAAAACCCGTTAAGGAGTGCATATGGAGATCATACGAGTTTTCAAGTACAGGTACCATGCCGAGCAAGAGGGTTAAGGACTCACATTCATACCACAAAACCAGAACATGTAAGAAATTGCAACAGCTGGGGCCCTTCCTAACCCAGCAGTACAGTGCACATAAACTTTCCCTTTCCCCTTGGAAATGGCCCATTCCAATGATGAAACAGCTTTAGGCAATCCACTTCGCAGAGAATCTGGATCAAAATCTCTTGCCTACAGTGCATAGAAAAATATATCGGGGCAAAAATCCTCCGTGAGTAATTTATCAACTTACATTTCTTCCTGTGCATTAAAAACTGAACAGATAATTTGTCCTGAAGATTTTCAAGTTCCAACTTGTTTTCTCCAAATCTTACATACCCAGGTACATCAACTACATAGAGATCATTGAGGGACGTAGGAACAATCATCATGCATCAATATCAGACCAGAAATAATTGCGTTTCATGTCACCTGGCAATGCGGGGCCTTCTCCAGGTTATTTGAAGACGACTAGGATCTATTATATTTTAAACAGTGTTGCTAGAAGAACCTTTTACTTACAGGCCTCCTCATGTGACGGATTCCAAGTTCTTGACATCTTATTATTATTGACTGCAAATCAATTCCCCAATATTCAATGTCCTTGTCCTGCTGCAGGTTCAGAATATATGCCACATTCTGCTCCTGTTTTAGATGATCTATATCTTCGGGCATCTGAGGCTGGGAGCCTACTATCAGATTATCAGTTATCAGAGTGTAGTTCATCCCTGCACAAAAGTCGGTTAAGAAACCTGAATAACTAAAATGGTCATTTCTTTCTCTGTTGGAAATGTTAAATTTCGAATTATTTATACATCTGGCCACTTATATCGAAGGCAAAACCACAGATCCCATAATTCACACGTTTTTCCCTTTTGTTCAATTTATGGTCATGGTTATTCTGACAAAGAGATTGCTATGATGCTATTCAAGTCTCTAATTAGCTATGCCTACATCACTCTCATAAATAGATCCCCAAAAACTCTTCTATCAATGAACTTAGGCACAATGGCTATGCTTGCTTCTGCACATACAAGTACCACACACACACACACACACACACGCATGCTCACAGCATTAATTGTTCAAACGGTCAAAACCTTTGCTAAAAAAAGTAAATATTTACTGATAAATAAAAAGAAATCAATATTTGTAAGAAAGAAAAGGGTGGTGTGCAACGCAGTACTTTTCATTGGTAATTTGCCAACTTCTTTTAGAGGCGAATAAAGCCATATTATCCTGTAAAATTGGCCAGTACTTAAAAAGTTGCTGTTCTTGCACCCTTTTATTTTTTAACTTTTGGGGCGAAATCAATTATAACCTCCATTGCTCTCCTTCACTTCTATGAAAGGCATCCTTGTCTTGAAAATCAACCATAATGCGTAATGCGATTCAAGTTAAGATCAAAGATTCAAAAGTATCCATAAGATCCGGATGCACTGCACTATTATAGGACAGAATATAAACTAAACTGTTGTCCTACATACGAACACACCAAAAAAAGAAAAGTAAAGATTATCCGACATGGAAATTCGAATTGGGTCACCGATGACATGAAGGAAAGTAATGCCAATTATAAAAAACCAACCCACGAGGCAACCGGCCATGTAAAAATGTTTTCTTTCCTCAAACGAGATTTAACACAAGCAGGTAAGCGCTCAAACATATAGGCGAGCCAAAATCCTGAATAGCCATGGAAACGGAAATATTCAGAAGAAGTAGGTACTAGAAGAGAGCTGACCAAGATCATGGTGATACTCATAAGGGCTCCTCATCATCCCCTTCATCGCAATGTTGTACTCTTCCATCTTGGACCTGGAAATCGAGGCCCCACGGTTTGTGGGATTTTGATCAATCCCACTAGTCTGGGTGTCGGGTAGTTGTTTACAATAAACCTTGCTCGCTTTCCAGGCGTTCCGGGAAACGGGCAGTATGAAATTGCACGCAAAGTTCAACCTCTTGTTTGGAAGAGGATGAGTTGTGAGGGCTGAAGAAGAACAACAGTTACTGAGCCCGATACTTGCCATTTTAGTTTACACCTCTCTTCTGAGTTTCTTCGATCTTCTTGATGTTGTTTCTTGGACCCTGGAGATTGGGGGCGTCCATATGTCAGATGAGATTTTCCGGAGAACATGTGATTTTACAACCATGTCCTTATCGTCTATCATTAATAACATTTTAATGGCTTATTTGTGTTAAGGCAAAAGATAAGGCAATCAAGATTGATGACTCGGCAAGACCAACAACACAATCGGACTATAGAGAAATCACCTCCAATACACATACGCACAAGCTCTACAGTAGTGATCTGAAACTTCTAAAATATATTGCTCATAACAGAATATACAGGTGGACCAATCATGTTGTAGTAGCTGATAGGATTTTATTCTATAAATTAGGGGTGGGCAGCGGGGCCGAGGCCCCGCTGCTACCCTGCCCCGCCCCCGTGTGACGGGGCGGATTACCCCGTCCAGCCACACAGGGGCGGGGTTTTCCCCGCTCGTATATGGGGTCGTGGGTGGGGGCGGGGGTGGTATGGGGTGATCCCCTGCCCCGCCCCCGCCAGCAGACCCCCACTCCCTCCCGATCCAGAAGCAGCCCCCCTCCCGATCCAGACCAAACGGCAGACACCCCCCCCCGGGCGGCCGGTAAACTGTATTTTCTTCTTTTTCTTTTTTACCGGGGGGCGGACGGGGGAAGGTCCACCCCCGCACCCTCGTTACCAGACGGGATACCCCGCCCCCGTCCATGCGGGGCGGAGGGCGGGGAAGAAAAACGTCCCCCCGCATGGGCGGGGGCAGGGAGCGGGGTGGGGGTGGCCCCGCCCCGCGGAGGGGGGGGGCGGGTAGCACCCTTACTATAAATAGCCGTTTGTATTCTCTGTACAGTGTGTGTGAAAACCAATATATCAAATTCATCCTTGAGGAATTTATTCAGCTTTCTACTTCTTGCCTTGAGACTCAGATATCCTTCTCAATATGGTATCTAGAGCCCGCTAAGGCTAACGTCCTTTTCTCTTCTTCTTTTTTCTCTCTCGTGTTCTTCCTTTAACCCATTTTCTTTTTCTCTCTCATGGCGTCTGATGTCCCCACCCCACCTAGCTTCGAAGATAACTCCACTGTTTTACCTCCCACTCCACATGCTTCCACTCAGGTTTTCCCAACCCCTCCACGCCCCCCCCCCCTTTCCCTACTTCTACCATTATTTCTGCTGCAAATCATTCTATTAACATTAAGCTTTCCAATGACAACTATCTTCTTTGGAAGGCCCAGATTGTGCCTTTTCTGAAGGGTCATCAGCTCTATTCTCATGTTGATGGTTCTTCTCCTCCACCACCTCAGATGATAGCAAACTTTGTGAACCTCGCTTACACTCAATGGGTGCTTCAAGATCAGCTCATCATCTCGGCTCTTAACTCTTCTCTCTCGGATACTGTCCCTACGCAAGTACTTAACTGTAGTACTTCGTCTGAGGTCTGGTCGACATTACAAAGCATTTATGCTGCTCATTCCTCAGCTCATGTTATTCAATCTCATTTTCAACTTACCACGTTAAAGAAACATTCCGAATCCATCACTGAATACTATCATAAAAGCACAAGCTCTCTCTGCTTCACTCAGTGCAGCTGGTCAGCCCATATCCCCTGCTCCATTTACCGTATATCTTATTGCTGGGTTAGGTTCGGACTATGAGTCCATTATCACTTCCATCACAACTCGACCAGAACCTCTCTCTCCTCAGCAAATTTTTAGTTATCTCTTAAATCATGAATCTCGGCTAGCTCATCAAACTCACAACCTTTTATCCTCCACCACCATTTTAGCCAATGCCTTGGTTACTACCAAAGCTCCAATGGCTTCTGGGCAGTTTCAAAGAGGCAGAAACAACTCTTTTCATGGAGGGCAACGAGGACGGGGCCTAGGCCGTGGGCCTCCTTTGGTCCAAAACTCTCCTACTGGTTCACGGCCCATTTGTCAAATTTTCCAAAAAGTAGGCCACACAGCCCTTACATGCTACAATTGCTTGAATCAAGCTTATCATGCCTCACCCCCCTCGCCTTTTGCTACTGACCTTACCTCTCTACCGCCCACTGGATCTACTTCCAATTATTGGTTTCCGGATACTGCTGCTACCAATCACTTACTGCAGATTTTGCAAATCTGAACTTAGACTCTATGGCATATCAAGGCCCCGAGCAAGTCAGCATTGGTGATGGCACAACTCTTCCCATTCACAACACTGGTTCCGCTCATCTTTCAACTCCTTCTCGCACTTATATTCTTAATAAACTTTTGCATGTTCCTCTGATTACTAAGAATTTACTTTTTGTTCGTCAATTTTGTGTCGATAATCCTGTTTTCTTTGAGTTTTATTCTTCTCATTTTCTTGTGAAGGACTTACAAACCAAGGAGGTGCTGCTTCAAGGTCCCGTTAAGGATGGTCTCTATGTTCTCCCGTTGCCACCTTCACCTTCATCTCCACCATCTCCTCAAGCCTTTCTTGGTGAACGTACCTCATCTCAACACTGGCATGCTCGTCTTGGTCACCCATCACCTCGGATCACGTCAATGACTCTTTGTAGATTTCATCTCCCTGTAATAAACAAATCTACATTTCATATTTGTTCAGCTTGTTCTCAAGCTAAAACTCATGCATTACCCCACTCCCCATCCCCTTCTCGTTCTTCTAGGCCTTTTCAACTTCTCTTTTTGGATGTTTGGGGACCTGCACCTATGCTCTCCTCAAATGGTTGTCGCTTTTATCTTTCTGTTATTGATGATTTCTCGAAATATATCTGGATCTTTCCTCTTCAAACTAAGTCCAATGTTTCTACTATTTTTTTAGCCTTTTTTCGCTATGTGACTAATACTTTTTCCACGAATGTTGTTTCGGTTCAAACGGATTGGGGTGGAGAATTTCGACCTCCTCATCCAATTTTTCAAACTTATGGTATTACCCATCGCATTACGTGTCCATATTCTCATGCTCAAAATGGAACTGTTGAGCGATGTCATCGTCACATAGTTGAGACTGGCTTATCTCTTCTACCTCATGCCTCCGTACCTCATACATATTGGGCTGAAGCTTTCCAAACATCAGTGTTCTTAATAAATCGTATGCCCACTCCCATTCTTTTCAATAAATCTCCATTTGAGATTCTTTTCAAAAAAATCCCTGATTATAATTTTTTGCGTGTTTTTGGTATGGCTTGTTGGCCCAATCTTAGGCCATTCAATCATCACAAAATGGATTATTGTTCCCAACTCTGTGTTTTTATGGGATATAGCCTTAATCATAAAGGTTATTATTGTCTTCACCTACCTACGGGCCGAACATACATCTCCCGTGATGTTCACTTTGATGAGTCTACTTATCCCCTTCTCACTCAGGCACAATCGGCTTCTACTCCAATTCCTCCATCCATCACTCACCCGATACCCTCTAATCCATTTATTCATGTCCAGCCCACTATGCCAGTCCACGCTCTCTCACCCTCTTCTACTTCTGTTGACCTGCCCAGCTCAAATACCTTCTTGGACCCACCCAGCCCAAATACTTCTTTAAGCCCACCAACAAGTGACTCGGCTAACCCTAGTCCTTCTTCTCCTTCTACTTCCAGCACGTCTTCGACCTCTCTAACAGAGTCAGCTCCATCTCCTTCTTCACTCACTACTCTTCCCACAAAAACCACTCCTCCTTCTCATCATCCGATGCTCACCCGTGCGAAAACCAACACACTTTGTCCCCGTATACGCACCGATGGCACCATTCCATGGCCATCGAAATTGTCCACCTCCCTTACCGAAACCAAGCACCCTATTTTCCCCCCTGTACCCGAAGAACCCACATCCTTCACTGAAGCTACCCGTTTCCCTGAATGGAGAGCTACCATGACAGTCGAATTTGCTGCCCTCCTACAAAACCAGACATGGGATTTAGTCCATTTCTCCTCCTCCTCCTCCTATAACATACTCGGCTCCAAATGGGTTCTAAAATCTAAGCATCGGGCAAATGGTTCTCTTGAGCGTCGCAAGGCTCGTCTTGTGGCCAAGGGCTTCCATCAACAGCCTGGCTTTGATTACATTGAAACCTTTAGTCCGGTTGTCAAACCAGTCACCATACGTCTCATTCTCTCCCTTGCAGTCACCCATAAATGGCCTCTACACCAGCTAGACATTCAGAACGCATTCCTTCATGGGGACATTGAGGACAATGTCTACATGCAGCAACCTCCCGTGTTTGTCAATCTTGAGCTTCCTCAACATGTCTGTAAGTTAAAGAAATCGATCTATGGCTTGAAACAAGCTCCTAGAGCTTGGTTCTCCAAGCTTACAGATCGTTTATTCACTCTTGGTTTTTCGGCTTCAAAATCTGATAGTTCTCTATTTATTCATAGAAATAAATCTAATTTCATCTATGTTTTAATCTATGTAAATGATATTGTGGTTACCGATTCAAATTCTGTACTAATTTCTCAGTTTATTTCTGCTTTACGTGTTTTTTTTCCAGTTAAGGATCTCAGTCATTTGCATTATTTTTTAGGAATAGAGGTTTTTCGTAATTCATCAGGTCTTTATCTTTCACAGTCTAAATATATTTCTGACTTGCTTGTTCGCACAAAAATGCATCAGTCTAAACCTGTTTCAACACCTCTTTCAAATTCTGTGAAATTAACTACTCTTGATGGACCTTCCTTTGAAGATCCTCATCTGTATAGAAGCATTGTTGGTAGCTTATAGTATTTGTCCTTTACACGTCCTAACATATCCTTTGCTGTCAATAAGGTATGTCAGTTCATGCATCATCCCCGATTGTCCCACTGGCAATCTGTAAAGCATATACTTCGCTACCTTAATCTCACCAAGAATCTTGGTCTCCATTTTGGTTTAAACTCATCTCTTAAGTTGTCTGCCTTCTCTGATGTTGATTGGGTTGGGTGCCCGGATGACCGTAAGTCTACTGGAAGATATTGCATTTATCTTGGTTCTCATATTGTTTCTTGGGGCTCTAAGAAACAGCCCACTATAGCTCGATCTTCTACTGAAGCTGAGTATAAGGCGGTTGCAAATAGTACCTGTGAAATACTGTGGATACAATACCTTTTACAGGAACTATGTGTTTTTCTAGAAAAAGCACCCACTTTGTGGTGTGATAATTTGGGTGCCACATATCTTTATCAAAATCCAGTCTTACATGCTCGCACTAAACATGTAGAGCTTGACTATCACTTTGTTCGAGAAAGGGTAGCTGCAAAAACGCTTTGCATTTCTTTTATTTCAAGCAAAGATCAGCTTGCTGATATTTTTACCAAGGCTTTGTCTTCAGTTCGATTTTCACAGCTTCGATCAAGCCTCACTCTTACTCACGTGCCGCTTGAATCGAGGGGGGATGTTAAGGCAAAAGATAAGGCAATCAAGATTGATGACTCACAGCAAGACCAACAACACAATCGGACTATAGAGAAATCACCTCCAATACACATTCGCACAAGCTCTGCAGCAGTGACCTGAAACTTCTAGAATATATTGCTCATAACAGAATGTACAGGTGGACCAATCATGTTGTAGTAGCTAATATGATTTTATTCTATAAATAGCCGTTTGTATTCTCTGTACAGTGTGTGTGAAAACCAATATATCAAATTCATCCTTGAGGAATTTATTCAACTTTCTTCTTCTTGCCTTGAGACTCATATATCCTTCTCAATACTTTGGAAATAGTTTTCGTATCAAAAATTTAATTTTATTTCATCCAATCTTCTTCTTAAACATGATTGAAGTATAAGATTTTCAAACTAATCATTATAATTGTTGCCCAGATGACTAACACAAGAGGGGGGGTGAATTGAGTTGTATTTAAAAAAAATAACAATTATAAATCAAATATACAATATCAAATATAAACAAAATACGAAATAGCAATAAATATAAAGAGTAAGGGTAAGAGAGAATCAAACTCAGTATGTTAACGAGGTTTTGCCCCACTGCCTACGTCCTCGCCTCAAGCTACCCCTTGAGGATCCCCGAATTCACTATTCAACCTCCTTCAGGTGGAGGTAAAAACCTATTACACCTTTGAACAACACCGCTACAAAGGATCCGTGTAGAACACCCTCTACACTTGCAATCACCTTACACGTGGTGATTCAACGATTCCCTGTGTAGAACACTTTCTACACGCACAAGGGTTGTACACACCCTTTTACTGATACAAGAATTGATAGTGGGTAGAATATCAGAAAACACTCCTCAATGAGTGAAATAAGAACAATACAGCACAACCTATATCTCTCAAAATGAAAAAGGATTAAGGCTCAATGCTTAGAGAAGAGAGAATGAAAGCTTTGAATGAGAGTTGTATGCTCTTGGTGTTGTGAATGTGAAGCTCTCAAATGATCTATTTATAGGCATATGAGACTTCATATTCAAATTTAAAAAGATTCACATGTCAAAGACATCATCATTCATTTTTCAAAAATTTCAAACCTAATCTTTTTACTTTTTGCATGTGACAAAATGAGCACACTTTACTTTTCAAAAAATTCAAACCTAATCTTTTACTTTTTGCATATGACAAAAGGAGCACACTTTACTTTTCAAAATTTTCAAACAAAGGCATCTTCCTTTTGCATAAGTCAAGAAAAGCATCAATCACTTTTGAAAATATTCAAATAAAACATGCACATGTGAAAGATGACAATCAATCATCTTTAATATTTTCAAAGTTCAACCCTTTAATCATGGCATGCACATGTGAAAGATGACAATCAATTATCTTTCAAAATTTTCAAATTTAATTTTCAAAATATTCATGCACATGTGGAAAATGTATTTTAATGCTTTATGATAAAATATTAATTTTTGAGCCTTAATCCTAATTTCGAATTTTAAAGAGATTTACAACATTATTCTATGACTTTAATGTGAACTTGCTCCCTTCTTGCTCATGCTTGGTTTCTTGATGTGCTTGACTCCATTGTGTAGATAACTTGAGCTTGAGACTCCTTTATTCTATGAATTCATTTGTTATCATCAAAATCCATGTGTAAATATATAATTACACAAAACTTGAAACCTTAGGTTTAACAATCTCCCCCTTTTTGATGATGACAAATACTTGATAGAACCTGAAGCCTGTATTAATACTTAAGCTCCCCCTGAGAATGTGCGTTAGTTTTTCAAAAAAAAAAAAATAAATATAATTCCAAGCATATATAACAAGTTTAACAATTTAAACAATATTAATGTTCTAGTCTAAAACTTCTCCCCCTTTTGGCATCATTAAAAAGGATCGACAGCAAGTAAATAGACTGAAGAAAACGGTGCGTTAAAAAACACTGTAGATAGTTGAAAAAGAGAGCCGTCCGTGACCCGACAAGTCCTGCAAAGCCTCGAGGCCTAACTCTATGAATTTAGTGCGGTTGAAGATAGAAACAAATCGCCTGATGTTGTTGACAAACGAGATTGAAGGCTCCGAGTTTCTAAAAAAAATGTCTTTTTCACTGATCGGGAAAAAACACATTGCTCTTTGACTTGGATGATAGCTCGTCTTGTTCTTTATACTATCTCTATAAAAACAGTCTTAAAGTTCATCCAATCCGCATCAAGTTTTCTTCTTATCTCTATAACTCATCTGCATTCCTTCAACATTCTCGCTTTAAGTTTTCAATTCCTTTCTCAATGGCTCATTCTTCTACATCTCAACCTCCTGTCCTTTCTGCAGCTGCCATTGGTGCTATGTTGCAGCAAGAAAATAATAGTATGGCAAATAAGTCAGACTCCGATGCTATCTACGACTTGGTGAGTCTCGGGACTCGCTACTCATCCTCTATTGTTGCTTTTTCCCAGCGGGTTCAAGCAAAAAACCATGAGGTTGAAAAGCTTAAGGAACAAATTGTTGTACTTCAACGAATTGTTCAAGAGTCTCACACAAGGGAAGGAATCCTTCGGCAGAAGAATAAAAAGTTGAAATCTCTATTGGATTCTTCATTCCGCTTGCCAGTTCCCATGAATAGGGATGACATGATATTGTATGAAGAGAATGAGCGTCTCAAACATGAGGCTAAGAACCTCAAGTTTATGTAAAAGTATTTAAGAAAAATCTATCTATTTTTATGAACTTTGATCTGTCTTTTAAGAGATATTCATAATATGCATCATACCTATTTCTCTTCTAATCATAGATAATCTATCTTCTGGTAAAGGTTTTGTGAATATATCTGCTAACTGATCGTGTGTGTTTGTGAACTCTAGTACTATATCGCCTTTCTGCACATGATCTCGAAGAAAATGATATCTTATTTCAATATGCTTAGTTCTAGAATGTTGTATTGGGTTTTTTGAAAGATTTATAGCACTTGTATTATCACATTTGATTGGAATGTGATTATACATGAGTTTAAAATCTTCAAGTTGTTGCTTCATGTAAAGAACTTGAGCACAACAACTACCCGCAGCAACATATTCTGCCTCAGCAGTAGATAGTGCAACAGAATTTTGTTTTTTACTAAACCAGGAAACTAATGCATGACCTAAGAAGTGACATGCTCCACTAGTGCTTTTTCGATCTATTTTACAACCAGCATAATCTGCATCTGTGTAGCTGATTAGATCGAAAGATGTGTGTTTAGGGTACCATAACCCTAGGTTAATTGTACCACTAAGATATCTAAGAATGCGCTTAACTGCAATTAAATGAGATTCTTTTGGAGATGATTGAAAACGTGCACATAAACACACACTGAACATAATATCTGGTCTACTGGCTGTCAAATATAATAAGCTACCAATCATACCTCGATATACTTTCGAGTCAACTGTCTTACCGGATTCATCTTTATCAAGTTTAGTAGATGGGCTCATTGGTGTTCCAGTTTCCTTAGCACCTTCCATCCCAAACTTCTTCAGCAATTCCTTAATATATTTTGATTGATTGATGAATGTCCCACTTTTTACTTGCTTAATTTGCAATCCGAGAAAGAATGTAAGTTCTCCCATCATGCTCATTTCAAATTCATCCTGCATAGTCTTAGCAAAAACTTGACACATATTTTCATTAGTAGCACCGAATATTATATCATCAACATAAATCTGAACCAAAAGAATATCATCATTTTCGTATTTAATGAAAAGAGTTGTGTCGATTTTTCCTCTTGAGAAACCTTTTTTAATCAAGAAACCACTGAGTCTCTCGTACCACGCTCTAGGAGCTTGTTTGAGTCCATATAGTGCTTTTGTGAGTTTGAAAACATGATTTGGAGAAATATGATTTTCAAAACCTGGAGGTTGCTCAACATATACCTCTTCATTTATAAAACCATTTAAGAAAGCACTTTTAACATCCATTTGAAAAAGTTTGAAATCTTTATAACAAGCATATGCAAGTAGCATTCGAATAGCTTCTAATCTTGCGACTGGTGCATATGTCTCATCATAATCAATTCCTTCTTCTTGATTGTAACCTTGGGCTACAAGTCGAGCCTTATTTCTAGTAATGACTCCGGACTCATCTTTCTTGTTTCTAAAAACCCATTTTGTTCCAATAATAGTATGATTTTTGGGTTTAGGAACAAGTGTCCAAACATCATTTCTTTCAAATTGATTAAGCTCTTCTTGCATAGCTAGAATCCAAGATTCATCAAGAAGTGCTTCATCAATATTTTTAGGTTCAATCTGAGATAAAAAAGCAGTATGATTGCAAATATTTCTAAGAGATGATCGAGTGCTTACACCTTGTGAAGGTTCTCCCAGAATTTGTTCCACTGGATGATCTTTCACAAATTTCCACTGTTTGGTTGCATCTCGTATTAAATTTTGATGATCTTTCCTGATGTCTCCATGTTGGACTTCCTCTATTGTGTTCTCTTTGTTGAGATTGAGACTTTCTGTATTATTTATACCTCCTGTTTCTTCATCAATGGATTTCTTGGAGAGTAGAGAATTAGATTCATCAAATACTACATGCATAGATTCTTGTACAGTTAAAGTCTTTTTATTGAATACTCTATAAGCTTTACTATTTGTAGAATACCCGAGAAAAATACCTTCATCCGATTTTGCATCAAATTTGCCTAAATTATCCCTGTCATTCAAAATAAAACATTTGCATCCAAATACATGAAAGTAACCAATGTTGGGCTTTTTCTCATTCCAAAGCTCATAGGGGGTTTTATCTAATTTAGACCTTAACATAACTCTATTTATAACATAACATGCAGTACTTACCGCTTCGGCCCAAAAATAACTAGGCAAGTTGTTCTCATTAAGCATTGTTCTTGCCATCTCTTGAAGAGATCTATTTTTCCTCTCTACTACCCCATTTTGTTGAGGAGTTCGAGGAGCAGAAAAATTATGCACAAAACCATTTTCATCACAAAATGTTTCAATATTTTTATTAACAAACTCTTTTCCCCTATCACTTCGGATACTTGAAATAGTATAGCCCTTTTCATTTTGAATTCTCTTGCATAACTTGGTAAAAGCATTATGTGCCTCATCTTTATGAGCAAGAAAGATGACCCAAGTATATCTAGAGAAATCATCAACAATAACAAAAGCATAATATTTTCCTCCTAGACTTGCAACTCTATTTGGTCCAAAAAGATCCATGTGTATCAGTTGCAGTGGTCTAGTAGTGGAAATATATTTCTTGGTTTTAAAAGAAGTTTTTGTTTGTTTACCAAATTGGCATGCATCACAAATTTTGTCTTTAAGAAAATTTGCCTTTGGTAAACCTCTCACAAGATCATTTTTTGAAAGTTTGGAAATAAGTTCCATGTTGGCATGACCTAGTCTTCTATGCCATAACCAATTAGTTTCATTTTGTACTGAAAAACAAATAGCATCTTGTGAGGTAATTTCTTCAAAATCGATTGTATAAACATTATTACTTCTAAAGGCAGTAAAACAAATGTTATAATCATGATCATTCAAAATAATGCACTTATCCATTTTGAAAGTAACTGTAAATCCTTTATCACATAATTGACTTATACTCAAAAGATTATGTTTTAGACCTTCAACAAGTAGAACATCTTCAATTATGAGAGAAGATTTATTACCAATTTTACCTATTCCCACGATCTTCCCTTTCGAGTTGTCTCCAAATGTCACGTGTCCTTCTTCTTTAGATCTAAGATCAAAGAACTTAGTCTTGTCTCCCGTCATGTGTCTTGAACATCCACTATCTAAAAACCATTTGTTTTTGCTTGTAGAGGACTTCATGCATACCTATAAAAACAATTAAAATGATTTTTCTTGGTACCCAAGTTCTTTGGGTCCTTTATTTATTAGTATTAGAAGAAACAAGATTTTTAGGTACCCATATGGCCCTAATAGTCATTGTATGTTTTCTTCTAATAGGACAAGTATGATAATTATGACCATTTCTATTACAAAAATTACAAATAGCATGTGACATATATGAAAATCTTGAATGATTATAATAGTATCCTTTTTTGACAAACTTATTATGAAAAGAATTTTGAATATTAGACTTTGATGTAGAAGGATTATCAAAGAAGTTTTTATAAGGTTTGAACTTTTGTTTTGGCATATATCCCAAGCCTGCCTTGTCAAAAACACATCTTTGACTACCAAGAAGTTTTTCAAAATTTCTTTTTCCATTCGTAAAGTTTTCAACAATATTTTCTAAATCAGTTTTCTTTTTCTTCAACTCAAGATTTTCGTCTTTCAAAACAATATTTTCTTTTCTTAAAATATCAATTTCGTTTGTTAAAGAAGAATTTTTCTTTTTCAAAGCAGTATATTTGATACCCAATTTTTCAAATTCTTCATATACCTCTTCTAAAACATTTTGCAATTCTTCATATGAAGGATTTTCAATATTATCAAAATTTGTTACCTCAATATCATCTTTAGCCATAAGACAGAGATTTGCTGATTCTTCATTGCTTGCTTCACTATCTGAGCTACTTGAATCATCATCCCATGTAGCTTTCATTGCTTTCTTGCCTTTGTTTCGATCTTTCTTTAGCAGGGGACAATCTGGCTTGATATGACCAGGCTTATTGCATTTATAACAAATTAAAGTATCATTTTTACCTGAATCTTTCTTGGAAAACTTTTTGAATGATTTCCTCGGAGGAGTTTTATTTTTCTTTAAGAATCTCTGAATTCTTCTTGTTATCATCGCAACTTCTTCATCTTTATCGTCATTTTCCTCATCTTCATCACTTTCACTTTCATGAGGAACAGCTTTAAGTGCCAAGCTCTTCTTTGGCTTTCCTTCTTCTTCTCCTCTTTTCAATGTGTACTCATGGGTGATAAGTGACCCGATGAGTTCATTCACTTCGAGCTTCTTGAGGTCTCTAGCTTCAAGAATCGCTGTCACTTTTGATTCCCAACGTTTTGGTAGAGAGTTGAGAATTTTTCTTACCATTTCCACTTTGGAATAAACTTTACCAAGAGCTGTCAAACTGTTTATGATGTTAGTAAAACGAGTGTGCATGCTAGAAATAGATTCATCATCATTCATCTTAAACATTTCATATTCATGAGTAAGAATATAAATTTTTGATTCCTTAACTTGAGAAGTTCCTTCATAAGTAACTTCCAAGTTATCCCAAATTTCTTTTGCCGTAGCACAAGTCATTACTCTATTAAACTCATTACCATTGAGAGCATTATATAATAAATTCATAGCAGTTAAATTCAAAGTATAAAGTCTATCGTCTTCACGATCAAACTCTTCTTCTTCCTTTTTGACCTTTACTCCACCAACCACTTTTGTTGGAATATAAGGTCCATTTACAATGCATTTCCAGATCTCTCGACCTTGAGCCTGAAGGAATATTCTCATTCTAACTTTCCAGAATGAATAATTGTCTCCACAAAAGAGTGGAGGCCGACTGCTAGATTGACCTTCACCAAATGAAGCTGCAATGTTAGCCATAAGATCTTAACTCAAAAGATAGTTAATCTTATAACAGAGCTTTAGCTCTGATACCAATTGTTGCCCAGATGACTAACACAAGAGGGGGGGTGAATTGAGTTGTTTTTAAAAAAAATAACAATTATAAATCAAATATACAATATCAAATATAAACAAAATACGAAATAGCAATAAATATAAAGAGTAAGGGTAAGAGAGAATCAAACTCAGTATGTTAACGAGGTTCGGCCCCACTGCCTACGTCCTCGCCTCAAGCTACCCCTTGAGGATCCCCGAATTCACTATTCAACCTCCTTCAGGTGGAGGTAAAAACCTATTACACCTTTGAACAACACCGCTACAAAGGATCCGTGTAGAACACCCTCTACACTTGCAATCACCTTACACGTGGTGATTCAACGATTCCCTGTGTAGAACACTTTCTACACGCACAAGGGTTGTACACACCCTTTTACTGATACAAGAATTGATAGTGGGTAGAATATCAGAAAACACTCCTCAATGAGTGAAATAAGAACAATACAGCACAACCTATATCTCTCAAAATGAAAAAGGATTAAGGCTCAATGCTTAGAGAAGAGAGAATGAAAGCTTTGAATGAGAGTTGTATGCTCTTGGTGTTGTGAATGTGAAGCTCTCAAATGATCTATTTATAGGCATATGAGACTTCATATTCAAATTTAAAAAGATTCACATGTCAAAGACATCATCATTCATTTTTCAAAAATTTCAAACCTAATCTTTTTACTTTTTGCATGTGACAAAATGAGCACACTTTACTTTTCAAAAAATTCAAACCTAATCTTTTACTTTTTGCATATGACAAAAGGAGCACACTTTACTTTTCAAAATTTTCAAACAAAGGCATCTTCCTTTTGCATAAGTCAAGAAAAGCATCAATCACTTTTGAAAATATTCAAATAAAACATGCACATGTGAAAGATGACAATCAATCATCTTTAATATTTTCAAAGTTCAACCCTTTAATCATGGCATGCACATGTGAAAGATGACAATCAATTATCTTTCAAAATTTTCAAATTTAATTTTCAAAATATTCATGCACATGTGGAAAATGTATTTTAATGCTTTATGATAAAATATTAATTTTTGAGCCTTAATCCTAATTTCGAATTTTAAAGAGATTTACAACATTATTCTATGACTTTAATGTGAACTTGCTCCCTTCTTGCTCATGCTTGGTTTCTTGATGTGCTTGACTCCATTGTGTAGATAACTTGAGCTTGAGACTCCTTTATTCTATGAATTCATTTGTTATCATCAAAATTCATGTGTAAATATATAATTACACAAAACTTGAAACCTTAGGTTTAACAATAATTTTACCAAACTTTCAAATAAAAAATACAAAACAATTCAACTTTTTTAAATTCTGAAATAAAAATAATATTATAAAATTATATTTGAACAATATTTTAACTTTATAATATTTTTATTCAATTTTTTCTTTCATTTACCAAAACTCAAAAATTACTCAACTCAAATTATTCACTACTATTAACAAATTATTTTCCTACTATTTACAAAATTTCCATCTCATTTCACTCATCAAACCAACCTACGAACAAGTTTGAGGCATGGGATGAGACATAAAATTCTCATATAATCTCATTTTAACTCATTTTATCTTATTCCCAAATATAATTCTAATACAAAACTTTCAAACTAATTGTAAGAGGATTTTTTTCTTTGGACCAAAAGCCCAGAGCGCAAACCCAAGTACAAGAGAGACCCAGGTTAGCTGAGCAACCCATTTGCCCATCAGAGGACCTCAGCCTTGGAGCAGAAGTCAACCTACAAATTCAAACGTGCAAGAATGGCGGAACACGCCACCTCAGCATCCCTTATGGAGCCTAGTCTCATGTAACCCTAAGTGAACAGGTGCACACAAATCACAAAATGCCCTTGATCTTCTTACAGATAGGGAAGGAAAAGTCTAATGGCATGCACCCAAAGAATAACGAGATAAGGAGCCACACCGCATTAAAGGAACCTCACTAAAGGAATTATTGAGGGTCATATCCCCCTGATACAGAGCATGGGCAGCTGACCCCATAAATTAGGTGTAAAAGGCAATCCCCAAATACTACAAAATGCTCTCTGAACTCTCTATTTTCTTGCACAAAACTCTAAAACGATACTGACTTTGGCATCGAAAACTCTTTGGCCACCACCATGGCCCCCGTCTCGCAGTGTTTTCTTTGTATTTGCAAGCCCAAGACCAAATACTTGAATTGCTAAGAGCCTGGTCCAAAAGTGTGCGAAACACGACATTAACACTAATTATTACAACTTTTTCAAACTTTCAAATAAAAAATAATTCAAAAATCTTCAAATCCCCAAATAAAAATAATATTAAAAAATAATATTCTAACAATATTTTATTCAACTTTCATCTAAAATTATCTCACCATCAAAACTACAACTTAATCTTTTGAAAGAATAGATGAACCCTATTTGGAATTGAGTAAATTAGATAATTTGGTAATTTAAATTAGATAGTTCGGTGTTAATAAAAATGTATAGAAAGCATATGTAATACAATTTAAGCATTTAAAATAATATATGAATTCAAATCATTTCAATAAGAATGTAATTCATGTATTTAATATATGTTAGATTATCTCAGCAATTTCAAAAAAAAAAAAACTCATTTTTGTAAATTGAAACACAAAAAAACATAAGAAATAGTTTTGAATCGGTATAATTTAACTAAAATAAAAACACTTTCATTGGGTAGACTTGGGATTGAGTCGTGGAAAGTGGAAGTTCGAAATTAACAATGCATGCCATTGATAATTGCTGTAGCCTATAAGTTGCAAAACCAATATTAACAGGAAGTCGGTGATGAAACTCTTAGCACGTAAGTTTTTTTTTTTTTTTTTTTTTCCCAAAGTCGTTCAATTGGCTGGCATTAGTCAGTTATTGAAGCATGCACTGACGTAGCGGTGCTGAGAAGTAGCGGTGCTGAGCACAACGCAGACAAACGTTTCAGTGCGACTCGACTGAAAAGCCACCGACGCAATCGTAAAAGACACAGAGTGAGACACCGAGTGGGTTCCTAAGCAAAGCACTACAACAACTACAATCTTGTGTAACTTCGCTTAGGAACCACTACAACAACTACAATCATGTGTTACTTCGAACATGTGAACGGTTTGGGACCTTGGGTTTTCATTCGGGCAGAGCAAAGCAAAGCAAAGCAAGCATTATTACCTTCAGCAACTACATATCAGAGACTGGGCTTTATCTACATATATATCTGCTGAATCTCTCCCATCATTTAGCCATTATCACATTCAATGAACGATAACGAGCCGGAAAGAAAAACTAGCGTTACAAAATCTTCGATTAGCAGGAAAACAAAAAAATTAACTAACTAAAATATCCTCAGATTTGCTTTTAGTATCTGAGTCCTTTAGCAACCTCAAAGAAATGAGCAACATTCTCTTCGGGTGTACCTACAACAATACCATGGCCAAGATTCAAAATATGTTTCCCTCTCCCTGCTTTCCTCACGGTATCATTGATACGGTTGGTGATGAACTCCTTTGAACCAAAAAGTACACCTGGATCCACATTACCTTGAACTGCTATATCTTGTCCCAGGCGCCTCCTACCTTCAGCCATATCAACAGTCCAATCCAAGCTAACTACATCAACACCCGTCAAAGCTAGCCTCTCAAGCAAGCCTCCGGATCCACTTGCATAAAGTATTAGAGGAAGATTTGGATGGGTTCGTTTCACAGCATCCACGATCTGCTTCAAGTACGGCAGACTGAATTCTTCAAAATCTACTGGGCTAAGCTCTGTGGCCCAGGAGTCAAAGATCTGAACAGCTTGAGCTCCACTTTCAGCTTGGTATTGAATGTATTTTGCCATTGACGTTGCAAATTTCTGAAGTAAGGCATGAAGGACCTGTAGGAGCAATCAGACGTCAAATAAAAACCTGACATCAGTATGAAAATAGAGAGTATAAATTTATCTAACCTGTCTCCTCCATAAGCAAAGATTGAATTGCCTAAAATAGATAATCTCAGTGATCTTTTATCAACTGAATGTTTCCTAGTTGGTCCGAATATACTAGACACAATTTTCACATGGGTTCAACCACCTCTCAACAATGGAATTGCTCCTAAAGTTGTGTCGCGAGATAGAGGTAACTACAACAAATTAATTAGACATTTGCATTTACAAGGAGTCTATAATCAAGAAAGAGAAAAATTACACACTACCTACTTTAACTATCATTCATTTTGCAATATGACCATCAAACTACCAAAGGTATCACTTTACTCCCCACACTACAGCTCTTTTTGCAATTCATGCTATTCTTTAAAATGCAACCATTAAGATTGTGTCACATCACCTTTTTTTTAATCTATCTTGGAGATCAGATCTTTTTTTTTTCTTTTTAGGAAGAGAGATGGGTCCCCCCCCCCCCCCCCCAATTTTATGGAGGTCATATATTGAAGAATGGGGTAAATTGCAAAAGAAATGGTACTTTAGAGAAGTATAGTGTGATTTTCCCAAAAATATAAGGTTAAATATTCTAACAAGTGTGACAATCTAAACCTATATTTTCTTTCGGACTTCTGCTTCATGCTACTTTAATTTTTCATTTCCTGCGAAACCTCAAGGACTTAAACTAGCAATTCGATTGTTCCAGTCATTATGTCTTGCATGACTCCATAGAAACTAAGCCCCATCGCAATTATCATGCTAACTCATATGCAATCATATGGATGTTGACAGAAAGCTGGAGGAAACAAGTACAAAATCACCTTGGGCTCTGAGAAAGCTAATCCCTTTATTTTAGTGAAGTGCTTTGATGAACCACCTTCAACCACATATGAAGCCAGGGTAAAAGGAGCCCCAACAAAGCCTAGGACCGCTGCTTTATTATCTACCTGTAAATAAAGACACAGATGAACATAAACTATAAAAGAAAAAGAAAGAATAGCATAGTTAAGGTAAAGGAACATAGAAGATATTGCAATATTCACTAATATGGACAACTGAAACTACACAATGGTTTACTTGAAGTTCACAGACTAGACACGTAGAATCACCCTTACTTTAGTGCATAAATTGAAATGGACTGTTTGGTGTTATCTGCTTAAGAGGTCCAACTCAAATTGAACATGCTTATTCAGAATTGGCACGAGCAAGGGATTCCAACATGGTTTTATAATTCTGTTCCCTCATGGTACCATATGAGGAAATAGTTCAATCATTTTTCCCAAAATATTTTATATATATATATATCCATGGGTGTATGGGCTAGCTTGCGCGCACCTCGACTAATCCCACGGGCCCTCGAAGTTAACAGCTAGGTAAACCTCTAGTGGCCCTAAGGGAACTCGAACTGGTGACCATTGGGGAGCAAACCCAAGGCCTGACCAACTGAGCAACCCCTCAGGGTTATAACCCAGAAAAATATAAAACCCACGCCTATTAGATTGAACGGGTAATGATCCATATAAGGTATATAAAAATGTGGGATAAAATTCTATTGAAATGAAGTACACAAAGAATACCCTGTCTTATGGTACACAACTGAATTTGGAAGCATTAGTCGTAAACTACTAAAATGAATGAAGAGGAGAAATGGTTCTAAAATGAATCACTAAAGGATTTATTGGTGGAAAAAGAAAAGGGAACATGCCAAGTTAGACCTCTTTGCGCAGGATTGTCAAGGCTTCTCCAACATATGGGACCGAATCTCCAGGAACAAATTCTGTCACTAGATCAACATCAGCAGCTGTGCGTAGGGGATTGAATATGATAGGACCCTTACCTTTCACAATGTCAAAAGGTATATTCATCCCAGATAGAGGGGTAAGAATGTCTGAGAATAAGATTACCTATCACAATCAAAGTGAACAAGATCTAAGATATGATCACAAACAAGTAGAGGGGTAAATGAAATTGCCTGAATTAAAAAATTATGTATTGAAAAAATTGATTCCCAGCAAGGTATCTTACCCCATCAGGCTTAAAAACTTTCCACGGTTGTAGTGAAATTTCCACAACAAGATCAACATTTTCTGATCTTTCGCGAAATGAAGGATACTTCTCACATATAATTTGGTAACTCTGTAACAAGAATTGTTAATAAATGAGATCCAAGTTATGGAGGGAAATAACTGTGAGATAACCATGAGATACCTACATAGCTAGGAAAGATATAAAAGAAACAGATACTACAAGGACATGTTATAATAGAGCTGCACAAGTAAAGCAGAACATTGGACTTTTGGATGTTTAGTTATCTATAAACCAGCACAACAGTTTACTTTCTCTGGGTATACTCACAAGAAAATATCAATGCCCAACTTTATGCAGACAAGAAGACCAAAAAAAGGTATGAGCCGTCTGAGAAGAACAGACAACAAAAAAAGGAATGGCATATAGAGCAAACAAAACCATACTGAGGAACTCAAGACTATGATAAATAAATTAGTTATGCTACATACAGTCATTTTTGTGTACTCCTTACGCACTCTACTAATGTGATTCGCCAAAACAATTATTTTATATTAAGAAAAAATTGCCACAGCCAATCACATTAATTGAGTACGCAAAAGTGACTACACATAGAATTTTTGTAAATTAAAGTACTTGGGGCACCTAAAAAACCTGGTGTCACCCATATCTAGTCTTCCAATTAGTAACATCCAGAGGCAAAAGAGAAGGCCAATTTTGGTCCTTTATTGTAGTCATAAAAGGTTAAGAAATATAAAAACTTAATCTAAAATAGGATTTAACAACCAGAAAACATCGAGCACACGAAACTCGGGCATTCTGAAGTTACAAATTTTGGTGTTATCCTACAGCAAATCCTAGAAAAGGCATGCATCCCACATAAACTATATAGTAGCCGTGAATATAAGAAATGTTATTTTGAAAGTGATAGCTGTATAAACCTGCCTTCATGTACCTCCCTGCTTGCCTCATGAGCCAAACCGGGGGTCTCTCAACATCTTCCCCACGAACTGCATTAAGCAACAGCGGCTCAGCAGCAGTGGTAACTTTTGCTTCAGCCACAGTCCCTGAATTGGATGACTCGGGAATTAAGAATATACACATGGACTCCAAGCATACTCTTTTCACTCGGCGTTTTATGCGAAAACTTAACCAGCCAACATACGTCGTACAGAACTGGAACATGGATGGCTAAGTGAAGGCTTTTGAAATACAATAGACACTCGGACAGTAAATCTCCTCGATAAGCTCACAGATTTCCATTTTATGTGGGACCCACATGCACAAATAGTCCAAAATAACGCATTATATACTAAATATAAATACTAAAAATTCTATAAGATGCCTGGGTGCTAGGTTATCAACATCCCCGACATTACAATTTCTTTTTTAAAGTAAATTCCCGACATTACAATTTTAATACATATCAAGTTGCATGTACAAGAACTGGTCTAAGAATTACAAGAGCATTCACCACATTTTGGTTGCCAAGAAAGTACGAGAAACGACAAAATTGAATAGCGAGTAGCACACTCCAGTATTACCAAAAACGAAAAGAAAATACCGAAGGAAACTAAAACTTAATCCCACAAATTTCTCCGGAAACCAAAAGAGACATTAAGAATCACCAAATGGGTAATAATAAGAATAACAGACGGTATTCAAAGGGAGAGAAATCACCTCCAAGGGCACAGTGGATTCGGGGCCTTGGACTCGAAGAGAAAGCGAATCTTGAGCTTCTAGCGGAAGCCCAAGGGACAGAGAAAGAAGGCACGGAGCTACAGCAAGACATTGTTCGGAAATAGGCGAAGCATCCAGAAAGCTAAAGCTAGTTTGGGGAAGATGTTGGCATATCTCCGAGTGAAAAGAAGTTTAGATGAGATTCGTAAAGAAGTCAGAGGTGTGGAAGATGACGGGAATAGATAAGAGCGTCTAGAGTCTAGACCCTAAAGCTAGTTAATTTGTACTGGGCAGAACTGTTTCTCGTTGGTATGCAATCTTTCGCCACGTCAGAGTTGGAAAAGTTATTTGGAAGTCTCGGAGTGAGGCAAGAAAATAATATTTACCCAAATATTTTGTGATCGTTAGAAATCAAGTTCAAATTGTATTATATGATCAATCTTAAGCCATTAATTTATATCAATCTTTAGCTATCAATGGTGATTTTAGGTACACCTACCCCCAATGGTGATTTTAGATACACCTACCCCCAATGGTGATTTTAAATACACTTAACCTCCTTTGTACTCTTTACAATTGGATTGATGACAAGTGTCACAATCCTAACCATTTTTTGCACCAAGAGATCCATATAAATAGAGGGAGTCCTCATTTGTGTAAGGCACCAAGAAATAAGAGAAAACAAAGTTCTCTAAATATTTCTCTCATATTCAAGATCTCTCTCTCTTTTCATTAGTTTTATAACACGTTATCAGCACGAAGATTCTGACGATCTTGAAGCTAGTAGGCTTATACTTCAAGTAAGTGTTTCAATATATTATTTGTAGTTCCCAAATGAATATGAAATGTTATATTAATTATTATTACTTGATGAAGCTCTATATTTATTCTCATGATTTTGTGAATATATTTCTTATTTACAAATATAAGTATACTTATGTTCCTGATTTATATACTTCAAAAAATGTCAAATCTTACCAAATTGGAATTCGTTGTTCTTGACATTTCTGGAAAAAATTATCTATCTTGGATACTTGATGCTGAGATCCATCTGGAAGCGATGAATCTGGGAGATACAATTAAAGAAGGAAATCAAGGGTCCCGGCAGGACCGTGCTAAGGCAATGATTTTCCTTCGGCACCATTTTCATGAAGAATTAAAAACTGAATATCTTACGGTGAAAGATCCCCTTATTTTGTGGAATGATTTAAGGGAGAGATATGAGCACCAGAAAACTGTAATCCTCCCAAAAGCTCATCATGATTGGATGCACTTGAAGTTGCAAGATTTCAAGAGTGTTAGTGAGTATAACTCTACACTCTTTAAAATTAGCTCACTATTAAAATTATGTGGTGAAAAAGTCACTGATGATGACTTGTTAGAGAAGACATATACTACTTTTCATGCCTCGAATGTGCTCCTGCAGCAGCAGTATCGAGAGAGTAAGTTCAAAAAATATTCTGAACTTATATCTTGTCTTCTAGTAGCTGAGCAAAATAATGAGCTTTTGTTAAGAAATCATCAGTCACGTCCTACTGGTTCTATATCATTCCCTGAAGTGAATGGTACTAGATTTACACCATTCCCAGAAGCAAATGGTGCATTTTTTCAAAGAAACCGAGGGCGTGGACGTGGTAGAAAAAATTATAGAAGTGGAGGTCCTAGAAGCGACTACACTAAAAGGGATAATAGTAGATATACACCGCACCACCAGAAGTGGTTCAACTCAGAGAAGGGTAAAGGTCGTCAAAACAAATTTTTAAAGAAAGATGAAGATGGATGCCATAAATGTGGTATGACTGGACATTGGTCTCGTACCTGTCGTACAGATAAGCACTTGGTTGACCTATACCAAGCTTCTATAAAAGAAAACATAAAAAAGTTTGAAACAAATTTTACTGAACCATCAAATACTTTAGCTTCTATAAAAGGAGAAGATACTACAAGTCTTGATGTTTCTGATTTCTTTGAAAATTCTAGTGATAGAATTGATCATTTGATTGGTGATGAAAATGTTCATTTTTAATTAATGTATTTCCTTTATCTTATTGTAATTTCTTTTATATTTTGCAATGTTTTGTAGTAATGAAAGTTTTATATATTTTAGAATCATGAGTCTTACTGATGAACTTTTTATCTCTGAGATGAATAATAGAGATGTATGTCTTGCTGACAGTGCTACAACTCACACAATTCTTAAGTATAAAAAATATTTTCAAAATCTAACATTGAGTAAAGCCTACGTTCATAACATATCTGGTTCATCAAATCTAATTGAAGGCTCCGGAAGAGCTTATATTGTGTTGCCGAATGACACCAAATTTTGTATTGATGATGCTCTATTTTCTTCACGATCCAGAAGAAATTTATTAAGTTTCAAAGATATACGTCGAAATGGTTGTCATATTGAAACCACCAACGAAGACAATAAAGAGCATCTTCTCATTACTAAAATAATTTCGAGCCAGAAGCTCGTATTAAAAATATTATCAGCTTTCTCTTTGAGATTATATTATACAACTATTGAATCAAATATGTTGATGAATCAAAAGTGATATGATTCAAAATATTTGTATCTTTTCATGATTATCTTGATCATCCAAAATCAATTACGATAAGTCGAATGATTTTCATATGGACGTCCATAAAAGAACCAGAAAATTCTTTTACTATAAAGTTTTACCACCAGAAGTGGAAAGAAAAATTTGCTAGAAGCAAATAAGATGAAATAATTCGACGTTATCTTGATTATCATAGGTGAACTGGAAGTTCATATGATAATTAATTTTTGGATGCAATAAGTAAAAGGTCTCATATTCTAGCTGCTAAAATCCCAGCGAGGATTGAAGTCCCCGAAGGACAATTGAGAAAGTTAGCAGTCTAATGAACATAAGACATGTCTGAAAGCATGTGAGACCTATTGATACAAATGATAAAGCATCTCGGAAAGAGAAAGGCATAAAGAAAAGAAATCGGTGCTCCTGAAGAGACCGTACCCACAAAACAAGTAATAAGATCCATCTAAACTCTCTATACAAAATTCTCTCATAATGAAAACTCCTGAAGAGTATAATACTCCTGAAGAGTACCTCCTGAAGAGGTTTTCATGAAATGTCTTCCCTTGAAGAGGGACAGGTACCTGAAAATAACGAGATCTCGATATTACATTTCATGAGTAAATGAGAAATTATGGAGAGAAATAAAACCGTTGTCGACAACGTATTTTCATATAAGATGGCATTTGATATTACCAGAAGTAATAAAGAAAGTGAGCTCAGAATCGTCGAAGAATACCGACGTAAAATATTGGCCAAAATAGAAATAAACAATTCCTGCAGAATTGTTATCATTAGTAAAATGCGATGCATATGGACTTGAAGTCCAAACACCTATGAGGTGATGCTTGTTGAATATGAGTGGGTATTTATATAAATGAAATGAAAATGTGATTTATAAATCACGAATATATTTCCAGTAGAAATAATATTGATATGTTTTTGAAGTTAAAGAGATCATATTGAGATTTGTATTAACTTGATAGTTACCAAGAGTTTGGGTATGCATGAAGCATATAGTCCTGAAGTACATATTCTATCAAGTCTTAAAATCCTTATATGATCTAATGCAAGCTAAACGCATGTGGAACATGCTATTTTCAATATATTTTCAGTATTTATATTATCTTTTATTGCAGTTTATATAGATAATTTAAATTTCATTGAGGCTCCAGAAAAGCTCATGAAAACTGCAAAAATCAGGGATTGATTATGAGGAAAAATAATCTCCTGTTATGGATGCAATCACATTCAGATTTTTGACTAGTTTGGTAGTTACAAAAAGATTGGATATGCAGTTAATGGATGTGGTCACTGCATATTTATATGGGTCATTAGACCAAGGCATATATATGAAAATCCCTGAAGGATATAAAATGCTTGAAGCTTGTTATCTGAGTATATCCAGAAAACAATCCGGATGCATGTGGTATAAACGCATTAGCGAATATTTATTGAAAGAAGGATTTGAAAATAATCCAATATACCCATGTGTTTTTATTAAGAGATTCCGGATTTGTTATTATTGTAGTTGATGATTTAAATCTTCTTGAAACTCCTGAAGAGATCAGAAGAACTGCACATATTTGAAATATAAAACCCTTTCGGTTTCAAGGGGGAGATAAATGTGCATTATTAAATGAGAAATAAAATGGAGCACACAGAATATCTACCAGAAGATAGAAACACAAATATGAGTATTTGTGAAATATTATTTTATTATCTTGAAGCAAAAATTACAGAAATTTGAGGCATTTCGCCTCATTCTTTAAACGCTCTTGTTCTTCAAGAACCTGCATGGCATCCTTATCTAAAGGAGTAGGCAATCTAAAAGAAGACTTAAGCAGAGATTTTAATTTCCTATTCTCTTGCTTTATTGCTTCTATCTTCACGTTAGACTCCTGAAGAAGTCGCTGAAGGATAGAAATTTTCTCATGGAGTTTGTCCAAATCATAAGGTTTGGATTGTAGTCGCTGAGAAAATGCATAAATAGTTGAAGAGTAATGGGCACCGAGATTTACAAGCTCATAGATAGCTTCAACATCTGACTTATTAGTCAGATTAGCACCTGTGGTAGAAGCAGGAACAGCTGATGAGCTAGGTGCATAATACCTTATATATTGGCCATGAGAAGATTGCTGAGCCATTGCAGAAAAAGAATGCAGAAAGAGATTGCAGAATAAAAATGCAGAAAGAAATTGCAGAGTAAGAATGCAGTATGATTACAGAAAAGTGAAGAAGATGAGATGCGAATGAAGATGATCTGAACATCTCTTTTATAGAGAAAAACTAAGCACCTCTATTGATTCACGGCATCCCTCGTGAAGCATCTCTCTACAAGAGACGAGGCGTAGCATCATAGCCCTGCGGCGCCTGATAGCAGATGTAGCATTATAGCCTTTCGGCGCCTGACAGGTACATAAGAACTGTAAAATCCCGCGATGCTTGTCTGGCCTAAAAAGATGGCCACCGTTTTTGAATATAGAGGTTTGCGGCTTAATTTTGATAACTCCTCTAGTAATTATGTTATTTACAAGAACTCCAGAAGAGTAGTGAATTCAATGATCTCGGATCAATATGGTGAATTTCACTATAAAGTCCTGATTACTCCAATGGTTGCTCGATAATTTGATGAGCAGAAAAATCCATTTCGTCCTGAAGACGATGGAGAAATTTTTGGTCCTGAAGTACCTTATCTCCAGTTCAATTGAAGCCCTGAATATGTAATTATTTGGATCAAGTCCACAATTAGATGGATATACAGATGCGAGTTATCTATCAGATCCACACAAGAAGATCATTGCAATTCATGAGAAGAAAGTTGAAATTGATGTCAAGAAGATACGGTCAAGAAATAATCTGGTAGATTTATTCACTAAAGCATTACCAACTGCAACATTGGAATGCGGAGAATTGAAGACATATTATCATGTACTTTTCAGGGGAGTAAAGTCTTAAAAACTTGTGCTGATTGTACTCTTTTTCCTTCGCTAAGGTTTTATCCCACTGGGTTTTCCTTTGCAAGGTTTTAATGAGGCAATCTTAAAGCACTTGGCGATATACAGAATATTGTACTCTTTTTCCTTCGTCATTGGTTTTTTTTCCCACTGGGTTTTTCCATGAGAAGGTTTTAACGAGGCATATTCTTTATATGTGGTCATCCAAAGGGGGAGTGTTATAAACCAAGTTCAAATTGTATTGTATGACCACATTTAGCCATCAATGGTGTTTTTAGGTACACTTACCCCCTAATGGTGATTTTAGGTACACTTACCCCCCAATGGTGATTTTAGGTACACCTAACCTCCTTTGTACTCTTTACCATTGGATTGATGACAAGTGTAACAATCATAACCATTCTTTGTACCAAGAGATCCCTATAAATAGAGGGAGTCCTCATTTGTATAAGACACAAAAGAAATAAGAGAAAACAAAATTCTCTAAACATTTCTCTCATATTCAAGATCTCTCTCTCTTTTGCTCTCTCTCTTTTCATTAGTTTTATAACAGTGATAACATTATCAATGTATTCATATTTTAAAATTTATTAAAAAAAAAAAAGAGAGAAAAGAATGATTTTGTGATATCATCCTACCGGCACTCTGTGTGTGAGATATTCCTTTCGAAGTTAAAAATACAAAAATAATTCTTTTGGAGCGGGAAAAGTGTGGAGAATAAGATGACATTAATAATAATAAAATAATTTGTGAATAGATAATTTGAACTAAATATTTTTTAAATTTTTAGAAAATAGAGAAAATGTTGAATAAAAAATATTATAAAATTAAAATATTGTTATAATATAATATTTTTAATATTATTTTTGTTTTGAAATTTTAAAAAGTTAAATTGTTTTTTTTTATTTTTTATTTAAAAATTTTAAAAAAAAATTTAATGATTAATTTGAAAGTATTTATATTTGAGATATGTTTGAAAATTATATAAGATGGAATGTGATGAAAATAATTTCCAAATCCCCTAAAAATGTTTGAATCGAGCTTAATGCCCAAACATATATATAGACCCGGTAATACTATTCTTTGTAAACGATTCAACTTACTTTCGGCCTGTCTAATTTATTACATTAAGGAAGCATGAGTAACCCCCATGTGTTACTTCTTTTACATTTCAATTCTGATTTGATCCTTAACCGATTGGCTTGGGAGGGGGAAGAAAGAAATAAAATAAAACCCATGGATTGGGAGAGAAAATCCTCCTAAAAGATTGTTAGCAACACATAAACAATCGAGGCCATGACTTGACTATGACATAAGAATTACTCCATGTTTGGAGCCACAAAACATGCACGGGCGGGCCGCCATTAGCCATTACCCCCTCGCCTGATCCACGAATACAAGAACATTTCCATCAACACTAAAATATGCATCTCTTCTAGCTATTTAACTCATTTACTACTTCTGTCTTATTTTTCATTTTTTAATTTTTAACATTTTTATCTAATCTTTATAATTTTTTCAAACTTTCAAAAAAAAAAAAATCTACTTTTTTAAATCCCAAAATAAAAATCTTATTAAAACACTACATTATAAAAATATTTTAACTTTATAATATTTTTATTCGATTTTTTCTATCTCATTTCTCAAAACCCAATAAAACATTTTAACTCAAATCATTTTACTACTATTCACATACCATTTTACTATTATTCATAAATTTCTAATCTCATCTCAACGTCCAAACGAGGAGGCTCAGTGAAATCAATACCGTTTATACATATATATCAACTAAAAACGCTTGAAATTGTAGCAAACCCCCCATATTATAAGAATTAACGTTTGCATTGGGAAACCACCGCACAAAATTTAATCATATCAAATAAGAATTCAAATAAAAAAAAAAAAATTCAGAGAGCACTAAAACAACAGTACAAAAGGAGGGTGACGACCAGCTGCTTTTAATTACAAGGAGAAACTTGGATGGAAAAAGGGAATCAAAAAATAGTATCTATGGTAAGCTTCCTTTTTGGAGGAGATTTCTCTACAATCTGCTTCTGCAGGTCCATGAATGTAGAACCCTTATTGGCAAATAATCTTCGCAGGTTGATTACTGAAAGCTCATTAAAGCCAGCCACTGCGAGATCTGCCTGCACCAGATTGTACCTGGCATGTTCCCAAAAATTCATCAGTCTCTGGCTACAATGTGAGTTTCTTTACCTATTTTCAGGCTACGCTCCAAAGGCTAGAAAAGTGAAACAATAATCAGCATACGTCTGCCTAAACTAGGTCATGCTAAAATTGATATCAAATCGGAGATATTGCACTCGCATAGAAACAGAAAATTGAAATCAATTATTATTCTAAGTGATTAAAGTGGAAAACTTGATAGTGTAGTATCATTTTATCACTACAAACTCCTCTAAAATGCCACAAACATTTGTACTGAAAGCCAAACTTCTATGCATCTTTACACGCATTAAAAAAAACGTACAGGTTTGTGTGCTTATCCAATGAACAACATACTTAAATTATGCCATTTTTATGAGATATCTTAAAACGCCATATACAGAAGTGTGAATACGCACGCTGGGTAAGCACCAATTAGTGCCACAGCCATCATTGTACAGTTGTGAGCAGCAGTTACACCCCTCGGGTCATCCTCAAACACTACGCACTTGGATGGTTTCCGGTCCAACTGCAAGGAGTACAAGCATGTCAAAAACGATAGTGGGGCTATAGAGCAGCAATTATGTCGTATATAGAACCAGAAGATTTCATTTGGAGGCGGACAAAGCTATTAAAAATTGGGAGGGGGGAATAATTTGTACAGAATTTACCTTATGAAAAACCTTAAAAATAAATTTCAATTTGAGGATAGGTTAATTATAAATTAATTTAAATTATACTTCATATAGATGGAGGGGTAGTTCTGCCCCTCAGTCTACCATATCTCAGGAAAACTACACGCTAAGATTTTACATTCATATGCTTTGCAATATACCTTCAATTGTAA
Source organism: Carya cathayensis (assembly GCA_011037825.1). Lineage (NCBI taxonomy): Eukaryota > Viridiplantae > Streptophyta > Magnoliopsida > Fagales > Juglandaceae > Carya > Carya cathayensis. The sequence goes on from QGSO01000586.1 coordinate 252,667, forward strand.
TGACTTCCAGATATGACAATATATGAGAGATCCAGCATCAAAATTCAAAATTTTAATTGAAGAAAATCAAAGTTGCCTAGCATCATCATTTATAGATCAGTAGTAATTAAATGGCTCCAGATTAGCCATTTCAGAATATAGACATGGAACTTGAACCTGACATTTGTAACATAGAGATCTTAATAATATCTAGCAGACTACCTTCACAGCTGCAGAAAGAAACCTATGAGCTATTGATTCCATACCGTCTTCTTCGGTCACAATTGCCTGCAACTCCAAAAAGATGACAATTAGCTGAGGATTCATCATGGTCCACCATTCACCCCAGTAAATTTAAGGGGAATTACCATTGTGCAATCAAAAAGATTTCCCAAGTATCTGGTCAAAATATATATATATTTCAATCCAACTTTCCACGCATTTTTTTATCACAATAGCAGGATACTGTGCTTTCCACTGAAATTTTCTCATTAGTTATTTGTAACGAGATGTAAGTTTTTCTGTTCTATGGTATACCAATACAAACATGATCAAAATAAAAATGCAACCAAGTTTTCCTCATAGGAAAATGGTTTCCCAAAAACCATGCAATTTTTTACATCAAAAGGAAGAAAAAAAATGTAGCATGGAGCAAGCAACTAGATCTGCTGAAAACTGTGGACCAAATTGGATTTTTCTTTTTTGATACATTTTGGGGAGGGGGGTTTCGAACTCCAAACTCCATTTTGGAGGCTGGGGTTTATGCCAATCAGGCCACAAGCCTATAAATTTACATCAGAATGTCATAGGGAAACATCATGTAGCATATCCTGCAGAAATGTGTATATAAAAGTGTGCCTACTCACTACTTTTCTCTACAGGAGAAACTATCTGAAACAAGTAGCCAACCTGGAAGTACTTCTTGAGCCCCATTTGCTCTAGGGCCTCTACCATGTATCTCCGATCAAGACTTGAAACAACAGCACAGGGGATGCTAGCTGTAGACATTGCATCCAACCATTCTCTGAGCCCCTCCATGGGTTCTTTAAGCTGAAAACAAATGAGCTAATATAAGTTGTTGCACCTGAGGCAACACAACATCAATCGAATCAATTGAATCACGCGCTCACTTCGAGGAGATTCCCATAATATAACTGCGAAAACCTAAGCTTCAATCTTTCCCGTTCACTTTCTGATTCATCCCAGACTAAAAACTGAAAGATTTTGGTAACTTGTCAGAGACATTAGATATAACAAATAAGGAACTGACACTTTATAAGAAACAACCGCCCTCATCTCTGAAAACAAATTCCTTTCTAGTCTAATAAGAGATTCATTCCTGACACAACACTCTATGTAATTATTGTGATAGATAGAACACTCAGTTCAATAATCCTATATAAGAAATAACCGCCTTCATCTCTGAAAACAAATTCCTTTCTAGTCTAATAAGAGATTCATTCCTGACACAACACTCTATGTAATTATTGTGATAGATAGAACACTCAGTTCAATAAATCTAAGATGACCATAAATTTCCAAACCTTATGGACTACATGATCAGCACCTGCATATACCATCAGTCTTTGCACATCACCATTTTCAGGTATTTTTTTTCCTGCATAAGAGGTCAAAATAACTAAATTTATGATCTTACACCAGAACTTTTGTGGTTCAATCTCCTCAAGTCATCACAAAATAATCATAAAAACAATAGTTCTTCTACTTGCAAGTTGGTGTGGAGGACAAACTATCCATGCCACTGGCATGGCACAATTTGATTTACAAGATTTAATTTTTTAAATTTCTCTTACAAATCAAATCATGCCATATCAGCAATGCGGAAGGTATGTTCTCCACACCAGCTTGCAAATAAAATTTTTCTAAAAACAAAAGAAGCAGATGAAAATTTGTTACATACCCTCTTCATGGGCAAGCTGCTTCCATGCATTCAGCTTTAAAGCTCGTGTATCTGCCTAAACATTACACATGAAATTTTATGAGTGAAAACATCTCCACTGATTTTCGAGGAGTAACAATAATATAAAAAAGAATCAGCATATTATAGTGCGAGTCTCATTTTAAGAATAAACTCCATTTCTAATCCAAATTCCTAATCATTTATCTTGTCAATCAATGATTTGCACACACATGGGTATACACATCTGAGTACTCTTTCGGTTACGTACTACCCAACATGTTAATAAAAAGTAAAAACTATCCAGCATCAATGCATCATCCATGAAATACACTGTGAAGTACGGAAACTTACCACCACATTGTCCCAGGAGAAGATAAGGCCATATGCTTCATCCGGCTTCATTGCATAGCGTATTCGTTGAAGAAAACCTTCTTGCAATCTGTCGTTCAAAAAATCCTATATGAAATAAGGAGTGACAAATGTGAGTAATAGTCGATGCCTTTATCCACTCCCCTCTCCAACAAGCATAACATGGAAACCAAATTCCACAAATATCATAGAAAACAATTAAACTACGAAAACGAGATAAACCAAATTCCTTACCACATCAACCTTTAGAGGCCCATCTGGTCTAAAAGTCTCAAAACCTTCTCCATATTCAGCCCCAATTGCCTGAAACACAACTAAAGGTGTTTAACATGTGGTGCGAAGTGTTCAACAGAATCGGGTTAAACTGGGTGATGCCTACTACGGTGACTGAGTTATTGGCCAGTTGGGGGATGCCAGGTGGACTACCACAGATCAAAGCCGTGTGGAAAATGATTCTCATCTGTGTTATGTGGTGCATATGGCAAGAGCGTAACGAGCGGATTTTTGAAAACAAGGAGCAGACACTAGTGGAGCTTCGCCCTCTTTTTTTTACCTCTCTAGTCCTTTGGGCCATTGCTGTAGATTTTAATGGCCGAAATATGCACGATTTTCTTATGTCTTCTTTAGCAACTTAGATAGGTTTTATCTTTTGTATAACTTCTTGTTTTACTTGGGCTATGCCTATTCGTATTAATATTATCGTTTACCGATCAAAAAAAAAAAACATCCAATCCATCAAAACTACTACCCCAACCATGAAAACTAGCAAATAAAAGCTAAAACCCAGAAGTTCTACTCCTTCAAACACAAATGTATTCACAACTGTGTTCGCCATCATGTCTTCCATGCAGATTGCAAGTTAAGGCAAGCCCAGAAACAAAACAGTGAACATTTCATAGCTCCGGTACATTGAAAAAAAGAAATAAATGAAACAAGCAGATTGATAAAATAATAATTAGGAATTCCAAACAATAAACATTAAAAGGGGCATGAGAAATCAGTACCTCTTGCATGAAAAGCTTGTTGGGTGTGATGGGAAACCCATTAAAGGAATCATTTTCATCGAACCCAAAAGCGTTCCTGGCCACCAGATTACGCCTAACCAGGTTCATGTGCCCTAGTTTCTGTATAATACAAGCAATTAATTATCGAATCAAACTATAGAAACGCAAAAGAAAAAACAAAAGAAATAAAGTCAGACCGGTAATCTGAGCTTCGAAGGGAACGAAGAGAGTAAAATCTGAGAAGAGGGTCTCCATGGAAGTATAAGAGAAGAGGTTCGAAAATTGCTGCAAGTGGCACAGCCCATTAGGACAGGACCAGATGACTATAGTTACACCCCAAATCCCGTAGGGAGAAGCTGCTTTTAATTTTTGAGTTCAATCCCGACTTTTTGTTTTTTCGTTTTTTTTTTTTTATTTTCACCCTCTATTGGCAGGCACCACGTTTATGACTCATGTGGACGGCACCTGACGCCTTTTTCTTCAGTACTGCGATCATTCACGTGACTTCTTTCGGACTGTTTGGATGGAAGGAATCAGATTGAATGGAATGGGAAGGGAAGGAAGAGAAGGGAATGCACTGTTGCTTTTGTTTGGAGAGATAAATGAAACAGAAAAGGAAACGAAACAATGAAGCTCTATATACTGCTTTACTCTCTATCGTGGATGAAATAAAAAATTTTATGTTTATCCTCGTTAATTTAAAACCACAAATAAGTGAGAATAATCCAATACTCCGCGAACTACATTCCCTTTTTTATTTTATTTTTATTTTTTTATCCTTACTTTCCATTGGACCCTTTCTATCTTTCGATTTATAAATCGTGTCCTTTGTATTTCATATGAAATGTTATGAGTTCTCGAAGTTCCATGTTTGGTTATCGACAATTTAAGGAGAGATTTAGATAGTGAATTGAGATGATAGTTGAATAAAATATTATTAATATAAGGGAATTTTCTCTCACAGGCTGAAGGCCTAGAAGACAAACCTAAAGATGGGGAGCCCAGCCCCACCGGACTGCCCCTCGGCCCATTAAGGCTTCGAGCCCAAAATTGAGGTTGACCCATGACCATAATCACGTGGGAAATCCCAAAAAACTAAAAAAGATGGGACATGTTGACCCAATAATCCTCTACAACACCTAACCTCAAGGAACGTGTGCAAGCAGGTAAGCGAGAAACACGATGAGCCCTTAATTTTCTAACAAGTGAGGAGGAGCTTGATGGCAAGTACAAGCAGGATAAACACAGACAAGAAGCCATTTTGCATTAATGACACCGATCTCAAGACTCCACACTAATTGAGCGACCCTAGGAGGAGCAACATCGCATTAAATAATTCAGACTAAATGAACAGTTGAGAGGACATATACCCCTGACACTAGGTATGGGCGGCGGTCCCTCCTCCCGAAAATCTAGTATAAAAGATGATCCCAGGTATAAAGAACAATTTCTAATTCCTCTATGCTCTTACACAAAATACTAAGGAGATACTAACTTAAACATTAGAAACTCCCTAGCCTCCATGAAAGCCCTTAACTCTCCATGTTTTCTCCAAGTGTACAGGTGGAAGATCGAAGAACCGTGTTGCTGGAACCCAACTCAAAGGTGTACGAAACACAATATTAACAGTTGTTGGAAGATTCGTCATGTCGCACGAGTCCCTGACATGACGACAGAAAGCCTATTGCCACCATAATGTTTCTAAAGTTTTCCCAAGTGATTAAAAAAAATTTAGAAAATGATAAAGAAAAAAAAAATAAAAAAGCTTCAATCTATATAGTCATACATTGACATTTTTTGGTAGTGAAAAACACCTAGACCTGACAAGTAATTGTGGAGAAGTTAAAATGTGTCGAGAGGTTATGGAGCACCTCTTGGAGTTTTCTATCGAGCTGCTTTTTTTCTAAAATGGTTTTCGTCAAACACATTTCAACTCCCTCCCACATGGCTAGGTATCGCGCTGCGTTCTGCCATGGAAAAATGGGAAAAGAACGAAATGCACAGAAGGAAAGAGAACGATGGGGCAAGAAAGCCAATGATTCAATTAAATAAGGGCAATAAGAATATTTCAATATTGATGACATGGAGGGTGTGCATTTCGTACCCTCTTCCCGACGTACGTTCTATCATTTTTCATATACAAATTTCTTGCCCTCTGTGATTGTCTCCACTCTTTGATGATCGGTGCTAACACCACCATCCAAGCTGAAGCCTCGCTCATGTTTCTCCACGCCGTCGCAGCTCTTTCTACTCGTGTTGCTTATAACCTCGATCCGTTCCAATAAGATGAAGTATTGAGAATAAACTTATTTTTTTTGCTTTGCTTAATTTCATTCATGAGTGTATGTTCAATTTTTTAAGTGTGTTGTGAGATTCAGAAGTTATTGGGATTTGCATATTTATTCTTGTCATGTTTTTTTTCACGTGTTGCAGCTGATTTTTCTAATAGCCAAGACCATACGATCTAGAACTCTCTAACGTATGAACATTCTCAAATTGAGATATAGATATGGATATTGATGTATATCCCTTGGAGTATAATGACTCTCAATGTTAGGAAAAAGTAAACTTATGATGAAACTCAATATGTGTCTCTAATTACTATAAATATGAAACAAAAATGTCATTGAGCCTATGTTTGGCATAAGAAAATAAGGTGCAAGAAACTTATAGTGCAGTTACTAACCGGTACACTAAAATTGTATTGATATTGAAATATTTCATTTCAGCACTTCAATCAGAACAGAATTCAAAATTTTGAAAAAAACCTCTATAAGCTTACAAACTCTCTCCCTCTCTTCTCTGTTCTTAGTGCTTCTGAGTCCCTCATTTTCTCTTGTCCCAACATTCTTCTTCCCATGCTCCTATTATTCTCTTTCTTGTCTTTTTCTACTGCTCATCTCCTCCTTCACTTCATTCGTCTTCTTCTCTTTGTCTAGGCGAACCCGTGGCCATGGCCGCAAGTCACTTGAACCAAAGATTGGCGACCATAGCTGTGAGTCACTGGAGTCAGAGATTTGTGGCCATGGTCATGGGTCACTCGAGCTAGAGATCGGCAAACATAGTCGCAGGTTTCTTGAGCCAAATCTATGTTTTTCTTTTGATTATTTTTTAGCATTTAGGAACTAAATTTGTATTTTTAAGCTAAATCTATGTTTTGTGGTTTGACCTTCATTTCTTTATACAGATCTTGTTTAGATATATGTTTTGGTGTTGATCTTGGCCGGATGATCTGCAACAGAAGGAACCATATTGCCACCCCGCCCAGGCCGTGGAGGCAGGATACGGGAAGGGCTGATGCGCACCCGAATAGGCCGGGTAGCAGGCTTACTTTGACCCATAACTTGGACCGAAAAGCTGCCCAACATAGCTGATTGCATTATGCGTGCTTTCCGGCCCAGTACGAGCTTACCTGGGACAAAAGTCAATGTGTGCAGGCCCAGTTGCTAATAAAAACGTATTTACGACGGTTACTTCAATTCAATTTGACGCATCAAGAAACGCGAATTTGATCAGCTGGATTAATGATGTGTTTCTAGAAGAACACGGATACATCATCTATGGAAGCAAGATCTCCAAATAGCATGATTTTCCGTGAATTAAAGGACGCTTAGATTAATTTGATCTCCATTATGGTATTTTGGCATTGTGTAAGGACCGATATTATCGTCGTGGGCTCCATCCGTCATGGTCTCTCACTTGAAAACTACTCTTTTATAAAAATAAATCCAATATAAGTGCGCGTTTAGATGTATATATACACACACATACGTATGTGTATGTATAGAAAGGTTAATTAGCATTGTTAAACAAACGCAACCCTTTGAAAGTACTATTAGATTGGATCCATACCGTCCAATCCATAAAGATATGGTAAACCTATTTTGTCTTTAATAATACTATATATAGTTTTAAGATGTATAAATTTCGCACACTCTATTTAAAATAAAATGAGATCTATCACTAAAAAAAATAATTTTTTTTATGAGTTTTATATTTATCTATTTTTTTAAAAGTAGTGCATGAAACTTACATATCGTAAAACTATATAAGAAATCTCACTTTTGCCTTTACCTTTGTGCATATAGTTATACTTAGGCACCAAAGTTCATGCACAAGTACTTAATTTTAAGGTTGTTTAAATTTTGGCATGGCTGATGCATGGCTCTCATGAATTTTTACCCATAGAGATGTTTGGAACGGACGTTTGTTTGGTATAAAAAGCTGAATTTGTGTGACACGTCTTTGGATCCGAGACTTGGAGACTTTTGGAGACCATGAAGCTAGACAGAAGATTTTTTTTTTCTTATTATTATTTTATGATCGAGGGGTTTGTTTAGGGTTAGACTCTAAATCATATCTTTGTCAAATTATATCAAGCCATTGACTGCATGCAGTGGCGGAACCAACAATTGTATCGAGGAAGGGCCAACTTTTCTACTATGTAGCACATTTATATTAAGAGTAATGCTATATACAGTTTTAAGATATACAACCTCTAAGCACTTCATTTGAAAAAATAATTTTTTTCATGTAAGTCCTAGATTTACTTAATTTTTTCAAAGTAAGTGGGCGAGATTTGCACATCCTAGGATTGTAAACATCATTTCTCTTATAAAAATTAAAAAGAGATTGAAAAATCATAACTATATAACTACAAATTATTTTTCTTATATATAGATCATCAACCTTAAATAATCTTTCTTATATTTGCACTTTAGATTCCGTATTAAGAAACTCAATATTATATAACAAAAAATTTTAGGATCCATATTAATAAATTTATTGTTTATCCTAAATTTGGTTTTAATTTTAATTTTGGAGAAGTCATATTTTTTAAAATAGATAATATATAGAAATGAAATAAAAATTTGGGACTATACAAAAAATTAGAGAGAGACGTTTCTAGGTATATTAAATTTTTTAAAAATTTTAAAGATCATATAAAAATTTTAAATTTTTTTGGGAAGTCCATTTTCTATATTTATATAACTATGTATAAAATATAGGAGAATAATTTATGTTTTCATGAAGTTTTCTTTTTGGGGGGGGGGGGGGGGGGGCGGCATGGCCTCTTCTAAGGGCAATGTGGTTCCGCCACCTGCATGCAGGTGGCGGCCTGGGAAGGGGGCGAGTGGTTGTTTTGTAATTGGTAAAATAGCAAAGAGGCCAGGAGTGAAATGGTGAGAAAGTTAGGTTGGGAAATGAGAGAATAATGGGGCGACGTGTTAGCCTTAAAATACGGGTCAAACAAGAATGGATGGTGCCATTTCCTTACAATCTAAGCAAAATTTATCACTTAATATATATCATTCACTCCCTCCAAGTATACCCCTGTTTTCATTTTCCCTCCTTTTCATCACCCACTTTGACATAACACTCCTAAGAACCACAGCCAAGCAAAATTTTTTGTTTTGGCATACCATGTAAAATGATATATTACTCCAATTCAACGACAGATTCTTTCTGCCTTACCTCACCACAGCTCGGCTTTCGTATTGGAATTGCTGTACTCTTCTCTTTGGATGAAAATCTCACAATTCATTAATTGTTTGGTTGGACAGGTCCATTATTAATTAATAAAGAACTCATATAGCTAGCATTTGTTGTGTAAAATATCATGGACGCATGCGTACGTGCATCATGTTGTGTCTGATCTTATATATTATATGCCAGTTGATTAAAGCTAGCTAGGAGTTGAAACCAGAAGGAAATGAGAAGAGAGAGCAGAGTATCATGACGAGCAAACAGTTAAAAGCGTTGACAACACCACTAGAATCTATATATATAGAAGCGCTGGATCGAAGGAGTGGGAAAAAAACATGAGCTACTCGAGATTCTTTAACCACGCGATGCTTTTCCTTAATTACATGCTAATGTGGTGGGATGTCATAAAATCAGCAGCTTTATCTATCTATCAACTTATCTCTCCTAATTAAACACCAAAGATGATCAACTTATCTTGAAGGGTGTTCAATCTTTTTCTCTAAACGTCATATGAAAACGTAGTGTAATTTATAGTGCAAGCTCCTTCTTTCTTATAAGTGGCAGTGAACTTTCGAGCTAGCTACTTGATGGAGTACTTCTTAATACATAGAAGCCAAGGATCAGTCAGTAACAATATATTTGTTCGATTATAGAAATAAGGGGGAAAATTGAGTTTAACAATTGATTTCAGAAATTAAATGACCTGTCTTAATCAATTACTGTTGCCTAATGGCTTCCGGAAGAGATGGAAAAAAAAAACCAACTAGCTAGGTATTTGCATTTCAATGTATACTGATAATTGAAGAGAAAAACTCCCATGCATGTTCGAGAATGAAAAGATCTTTCAAATGATGCCGGAATGGTACTCATAGTCACTGGGTTCGCATTTTGTCATAGCTTTCCTCAGATCACAATAGTCTGAATAGCTAGGTTGCGGGTTCTTCACGGCGATGTGATGCAAATATTAAATTTCGTTTTCGTAACTAGATCCCAGATATGGTCTTCTTAATCAAGGTGGGTCTTGATTTTGACAAGAAACTAACATGTCAAGTAAAGTACAGTTTATGAGGATATCAGCACCATTAAGGGTTTGTTTAATGTGATTAACAGAAACATGTTCGGTTTATGATGATCATAAATAATACTTTGTAGGTCTCCCCTGAGAAAGAAGCAAGACCCATATATATGCAGCGATAGATTCAGATGGTTGATTCAGAAAGTCAAAACACATTTAAGGAATCACACGTGTGTAAGCTGCCGTCACAGAGCTGGCATTTATATAACCTGGCCTGTCTCCCTCTCTCTCTTCATTGATTCTCTCTGTCAAAGCCTTCTGCAGCATCTCTGGAAAATTTACTATTATAGCTGAAATCCTCGTACATCTAGGAGAGAGCTCCTTAACATCCATCACCAACAACTTAAGAAACAATATTTACCCTTTTCTTATTTCGTCCCCGACTTATATCTGTTTTGTCTATCTTTCTTTTATATATAAACACCAGTGGAACACTCTCCCTCTATACCTTGCCTTTTAAGCACATACTATCCGGCCCTAAATTTCCTTTCTTCTCCCCTTCAGAACCCACCCCCCCGCCGTTCTCTCTCTCTCTCTCTCTCTCTCTTTGCGAGTAAGTCCTCGTCCATTTCAAGAGAGCATGCCTGAATGTCCAGAGATAGGTAAGAAGCTGTACTAATCTCTCTAAACTACAGATTTCTGAATTTTTTTTTTTTAAACGTAAACAGCACCTTTTTTTTTTCCCCCTTATGATCTGTACTTTTTACGAGCTTTGTAACATGCATAAAGAGCCCAAATTACATCCTGTATCAATCTTTGTGGGTCATAACCTTGATACGCTTCTGAATATGATTTTTTATTTTTATTTTGATTACTTCTTGTTTCTACTAGGGAGAGATTTGATGAGATAGGCAAGAGGATCAAGAGAGAAACCGATGCTTTTTCTCATATGGGAAGAAGACACGTGTTAGGTCCTCCTGGAACCCTAAACACCATTACACCATGCGCTGCTTGTAAACTCTTGAGACGAAGGTGTGCCCAAGAATGCCCCTTTTCTCCATACTTCTCTCCCCATGAACCCCAGAAGTTTGCTTCTGTTCACAAAGTCTTCGGTGCCAGCAACGTATCAAAGATGCTAATGGTGACAATTCTAATCATAATTCTCGATATACTCCATGAGATAGCACTGGCTAGCTAGTTTCTGTTCTAGATTAATAAATTTAACAGTTTCTTGAATGGCTTGATAATTGATTCAGGAGGTACCGGAAAATCAAAGAGCCGACGCTGCAAATAGTCTGGTTTACGAGGCTAACGTGAGGCTGAGAGACCCGGTCTATGGATGCATGGGTGCCATATCGGCTTTGCAACAGCAAGTTCAATCTTTACAAGCTGAACTCAATGCAGTCAGGGCAGAGATACTTAAGTACAAATATAGGGAAGCTAATATCGTACCCTCTTCTCATCATGCGGCTTTTCTCACTTCTTCAGGGGCTGTTTCGGTTGCTGCACCACCACCAACTCCGCCACCACCAACACCGCCACCGCCACCTTCTCCTCTTCCTCCTACTTCTTCCTCTTCCTCTATGTACACCCAGCCAACCAGCGCTGCCGACTATAGCACCATTTCTAGTGATAATATTGTCTCTTATTTTGGTTAATTTTTCTTGACTGATCAAAATATCCCTTTTTTTTTTTGTCTCTAATATATATATATATACATATGAATCAAGTTGAAGTTAAATAAAATGAGTAAGAGAATTCCAATATTAGATGCTTCTAGATTGTTTACTTGCTTAATTACTGTCCTAATCCATGATTTACAGGTCCTAATGAATTAGTTGTTGGTTATTGCGTTTCTTTCCTCCATTAATAACCCCTCTCATTTTTTTTATCAGTTGAATATATATATATCTCTGCTTATCCTCGTCTCTTTACTGAATTCGTTTTTGGTAATTAAGTCGCTATTCTACACGGGGAAATTATGTATTAATTATTATTCCAGGTCACCATAATTTATGGCACGGTAATTTACCTAATTGCACCATCAAGATATGTCAATTATTCGTCTTACACTTATATTTTCACGAAGAGAAAGCGTAAAGAAACCCAGGCATGCAAGTCATGTATGTATAAGCCATTGCAATATGGATTTGAAAATGCGGCGACCAAGCAGCTAATTGCTCGGTGAGTCCTCGATCTGTATGTAAGTAGTACTTGTTCTGCATGGGAATGGATTAAAACGTAGATTTGTACGTAGTTTCACATGCATGCCGATCAGTTCAGAACATAAATAGTTTGCACTTGTTAGTCTGTGGCATTGAAGAATCTGATCGACCGATCAGTTTTTGTTTTAATTAAGCTGGCCTGGGTAGAGATATATAAAAGCTATGCTAGCTAGCTATTGATGCCCCCCACGCAGCTCAGAAACTTCTATAATTCTGATTCCCTATTTGAAAAGAGAAAATATGTTTGTAATTAGCCTTATTTTTTACTGACTTATATGTAACAAAAGTAGTACTCATGATTAGAAAATTATCCACAATATGTGCCGTTTGTTACATGACTTTTGTCACCTTATGCCCCGTTTGTTACTGTCATGAGTCGTGGATCCGGATCACCTGACTTGGAAGATTGGATTTTGGAATTTGGAACCTTTAGTGTAAATATTTTGTTGGCTAGCTGCAAAATTATTCAGACATCCTTGGATTGATCTGATCTTATTAAGTCGGATTTATATAATCAAATTGAGATTTTTGTTTGAACATTATAATAAGTGAACAACATTAATGTTGTCCAATTAATTAATTCATTGATCATATAATTATATATAAATATCGCAAGACTCATTTCAAAATTTATCTTTCAAGTTCACTTGAATCCCAAAGCCTAAACTCAAAATTCTCATCTCATCATTATAATTTTCTTAAATTTTCATACAAAATATAATAAATAATTCAACTTTTTCTTAACTTTTTCAAATTTTAAAACAATAATAATATTAAAATATAATATTTTAATATTTCATCTTAAAACTCAAAATTCTCATCTCAAAAATATTCTTACTTACCAACCCATTCCTAAATCTTCAAGGGATATTGATCCACAAGTAATATATATTTGTAATATATGAGTATATGCATGTATTATTTTTCACGCCTAGCTAATTTGATTGGTCAATATTCCTTTAATAATTCTATTATGCAAACTCCTGGAGCCTGCAGCTTCCTGTGATGAAAAATATTAGTCTACGGGTAGTACTGTTGCGCATGAGTACTCCATATCTATAAATAAATATATATATATATATATATATTTATATATATATATATAAATAATATAGGCATAAAAGAACCATTTAATTAGTTCGATAGCTTTGAATGTTTAATTCGAAGATCGAATATGATCTTTTTCGGTATTATATTATATATATATATATAATGACTATTCGACATATGCATATGTAGAGTCATAGGCACCCTTTTTTTGACCATTCTTGAAGAAATCTACTCATCTTTTTGTGAGCAACGAAATACTCTTAGAGAAATATGATGTTAAGTTGACGTACGCCATGTGGGACGTTTCTTTGGCGTGTGGATTAATTTCAATGGGAGTGGGATAGAGGAAAGAGGAAACATATTGCATGAATTATATATGCGTGTATATATGTATGTATGTATGGATGCATGCATGCATGTATATAATAAAGAAAGAAAGCTATGGGCTGGAAATTTCATTTCCTTCACTATTTCCCATCTTCTCTTTAATTTATTGCTTTTATGGAGGAAAGAGCTCTTTCTCTCTGTCGTTCAAGTCTCTAGACACCACTGAGATCAGATGTGATGGAATTTGGTCTCGGGTCATGGTTGCTTAAGATAGTGGCATGCATCTTTACAGCTTGATTTTCATTAATAAAAAAAAATCGTTGACAGATTATTTAATTTTCGTAATTCCCTTTTTCCCCCATAAGTTTATGTTGGTCTGATCATCCTTTTTGCAAAAAGAGTGAGAGGCCGGCCGGCGGGGAGTACTGCTCAGAAAACAAAGGGCCGGAATTCTTTAAAATTGAAGTTCATTCACGTACGATTGAAAAAATAATATACATACTAATGGAAATGACGCAGGGAAAGAATGCAGAGAAAAACGGAGGAAATAGAGAAGGCTGTTTGTGAAGGCAATACAACTGTGAACCTCTATTAATCCTTAGTTAAAAAAATGTACAATGCGTTGTAATATATATACATGTAAGGAAAAATCAATCAAATAATAAAATAAAGAATACATATAACAGATGAATCGACATAAACGAATTCCATCAATTTGGTGATGATTTTCCTATAACTGATTTGTCAGGGGGAACCGGAGGGAGAACTTGAGAGGCTACATGAGATAATTCCAATATCCCCCCGCAAGATGGAGAGTAAACATTCATTACTCCCATCTTGGATAGAAGCTGTCGAGTAAATGCAGGGGATTGCAAAGGTTTAGTAAGCAGGTTTGCAACTTGAAGATGTGAAGGCACATGAGCTATTTGAACCTACCCCTGAGTCCCTTTGTCTCAGACTAGATGACAATCTAGTTTGATATATTTTGTTCGTTCGTGAAAAATGGGATTCACAGCTATATGAATGGCTGCCAAATTGTCACAATACAATGTGGCAGATCTAGATATATTAACATGCAAATCAGCAAGAAGATAACGTAGCCAAGTTAACTCGCACAGTACCATTGATGCCATCGACCTATATTCAGATTCTGTAGATGATCTGGAAATGGTAGTTTGTTTTTTTGATTTCCATAAAACTAGGGAATTTCCTATGAACACACAAAACTCGTAGTAGATCGCCTTGTGTCTAGACAATCCGCCCAACTTATGTTTGAATAAGTAGTGAGATTTAATTGTGAGTCAACAAGGAAGAATAGTCCCTGACCTGATGTTCCCTTTACATATCGCAGAACCTTGAGAAATGCATTATAGTGAGGAATCCTTGGTGTCTCCATGAATTGACTTAATAAGTGCATGCTGTGGTTGAGATCTGGTCTAGTATTTGTGAGATATAGGAGCTTGTCGACGAGCTTACGATATAGTGTTGGATCATTGAACACTTCACCCTTGTCTCTTATGAGTTTAAGATTCGGCTCCATGCACAACAAAGATGGTTTGGAGGCAAGCATGCCGGTTTCTGCCAGTATAACAAGCGTGTATTTACGTTGACATAGTTGAATTCCCTTCTTTGAACGCCCAACTTCCATTCCAAGGAAGTATTTAAGACTCTCAAGGTCTTTGATTCTAAATTTTGACTCCAGAAATTGTTTCACAATAGCATTTAAGGAGGCATCTGAGCTCAATAAAATGATGTCATCAACATAAACCAATAATGATGTGAATGAAGTAGACGTTGTCTTGGTAAATAAGCTGTAGTTAGCTTTAGATTGCGTAAAGCCAAATTCTATGAGAGAGGCAGTAAGTTTCGCATTCCATTTTCGTGAAGCTTGGCATAAGCCATAGAGACTTTTCTTCAAACGGCAGACTTTGTTGGTCTTGGCAGAAGGATGACCAGGAGGGGGTCACATGTAAATTTTTTCATCGAGCTCTCCGTAGAGAAAAGCATTGTTTACATCGAGTTGTTGGAGTGCCCAACCTTTGATGGTTGCTATTGCAAGAAGACAACGAATTGAAACAAGCTTTGCTACTGGTGAGAAAATATCATGGAAATTGATATCCTCACGATGTGTGAAACCCTTCGCGACCAATCGAGATTTGGCTCTTTCGATTGTTCCATCTACTCGAAACTTATATTTGTATACCCATTTACAGTTGATTGCTTTCTTTGCATGAGGTAATTCCACAATGAACCATGTCTCATTGAGCTCAGCTCTAGGGCAATAAGTTCTTGCTTCATTGTCTCGCACCAAACAGGGTCTTTAATGGCTTGGGCATAAGAGGTTGGTTAGGTTTGTGAGGAAATGGAAACAGTAAAAACTTTGAATTATGGTGAAAGGAAATTATAAGAAATGAAATTAGAAAGAGGAAAACGAACATGTGAGTGCCGAGAGGAGGAGCCTATCAACTAAGATGATGATGACTGAGTCAGATTCGAAGCAACGACATGAGAACAATGGAAATCTTGAAGGTAGGCTGGGGCATGTCGACAAATATAATGGAAAATGGAAATGGCATAGGGAAAGAATTCAGAGGAAATAGAGAAGGTTGTTTGTGAAGGCAATACAAATGTGAACCTTTATTCCATAGTTGAAAAAATGTACAATGTGTTGTAATATATATACATGTAAAGAAAAATGAATCAAATAATAAAATAAAGAATACAAATAACAGATAAATCAACATAAATGAATTCCATCAATTTGGTGGTGGTTTTCCTGTAATCGATTTGTCAGGGGGAACCAGAGGGGGAATTTGAGAAGCTGCATGAGATAATTCCAATACATACATTAAAATACACTAGTACGTATGTAGCTAGCTAGGTACGTAGGTTGATCGATCAGTTATTTAAGCAAGGCATGCAAGGAAATGCATGCATGCACCGTGTAAGGTCTTCCATGTTTAAGATATATACTTAAAAAACATTAGCAAAAGCTAACAGCTAGCTTCATTTGTTTCTTAGTTCTCGAACTTATCGTCGCATGTGAAGGGAGGATTTCCAAGGTCGACTTATCTACTCACCGACAATACCGAGCATGCATGCATCTATAGGCATCATAAATCATATTCGTGATGATTATTAGAACTTATGCATGTAGCTGCCTCGCATCAATCGATTTATATAATTATCATACGAAAAAAAAAGAGAGAAAAAAATTATTTAAACCGGCCAGTCCAGGTACGATTATGTAATAAAAAGGCAGTGGGCACCCTTTCCCCTTCGTATATAATCTTAGGAAAATGCTAGGCCCACCATTGCTTGTTTTTTATTTTCAGCTCCTGCTTGATGTGGCATATAGGTCTTTGACTTAATAGAATAAAAAAAATGCTATGCCCTCTTCTCTCCCTTGTTTCTCCCTTCTTCCCGAAAACTCATTCTTCTACTTTCCAAAAACACATTCTTCTGCATCTCAAAATCACCCTCTTCTTCTTATCGAAAACCCACCTTATCTTTTTTCTTTCTTTTTTGAGACTAGTTGACCGAGTCACATAGCTCGGCTTCTCCATTTCTTCATCAAAATCATTTCCCCCGCTCTTCACAGCCCCGCATTTCGTCGTTTCCCCTCCCCTTCATCTCCGACCTCATCTCCTACCCATTTTCGGCGTCATCAGCGAGAACCTCTTGCATTTCATCTTCCCTGCATTGGCCCTCATCTCCGACTGGCATAAGATTTTTTCAAGGTAAATTAATTTTTTTTCCCGTTTCCCCTGCATCGGCCACTCTCTACATTTTTTTTTTGTTTCTCTGGAATTTACTTGGTCTATGTTCTTCTCTCTGATTTTGTCCCTATGTCTTTGGTCTTTACTTGGAATTAATTTGCTTGTATCTGTTTTGAGCACCAAGTGCTCGACAGAACAGAAATTACTACTTCTTTGTGTGCTCATCATTATCTCAATTGTTTGATCATCGTTATGTCAATTAGGATGCACCAATCATGATTTTTCTTTCTGGATTCTAATGTAAAAATCATAATTTCTCTGTCATTTTATTGCATAGGGGTTTATGCAAATTAGTTTGAAATGGAGTCTATAGTCCCATAAATCAAAGTTTTGGAGGACAAGAAATGAAGGGAGTGGTGGAAAGCGTTTTAGGGGGGAAGGAGATGGCTTGACCCAGACCAAAATGCAGGGAGAGGGGAGAGGGTTTTCAGGACAGGAGGGGGGCTTGAAGGAGACGAAATGCAGAGTGAATCTGTCGGGAGTTTTGGAGGGCAGAGGAAATACATAACAGCGTCAGAGGTTTGGTGGGAGCTTGTCGGGAGGGAATCTATTGGGGAGATGTAGTGCGGGGTAAATAGATTTTGACGAAATGGAAGAAGTCGAGCTGGGTCAATGAGTCTTAGAAAAGAAAAAAAAAATACCAATGTGGAAAGTCCACGTCAAACGGGAAGGCAAAACGGGATGCTACAACGGTGGTTGTAGCATTGCCCATGATCTTAAGTTACTTCAATCATTTTGATGGTAGGCTTTTAATTGTCAGTCGGGAGTTACAACTATTTGCAGGGAAATATAGCTCCTTTCCCTTTGAGTGGGCACTCATTCCTATGGAAACAAAAGTCTCTCTCACAGAATGTATGTACGTCTTTCTAATCATGACATTTAGACTCTAAAATACGTGAGCGTTGCTTCAGTTTTATTACATAGCATACTTTAACATCGATAAGGATAAACTCGAATGAACAACAAGGATGAGAAGTTTGTAAGACAATCGCATGTGATCTATGATTTGCCACTTGAGGTAAAAGCTAGATTCTGCCATGCATTTTGATATAGTTTTTCTAACATATTATATATAGAATATAATTAAATGAGAAATGATATTCTACAATCTCTGCATCACACATAATTCACATGACATAATTTGATTTGTAAAATTTAAATTTTAAATTTTATTTTTTAAATTAAATTATGTCATGTAAATAGTGTGTGGTGTAGAAGAATCATCAAAGGTGGAATAAATTGCTAGCACATGCATGCGGCTATCATACTTGAATTAACTTTAGCAAAATATATACATACATACATTCTCTCTTCTCTTGGGTCCCTCAGATAATAATAATATATGATTAGAAACTATTAAGTGTCTGTTTAGGAACATAATTATTCTTAGATTATTTGAGATTATTTTATAACTATTTAAAAACAATTCATTACTATTACTAGTTACAAACAATTCACTACTTATTTCACTATTAGTTTGATAAGTGGGATGGGATACAAAATTTTGATCATTTTATTCTATCTCATTATTACAATTTTTTAAAATGTTTACACAAAATATAATAAAGAATTTAATTTTTCAAATCTTAATTTAACTTTTTTTAATTTTAAAATAATAATAATATTAAAAAAATAATATTTTAAACTTTTATTTAATATAAAAAAAATTTCATCTCACTCTCCAAACCTGATACAGAGAGAGAAAGAGTTGTTATGAACTCGTACATATGGTTCATGTCATAATTAATTTCGGAACGTGCAGGGTCAAAAAGAAAGGTTAGTCGCAGCCAAAATAGTGACCGTTAATTTTTTTTTTGGTTTTTTCTCTTTTATGTGGCTCCTCGCTCGCACTCATGTTCTACCGTAGAAAAATTTTGCTTATTATCTCTGTATTATATATAATTTTTTATTTTTTATTTTTTCTCTTATTAAATATGTAATATATGAATAATAATATTAATAAGTAAAAAAATTCAATTAATATAATAAAATTAAAATTAAAAAAATAAAAATAAATAAAATAAATATGACATATAACGTGTAAGATTATGAAAAACGAAACTCTTACAAATAGATCAAGCCTATGAATGCCACGAGTTTGGGCCACTCAGTCAAAGCTTAATAGTAAAAGTGAGAAGAGATAAATGTTAATAGTAAAAGAATTGTACATGGTAGTAGTAGTGAAATAATTTGTGTGAAGATATTTTATGAAATTTTAAAAAAAATAAAGAAAAAATTTAATAAAAATATTATAAAGTTAGATATTATTAGAATATAATTTTTATTTTAAAATTAGAAAAAATAGTATTATTTATTGTGTTTTATTTAAAAGTTTGGAAAAGTTGTAATAATTAGATGAAAAAGTTAAAATTTGGAGTTAAAAAGTATTTGTATTTTAGTGATGTTTAAGATGAAATAATCTCACTTCCCAAACAAGCCATTTGTTTATAATTTCCATCCCAGATGATGTGTTATTTATCTTTAATTCCATCTGGTAATTATATTTTCGATTAATCCTTTAAATGTATTAACTAGATCAGTACAATATTATCCAATTTTTACTTTATCATAACTAAGTGAATAATAATTGTGATGCATACATACATGCATGGTAGAGGAGAACATAAAAAAATAAAAACTTGTAAACCTTTAGGGACAGCCAAGTGCCACAAGTGAGGTTTTGAATAAGAAAAATGATAAAAAGACAATACTTTTTACTGTTATAAAACTAATAAAAAGAGAGAGTGAAAGCCAAAGAGAGAGAGAGACAAAGAGGAAATTGCAAGAGAGAGTTGTTCTTCAATGTAAAACTTGATGCATATACAAGGGAATGATACCCATATATATAGGAGTACAAAGGGGTAGGTGTAGCTTAAGTCTCCATTGATGGCTAAAGATAGGTCTTAATTGATGGTTCAATGGTCTTAATTAGTGGCTAAAGATTGGTCTTAATTGATGGTTCAATGGTTTTAATTAGTGGCTATGTATGGTTATATAAAAAAGTTTATAACACTCCCCATTTGGATGACCATACATAAAGAATATGCATCGTTAAGATCTTGCCAAGGAAAAATCCAGTAGGAAAAAACCAATGGTAAAAGAAAAGAGTACAACATTCATGTGTATTGCCAAGTGCTTTAAAATTACCTCATTAAAACCTTGCAAAGGAAAACCTAGTGGGATAAAACCTTAGCGAAAGAAAAAGAGTACAATCAGCACAAGTCTTCAAGACATTTACTCCCCCTGAAAAGTGCATGATAATAGGTCTTCAAGTTTTCGCATTCCAATGTTCTGCACAATCTTCTTAAATGTTGCAGTTGGTAATGCTTTAGTGAATAAATCTGCCAAATTATCACTTGATCGTATCTGCTTGATATCTATTTCACATTTCTTCTTATGAAATGCAATGATCTTTCTGTGTGAATCTAAAAAATAACTTGCATCTGTATAACTAGCTAATTGTGGACTTGATCCATATTGATAAAATAATTATATATCAATCGTACCTCGAATGACATGTTTAATACCATTCCAACGTTTTCGAGTTGGTGTAGAACTATATCTTGCAAGTAAATTAACTGAAAATGCAATATCAAATCGAGTGCAATTTTCAAAATATATCAGAGCTTTAATTGCACTGAGATAAGGTACTTCAAGACTAAGAATTTCTTCATCGTCTTCACAAGGACGAAATGGGTCTTTCTGCACATCAAATGATCGAACAACCATTGGAGTACTTAGGGAATGAGTTTTCTCCATATAAAAGTTCTTCAAAACTTTATAGTGAAAGGTCTTTAGTTGATACGTCTCAATATTGTATACCAACTCTTTAAATGATGCAGTTGGTAATGTTTTGGTAAACAAATTCGCCATATTGATTCAAGATCATTTTAACATTAAATTCACTACTTTTCTGGAGTTGTACTCTTCTGGAGTTCTTGTAAATAACATAATTAGTGAAGAATTTATCAAAATTAAGCCGCCAACCTCCATATTCAACAAAAACGGTGGCCACCTTTTTAGGCCAGACAAGCACCGCATGATTTTATAACTTTTCTGGAGCTGTCAGGCGCCGTAGGGTTATGATGCTACATCTTTTGTCCATTGTAGAGAGATGCTTCACAAGAGACACTGTGAAACAATAGAGATACTTTGTCCTTCCTTTTACTCTCCTGAGAATGTTACTCTTATGATAGGAGCAGAGATTCATTTTTCTGGAATGATTTATTCTGATGTCATTTCAAAATTAAGATTTCTTAGTGCTCAATATTTTGCCTCTGGTATGACCATATCTCGGAGGTTATTAGCTAAATTGAATGAGGTCAACCAACTCAATAATCAAATGTCTTAATTGCGTTAGAAACTCTGTGCAAAGAGTCGTAAGAACAAGAAACTGAATGAGGAGAATAAGGCGCTAAAACAGTATGCCCGTGATCTTCAGGATCAGCAGCAACAGATATTTGAAAAAGTCTAAATATTTAGAGAATAAAGACAAGCTGCATTTAATCTCGCCGCGGATACTTGAAAAAGTCCAACTTCTAAGAGAGTAGGGGCAAGCTGCTTTTAATTTCACAACCTAGTAATAACTGTAGGATATCTGTGTTTAGCGTATCCTCTATCAATATCTATAATTTTGTCTTACTTTCATAATTTTCTCTATAAAAGAAATATTCAGCTCATCTTCATTCACATCCCATCTTCTTCACTCTTTTGTAATTAGTCTGCATTCTTATTCTGCAATGGCCCAGTAATCTTCTCGTGACCAATAGATGAGGTATTTTACATCTTATTCACCAGTTGTTTATGCTTCTACCGTAGGTGCTATAGTGCAATACAATAATGATCTGATTAATAAGTCAGATGTTGAAGCTATCTACGAGCTTGTGAGTCTTGGTACCCAATACTCATCAACCATTGTCGCATTTTCTCAGCGACTACAATCCAAAACTTATGATGTTGGCAAACTCAATGAGAAAATTTCTATCCTTCAGCGACTTATTCAAGAGTCCAACATAAAGATAGAAGCAATAAAACAAGATAATAGGAATTTAAAATCCTTGTTTAAGTCTTCTTTTCGATTGCCTACTCCTTTAGACAAGAATGCCATACAAATTTTTGAAGAGCAAGATCGTTTAAAGAAAGAGGCGAAGAGTCTCAAATTTCTGTAATTTTGTTTCGATATAATAAAATAATATTTCACAAATATTCATATTGTGTTTCTATCTTCTAGTAGATGTTCTGTGTGCTCCATTTTATTTCTCCTTTAATAATGCACATTTCTTACAAAACCGTAATATGAATCTGAAATACTAATTGCATTTAAGAGATGGTATTTCAGAACTAATAATTTCATTCATCTCCCCCTCGAAGCCGAAAGGGTTTCTGATTTATATTTCAAATATGTGCAATTTTCATGAGCTCTTATGGAGCCTCAATGACATTTAAATCATCTATACAAACTGCAATAAAATCTAATCTAGATACTGAAAATATATGGAAAATAGCTTGTTCCACATGTGTTTGGATTGTTTTAGATCATATAAGGATTTTTGAAACTTAATAGAATAAGTATTTCAGGACTATATGTTTCATGCATTTCATATCTAATGATCCATATAAATATGCAGTTAATCATGCATACTCAAACTCTTGGTAACTATCAAGCTAATAAAAACCTCAATATAATTTCATCTACTTCAAAAGCATATCAAAATTATTTCTACAGGAAACATACTCGTGATTTATTTATTACATTTTCATTTACTTTATACAAATACCCACTGATATTCAACAAGCATCACCTTTTAGGTGTTTGGACTATAAGTCCATATATATCACATTTTCTTAGTGATATCAATTCTGCAGGAATTGTTTCTTTCTATTTTGGCCAATATTTTTACGTCGGTATTCTTCGACGGTTCTTGACTCACTTTCTTTATTACTTCTGGTAATGTCAAGTGCCATCTTATATGAAAATACATTGTCGACAACGGTTTTATTTCTATCTATAATTTCTTCAATACTCATGAAATGTATCAAGATCTCGTTATTTTCAGATACCTGTCCCTATTCAATGGAAGACATTTCATGAAAAACATTTTCAGGAGGTACTCTTTAGGAGTTTTATTATGAGAGAATTTTGTACATAAAGTTTGGATGAATCTTATTGCTTGTTTTGTGGGTACGGCCTCTTCAAGAGCACCAATTTCTTTTCTTTATGCTTTTCTCTTTTGGGATGCTTTATCATTTGTATCAATAGATCTCACACTTTTGGGCATGTCTTGTGTTCATTAGACTACTAAATTTCTTAATTGTCCTACGAGGACTTCAATTCTCGCTGAGATTTTAGCAGTTAGAATATGATACATTTTTATCTTATTGCATCGATAAATTAATTATCATATGAACTTTCAGTTCACCTATGATAATCAAGATAACGTCGAATTATTTCATTTTATTTGCTTCTAGCAAATTTTTCTTTCCACTCATAGTGGGAAGACTTTATAGTAAAAGAATCATCTGGTTCTTTTATAGACGTCCATATAAAAATTATTCGACTTATCGTAATTTATTTCGGATGATCAAGGTAATCATGGAAAGCATACAAATGTTTTGAATCATATCATTTTTTATGCATCATAATATTTTATTCAATAGTTGTATAATATCATCTCAAAGAGAAAGATTATAGTTTTTCCAATACGAGCTTCTGGCTCGAAATCATAGAAGTATTATAAAGATATTCATCACCACGTCTAATCTCTTGGTTTTTTTGAAAAAATGCATCATTCTCTTCTGAAAATGATATAAATCTAATATCATTCACTTCAGGAAATGATGTGGAACTAATAGGACGTGACTAATGATTTCTTAACAAAATCTCATTATTTTGCTTAACCATTAGAAGACCAGATATAAATTTAGAATATATTGTGAACTTTTGCACTCGATATTGCTATTTCAAGAGCACATTCGAGGCGTTCATTTTAAACATATATTCTTTAGTAAATTTTCTCTATACAATTTCAATATGCAACTTCAGATGCATTAATCATAATGAGGTTTTGGTATACGTATTACTCATTTAAACTATCTCACAGAATCAATAGATTCTTTATTATGAAATATTCAATAAAATTATTGGTTTAGAGCGATCTTTCTGGGATGCTCAATTTCTATTCCAAGAAGAATTTTATCATCAATAATTCATAACAAGTATAAAAAATAAATAGAACTTGTATATAAACTATGTGAACAAACATAAAATTTTATCAAGTAATAATAAGGAATATAATCTTTAGTACTCACATTGGGGATTGCAAATAATATATTGAAAAACTTACTTGAAGTAGAAGACCATTAACTTCAGAATCAACAGAACCTCGTGCTGATAATGTGTTATAAAACTAATAAAAAGAGAGTGTGAAAGAGAGAGAGAGAGAGAGAGAGAGAGAGAGAGAGACAAAGAGGAAATTGCAAGAGAGAGTTGTTCTTCAATGTAAAATTTGATGCATATACTAGGCCTGTGCAAAACATCCGCTGGGCCGCACAACCCACACAACCCGATTGGGTTGAACCCGCTAAAATCGGGTTGAGTAAACGTCGGTTTCGACAACGCTCTAATCCGACTAATATCGGATGAAATTTGAATCCGACTCAAAATCCCTTGCAGTGAAAAAGCCAAGCCCCTCTCTGGTTCCTTACTTCCATTGCGATTAATCTAGTAATATAAATTCCTTCTCCTTGATTTGAAGATCTGAAAACTTGGAGATATGAAGATTCGAAAACTTAGAGCGTGACTTTTGATGGTACTTTTTGGTAGCGAGAAAGACGGAATGATCTGAAGGTGCGAGGTTGCTGTTCTTACTTTAACAAAAACTCATATTGTAAATCACAGCATTTCTTCTTCTTCTTCTCATCTCTGTTGTGGGCTATTTTGATTTCATCTCCCTGAGGCCGTGGTGGTTAGATTGAACCCGTTCTTCTTACTCTACTTTGCTTTCAAACATTCACCTTCGTTTGTAGATCCAAGACGTTGAAAACTTCACTTATATGAGATCTTGTTTTGGCTTTCTTGATCCCTTACTATCAGACCTAAATAAGTTCCAAAATTTTGTCCAAAGAGAGATCTGCAAGACCAAAAAATTGGGGCAAAAGAAACTGGTTTCTCTTTTCTTTCTCTCTCTCCTTAATTTTTCCATGAAAAATTTGGTCTTGCTTTCTTAAATTTCTCTGTGTGGCTGTCTGTGGGTGTGGGCTTGTCGCATTCAAGGCTACAATGGTAGCCGAAAACACAATGAAATCCAGGGAGGTCTCAACGATGATAAAGCACGACCTCATCTTTGTCCCAACGTTGTCCTTTTCACCCTCAAGAACGGCTACAACGACGGCTACGGCAACCCTTTCTAGGGTTTACCTTCCCACTTCCTCCTCCAACTCCAAAACCAACCCAGATGCAAATCATCTT
Source organism: Carya cathayensis (assembly GCA_011037825.1). Taxonomy (NCBI): domain Eukaryota; kingdom Viridiplantae; phylum Streptophyta; class Magnoliopsida; order Fagales; family Juglandaceae; genus Carya; species Carya cathayensis. The sequence goes on from QGSO01000586.1 coordinate 278,290, forward strand.
TACTAGAGTAATTTCAAATGGAAAGATACCCAGATGCACATCGAGAGAGAGCATACCTTAGTAAATCGAGTCGATCTTGGAGCTACCGAGTGCCGTCTGAGAGAGAGAGTGAAGATGAGTCAGATCGGGTTATATGCTTATCTGCACATGCCATTGTTGCTGTTCTGAAAGTTTTGACCCGACCCGCAACATGACGGGTCGAACCGGACCGCTTTCATCTCAGCTTGTTTGTCGGTTCGGGTCGGGTTGGACCAAAAACTAACTACGGTGGATCGGGTTGAAGGCCTAGCATATACAAGGGAATGATACATATATATATATGAGTACAAAGGGGTAGGTGTAGCTTAAGTCTCCATTGATGGCTAAAGATATGTCTTAATTGATGGTTCAATGGTCTTAATTAGTGGCTAAAGATTAGTCTTAGTTGATGGTTCAATAGTCTTAATTAGTGGCTATGTATGGTTATACAAATAAGTTTATAACATTTCCAACATATTTCATAACTATGTTTTAAAATTAGGGTTATTATTGTAAAATACCTTATAAAAGTAACACTAGTACTTTACAAAAATACCCTAATTTTACTTCACTTTACAACTATGTGTTGTGTGTGCATCATTACTCATTAGCTCGTGATTGGTGCTTCTTTCTGCTAATTTGAAACTTCAAATTTACAAATTTGCATGCAAAACTATGATTCTCAAAAGTCAAGGTCGATCATTAGTTATTTTGATTATCAAAAGTGAGTTTTTAAAATATGAAACCTCCAGGTACTCTATTTGAAAAAAAATAGATAAATCTAAAATTCATTGGAGAAAATTATTTTTTAATAATGGACTCTATTTTTTTTAAGGCAAATATGAGATTTACACACTTTAAAACTGTATCTAACATTACTCTACTCTAAACTAAAGTAAAATGAGAGAAGCATCAATGTAAGCCTTGCAATAAAGCCTTAATTTCTTCAAACACACACATTATTATAAGGAAAAGAACTCACAAATCTCTTTTTCAACACTAGCTAGCTACTTGATCTCAGAGTTCATTAATCGAGTACGTGCTTGCTATTTCTTTCTACTTATAACATAAATAGTAACACGGGCATTGCCATGATAGGCTTTACTGCTACACGTACGAACATCGCAATCATGTACTTGCTTTATGCATGAATGAAAATTTTCTAATAGTTTATAATAATTAATTGATGATCTGATCAACCCATGCAAGGCTCTTGCATAGATTAGTTCAACCTCTTACAGTTCTTTCTAATCTCTCCTTTTGATCCGGAGAGCGGTTTGATGGAATCTGTGGATCCACCATTAAATAGTTGTTGGTCAGAGTGAAGAAGTCCTCCGTTTTGGATGAGATTCTTGTAGTAGTTCTTCTCAAACTTGGTAGGGTTTTGAATATCAAGAGGTGCCAAATTGTTGTCCCCTGAAGTCTGAACCACTGGTTCTTGGGCAGTTTGATCTCCTTTTTTGAGCAAATGAAGTGTCAATGTTGTTGGTCTCGTTGTATATGCGAGCTATGAAGGATGTGCACCTTGCTTGTCCAATTGTGTGAGCCCCTAGTATTCACGTACAAATTAACCCATATATATTTAGTTTCAATTATCAAGCCACCATGTACCTGTGGAAAGCCCCAACTTATCTTAAAAACTGAGTCCAAATTAGAGATCACTTTTCTTTAGAACAAAAACAAAACAAAACGGGAGAGAGATTAAAATACCAGATAAAGTCACCATGTCCCTGATGGAAAGCCCCAACTTATTAAATCTAGAGATGATTTGGTTTAGGTTAGAAGTTGGGGGAGGAATGCTGTTATTTGCAGCAGCCTGGCTTGCAGTCCTAGCGTCTCTTCTTCCTAGTTTTACATCCCAATTGGGCCCCCCAAGCTGCAAAATTTCAATAGAAAAGAAGAAGAAAGAAAGAAAGATAGAAAGAAATTAGCTAGTAAGTACTGTTAATAATGCAATATATATATATATATATATATATATATATAATTGGTAGTGAATTACAACATGTATAACATTAATCCAGTAGCTGGGATACATGACAAACATACAGTGACAACGGAATCGCGAGCAGCAATGGCCACAATATCGGCACATGAGACCACACCGGGACACACTTTCTCCACCGCCGACTTTATATTGTCAATCACTTGGAATCCTCTGACCGAGTTCCTATTAGTATAAGGACCTGCATTCTTCTCTCCTCTTAACTTGGAAGTGCCATCAAGCAGAATTGACCCGTCACATCCCTATATATATATATATATATATGATCAATTATCATCATCATCAATTACTAGACTATATCATATATCTATATATATATATGCGCTCGCTATACTACATGCCTGCCACGTTAACTCAGAAATAGCCTAATTAATAATTTAGTGAAGGACTTTAGAGGCATGGCCCAACTCGCATATAAGACACACACACATGATGATATATATTGTTCGAGCCGCAAAGTCAGTCAAACAGATCGACCAGACATTAATTAGCTAGGTAGGCCACTTCAATGTTCATGATTTGACTAGGATAAGAAAACTTACATTGACGAAGCAGTCATGGAAGAACAAACGGAGGAGAGAGGCACCCATTCGGGTTTCCTTCGATATTGCAGACTCACAGTGGATTTTGCAGTGGAAAAGAGCTTTGGACAAGAGCTGGAATAAAAATTCGTTGAAATCTGAGCATTGATGCTACCCATGAATAACAAAAGGAAAGCCAAAGTAATGACATTAATGGATATTGAAGAAGAAGAAGATGCAGCCATTGAAGGAATAGAAGTTGTAACTAGCTAGGAAGTATGACTTATGTCATGCTGATGATCGATCAGTGAGTTGCGAACGAGATGTCTCAAGGCGGGCGGGTTTTATAACGAGCTTCTCAAGGTGACCATGGGGTCGGCAGGTGACCTAACACGTAGACTCTTATTTCATGCAACTTGTACGTGTTCAGTTTAATTTCAAACAGGAAAAATAAAACAAGGGGAACCATGAATCAAAGACAGAGACATTATATATGATATAGAGACCTTAGAATCAAATTAACTTATGTCAAGTGGATGGTGTGTGCATGTGGTGTACAAGTCTTAGAATAGATCATGAGTACGTATACTATTCTATAATATATATAAGTGTATGTATATATATATAGATATCGAGACTTGATGTTGAAAGAGAAAATTTGATTGGAAACACTAATATATAGCTATGAGTATTCAGATATATTATTGATCTTTGCTAGTTCAAGTCAATTAATTAAAGTAGTTACCGGTTAACTGGTTGCCTGAACGAAAGAAAATTCAAGTAGAAATCTTTAAGAGTAGTGATGCTGTCGAATAAGCAGCTGCGTTTTCCTTGGGCCTTTCTATAAATCCCTGCCTGCACGCTTCTAGTTACTCTAAGTGAATAGTGGCTTGGAAGTAACAACGTACGTACGTATATATGTATATATATTAGTAACAACAATCTATCAGATCGATCTAGGCCAACCAACAAAGATTTGCATGATGTTTTCTATGCTCTAATTAATGGGGATCTTTGATAGGGGCTTTTATGAAAATAGTGTGGACAGAGATCGATCAAATACTGAGTCAAGTTTCTTGTACTTTTTGACATCCCTGATCATCCGCTAATTTACTTCCTTAACCACGCAATGGTACGTTGAACTTGTCCTAGCCCATTGCACCCTAATCACCTAAATATACATTGCCATGCATGCAAGTGGCCTGGCGCTAACCGAATTTTGCATTCGCAAGTCAATGTTATAATCACGAGGGTTAAACCCAATTTGTTATGGTCTCGAGGGTTAATCAAATTAGTATTTAACCAAATTATAATCACCAGGATTAATCCAATTTGTTAAGGACTACTTGATAGTAAACCAAATTAATATCAAACAATTTTATGGCTTTCGAATTAATGGTTGGGCTTTAATTTAATAGTTGATATCAGATTAGATACTATTGATCCACAAGTACTTTTAGAATTGTTAGATACTAGTTTGACTATTTCTTTTAATCCTCAAGATCATAAAATTCTAGAGGACCTGGTTGCGAATACTATTTTTGCGATAAATTAGTCACAAAAATCCGTTTTTCTTGTAGTGACCTAATCAGAAAAAATTATAACGAGAAAATTATATTCAATATCAGTACTCCTGAATTGTCGATTTGGATCTAAACTTTAAAAATTGGCAATTTAATTTGAACTATAAACTAGTAACGGTTCAAGGTCATCCTTTCAAATTCCGAGTACGGTATGAAGATTAATACGTAGCCAATCTAGGAATATTATTCAATATTTTTACTCTGATCTGCTAACCAGAAAAAAGACTTTATGGAGTAAGTGGATTCTTGGAGAATGAGATGAGATAAGAATTTTGTAAATAGTAATGAAATAATTTTAATTAAAATATTTTATTGAATTTTTAGAATTAAATGAGAGAAAATTTTAATAAAATAATATTATAAAGTTAATATTGTCGCAATATAACTTTTGTTTTAAAATTTAAAAAAATATTGTTATTTTTTATGTTTTATTTGGAAACTTGAGAAAGTTGTAATGATTATATAAAAAAAATTAAAAATTAAAAATTAAAAAGTACTTGTATTTGATTGATGTTTGGGATAAAAATTATGAGAAATTTTAAAATTAGATAAGATGAAATGTGTTTTCCAAACAAATTAACACTAAGTCTCGCACACATAAACTCAGATTTAGATCACAACAATACCAAGTTTGCTTAACATATAGATTAATATATATTCGAATTAGTAGACTGAAAAAAAAAATAATGGTCCAACTAGTTGCAAATAGACCAAAGTTATTACATACACACAAATATCTGACAGGAGTAGCTAGCATATATGTTCATACATCCTCACAATCATGCACCCTATTTATACCTGTAACCCCAGAGGAGATATATCTAAGACTCTGCCCTCCATTTGAAGACAACCCTCCTTCACTTCTGTGATATCCTTCTTGTAAACATATTTACTTGATGCCCACAGAAAGGCCCCTAAATTAATTATGGATATGACCAGCAGGAACACGTAATAGTAATCCAAGTGACAGTCATTCAAATTGTCACCTATCCAACTCTTCCCCCCCTCCCTTCCTGTAATTTTATCCACCATTGTTACTAAAAAGCTGTTCAAAAAGTTGCCAACACCAATCCCACTTGTGAAGAACGTTGTCCCAAGACTTTGCATGTTCTCTGGAGACTGATCATAGAAGAATTCTAGCAACCCAATTGCATTGAACACATCCGCGATGCCTAGTAGAACGTATTGGGGCAATAGCCAAAATATGCTCATAGGAACAATTTGCTTGGGACCTACTATGTGGTTCACTCTTATGACATGCATGCGCCTAACTTCCACAGCATAAGCAACTCCAGTGGCAATAACTTGTATGATAAATCCAATCCCTAGCCTCTGAAGAAGTGTGATTCCCCTAGAATTTCCAGTTCTCTGACGCATAAATGGTACAAAGTAACGATCATACATGGGCACAAAAATAAGCATGGAGAGAGTCACAAAGCTCCCTAGCGAGGCAGCCGGAATTTGGAAGTTGGGGCTCAGGCTTCGATTTAAGGTGGTACCTTGTTTGACAAAAAGAGTGTTGATTTGTGCCCAAATCGTGCTAGGAATTAGTGTTACAAGCCATATCAGTATCATCCCCAAAATTAACTTGGCTCCTTCTACCTGAGTCACTGTGCATGGTGGTCTTGAGGCGTCCAAGTTGGCATCTTTTATTGCAGCCTTGTCCAAGAACCTGGAGAATATATGTAAACTACCTTAATTAGTATTAATTAGTATATCATATCATGCCTCTCCTCGTGCGTTATTATTCGATTTTTCATTGAATCATAATTTAAGTGAAGTTTGGACGGTAATTTGAGATGGAAATTTTAAGTTAAATAAAATATTATTATAATATTATTTTTTAACATTATTATTATTTTAAGATTTAGTAAAATTAAATTATTTATTATATTTTATGTAAAAATTTAAAAAAATTATAATAATTAAATAAAATAAATTCAAATCAATTCTAAATCCAGCCTTATTCTTCCAAACTCTATGGTTAAATTTGTGGATCAGGTATCTATCATTATTGGGTTTTCTTTTACAATTTATTGGAATTCGGGACAATGGTGGGGGCATGCACAACTCAGCGCTGCCATCCCACGATAAGGCATCCTTCATCAGAAACAACTTGACACAAAGATCGATTGTGACAATTCATCAAAGACGTGCAAAGGAAGCAGTGTACTGAGAGCACTAGCATTAGCTTCATCAAAAGTTAATGTATTTCTAAATTTTGATGAATTTATTTAAAATGAATCTACATTGAATTCATCAAATGAGTATTTGAGAAGTTTTGAGCTACAGTAAATGTTACTATCCCTTCAAATTTGAAGGTCTACTATTCAACATTCAAACTAATGTTTTATTCTAATTTTAATAGGCAATGGTTTTATTTTATTTTATTCTAAATTAGTTGGGAATCAATTATTTAAGTATTAAATCAAACTATTAATGTCCATATGGTTAGTATAATTATAAAATATGAAAAAAAAATTTAAAAATATTATTATTAAAAAAATAATATTATATTATTATTTTGATGAATCTAATGACTAATCCAATATGGAATTATAGATATGAAGGTTTTGGAGTTATGAAAAATTTATACTTTTTATCAAATTTTAAAGATGAATTTGATGAGTCTAATGCTAATGCTCTGAAGGGTGCGCTTGAGGAGCTTTCTTCAAAGGACAAGGTTAGGGTGCAAACCAAATGTACACTTCAAATATACACATAAATGTAAATGGTATTTTCCCTTTTTTTTAAGCATTTTTTAAACATACTTAATCATTAAAAAAAAACTCACTAATAGTTATTTTCTGGATTATTAAAAAAATTAAAATATATGAATAGACACATTTAATAAACATATTTGAGAGCCGTGCTATTATTTTTCTTCTTCGAATCAATGACCACCAAAATCCTCATATATATATATATATATACGCCGTACAACCTATTCTTTGGAATTGGGTGGTCCACCAGGTGCCTGTCCTGGCACTAGGGTTCCAAAGTGACTTTGGGGTATATGTACTAAACGCACGATGTCCTTAGATTCCATCTCACAATTATTTACTATGTTGGTGACGTAAAATCATCATTTATTTCAAAATTTTAGGTTAATAGAAAGAATATTTAATTACATGGAATAAAGTATATACCATGTGTAATCACCATTTATCTTAAAATTTAAACTAATAAAAAAAATAATTTTAATTATTTGTATTATATTCTTAATAGATAAGATATTATATTCTTACTTGGACAATAAAAAATTTATAGCATTCATGACGCTTCATGTACCAGCAACCTAGCAAGTTCTATCGTTTCAAAAACTAAATTGGCAATTAATCGAGGGTCACTGTTATTGGATCATAAACAGAACCTTTATTCTTAAAGGAAAATACTTTAGTAATAGAGGAATTATACAAACATAAACCTACAAACTGATGTGGTTTGATGCGGTACGTAAATGATAAAATTACTTTTATTATAAAGTAGATCTAATAGATCTTATGAAACCATATCAGTTTATAGGTTTATCTTGTATGATGTGTTTCTAACGGTTCTCATTTTTAAATAATTGAAAAAAAAAGAGTAGAAATTTTACAGAGTTCACCTGAAAATGGTGGTGTGATGGACCTGTCTCTTGCCACTGCTTGTGTGATGCTGCAGCTCAAACTCATAAAGCTCTGAGGGGTTGTTAGGTAGTTGAAGCTTCCTATTTTTGAAGGCAGCAATAGGGACTCGAATCAAGTCCCTTGCAGGACTTTTAGACTTCCTAACTTTGTGCCTGTAGATTGGGATCCCCATGTAGAAAATAAATAGGGACAGCAGAAGCCCGGCCGTAGGTATACCGTAGCCTAATCCCCATCCAAGATTGTCTTGAATATAAACAAGGCCAAGAGTGGCAACTAAAGCGCCTAAGAAAGTGCTGAACATCCACCAGTTGAAGAATGAAACCTTGAGCTCTTTCTCATGGGGGTTGAAATCATCAAACTGGTCTGCGCCAAAGGTGGATATGTTGGGCTTCGTTCCACCTGCCCCAATTGCTATAGTGTAGAGAGATAAGTAGAAGAAGGAAATCTGTGAAGTGGAGGCCTTGTTGCAGACTCCATTTGTACATGATGGCCTCAAGCTTTTGAGTGAAACTACCGTTGTCAGAAGCACCATCCCCTGTTGAGATACTAGTATAAGCATGATCAGCTAGTTTTACAAGAAACAAGACATTTGTTCATCATGCAGCTGGAAGTTACAAAGCTTACGAAATCAGCTATAATGGGGAAATTTCAATTAAGTGACAATATGCTATTAATGTAAATTGCATGCCTGGATTAGTCTTTGTGAAGGCTAATCCATTTGTGAAGCCTAACCCAACTTCCAATTCAATGCCATTTGTTGCTTCAGTTGATGAAATTTAGGTCCCTAGCTATCAATGAGTAGAAACAATAATACTCGATATTTTAGTGTAAATTAAATTGTGGAGGTCTAGCTAGCATATTGAATCATAAGCTTCTAATTGACTACAAAATGGGCATCCTGCAAGCAAGTAGCCAATAAATCTAACTAGCTTTTGGACTTTGGATGGTCCCCCCGTGCAAAAACAAAGAATCTTAATATCGGCCTTTTGGAGTAGGTAACCTAGCTAAGATATGGTCCAAACACATGGGGTGCATTAATTCCCTGCAGATTGGAAGATAAAGATAGTGGATATATAAAATCCTAATCAAGTGAAAGATTCCTTGAAAATATGGCTAGGAAAATTCTTTCTAGTTAGTTGGAACATTTCTTTAATATATAACGGATAAACATTCTTAGTGGGAAAATCATCATTATTTACCATGACGTATATGAGTGATGAGACGGCGAAAGTCCAGAAACGACCCGCGTAAGAATCTGCAATGTACGCACCAAGAATTGGTGTAATCCACACAGCTCCGGACCAGTTATTCACATCCCTTACTGATGAAACTGTGTCTTGATGAAGTTGGGTTGTCAAGTAATTCACCAAGTTGGACGCTATTCCGTTGAAGGCCATCCTCTCTAATGCCTCATAACCTGTAACATTGAACAAATTAAGACGAAGACTAGCTACATAACCCATTTGATCATTATATACATATATATGCTACTACTAGAACAGTACTAAAACTTTCGATCTAGTGAGATATAGCATCGTAAATTACCATGCAATATTAGTACTCATGTAAGTAACTTAACTATATATGAAACAATTTGGTGTACTTAGTTTTTGCAGGAAACCAGCTAGCCGGATCTTTAAAAGACGTGTACATTTGCATTCGGCCGGAAGTTTATGTACAAGCTTAGCTAGGACCAAAAAGAGATGCTTGCAAAAACTGATGATATAGTATTACGTACCAATAAGGAAAGCGCAGGCTTTCCATTTCCCAGTTTTAGATGCAAGTACGGGGCGGCCACGAAGATCAACGGTGCCATCTTGGGTATAACCTTTGGCTTCCATCGATCAGAGATGCTTTTTGAACCCTGAAGGAACAAAGTAGGAGAAATAATATATATATATATCTTGTGAAAGAGGAGCTAGCTAGAGACTGTATGCAGCTAGGATAGCGGCGGCGCGCGGACCAGTCGGCTTCCTTGTATAAGTAGGCAAAACTACTCTCTAATTACAAATTTATAATTAAGATATATGCAGCTTAATTAATTAATTAGCTAGCTAGCTGTACGTGACGACCGCGTTATCCTTTTCATGTATAATAGTCTTGGCCAGTATTAACTAGTTTTTAAAAATCTCTTAAACAAATCTTTAAAGTTATACTTGGTCACACAAAATTTTTATCTCAAACACAAAATTTTCATCTCAAATACAAAATTATCATCTCATCATTACAACTTTTCCAAATCCTCATATTAAATATAATAAACTATTCAACTTTTTCTTAACTTTTTCAAATCTCAAAATAATAATAATATTAAAATATAATTATTTTAATATTTCATCTTAAAACACAAAATTTTCATTTGAAAATTCTCAGTGACCAAGCACAATCTAAATGCTTCCAAGCTCTTTCACAGCCTGCAGCTTCCTAGACACATAAGTATTATGAGGGTATAAAAGGAGGGTAATCTATAACAGGGGGAAGAGCAAGGCTCAAGGTCTATAAAAGGAGGGTAATCTTAGTTGGTAAAGTGCACCAGTCAGAAGTTAGTTTAGGAACTTTTGACTCTAGTAAAATTTTTCTGTTGGCCTTTTTTGTAAAAGTGGAAGATGTGAGAGTTAAAGTTTTGATAATGGGGAAGCTTTTGTGGTTGTCAATGGGTGAGAAGAGAAATTATGTGATTATAATAATTTTTCACATAGTAGGTTTTTTTTTCTTTGGGTCCAGTAGTTTTTCTTCGATTTAAGAGTTTTCACGTAAAATTTTGTATTGTTATTATTTCTCTATTTTTCTTATTATTCCTGCAAAGGGTAAATCCTGAGGGGTGAATTTGGGAGGTCTAAATTCCCAACAAGTGGTATCAGAGCCTAGGTTCTTTTGGTGAGGTGAAGCTTTGGTGTGGTAGTGTGGATATATATTGTCTAAGAAGGTCCTGTCTAGGAGATTAGAAATTTAAAACGTGTCCATTGTAACGCTTCAATATTTCTTTGAAATTTACTTAGTGAGATACTATTCATTTCTATGGTAAAAATTCATCAAAGCAATGTCATGAATGAGGTAAAAAAATTGGATTACACAATATTTTGAAGAGCAGACCAACCCTCGAAGTCAACAGTGATACTAGCGACTAGTGAAACGGCTAATACAAGGAGTATATTAGGCAAGTGACTCAAAGTCAGTAAATGGAGATATTAGTATTGATGCTAACATTGTGTCTCTTTCCATGAAAAAATAGACATTTATATTCTTATAACATGCTGCTAATTCTCAAAAGTGCCATGATAGATGATGTGTTAATGTTAGCGGATTTACAAGTTTGCACACAAGTATTAGTTTGATATTGATGTAAGGTGTATGGTGGATATTTATATCGATGGTTGATAAACTTTTAGGAAAGTCAAATGTGAAAGTTACACCATAATTTTCAACAAGATTGTTTTCGACATGGGCCAAAGTGAAATGTTTTGAATTTTTTTATTTTGAATGGGTATGCTTTTATGGTAAAGCATAATAGCAAAAGTTATGAAGATTTTCATTGAGACAGAACTTAGCTGTGGGATCAGTCAAAATCGCAAAGTGGAAATTGTTGGGATTTGCTCCTTTTGTCCCACATGGGTTGGGAGTGAAGGAAGAGTAAGGCCCAAGGTTTATAAAATGAGGCTAATCCTCCTTGATAAAGTGCACCAGTCAGAAGTTTATGTAGAAACTTTTGACTCTAGTAAAATTCATCTGTTGGCTTTTTTTGTTAAATAGGAAGATGTGAGAGTTAGAGTTTTGATGGTGGGGAAACTTTTGTGGGTGTCAAGAGGCGATCATAGAAAATTATGTGATTTTAACAATTTTTCACATAGTAGATTTTCTTCTATGGGTATGGTCGCTCTTTTTCGGTTTAGGGGTTTTTACGTAAAATCTTGTATTGTTATTATTTCTCTATTTTTTTTGTTATTCTTACAAGTGGGTTATTCTCTTACCCTTCATTAATATTAATATTGAGCCCGTAAATTATGTATATAATATATTTCTAATTTTTAGCATGGCTTTTTGCTTGAGGCTTCTCTAGCTAGCATATGCATATATACTCCTGATCCCATGATGATCAGAATCTTAGTTCCCCATATAAATTTGGATTATTACCAAAATTAAACAATCCTTTTCTAATTGAGAAAATCAAGTTCGGCTCGCGCGCGCGGCTCCAAGCTAGCTAGCTAGCTTGGCATGCACTGATATTATTAGGAATCCCCCACTTGCACCGACCGCACTATCTTCTATCTGTCCTTAATTTTGTCTTAGTCACTGCATGCTACTGATCGTCAATATCTACTTCGTTCTCGTCATCACTATTAAAGATCGAGATCGAGATCGAGGGATAGTTAATTTAGGAAGTTAACTCATTCTGCGTGGATATTTAAATTTGCGTGGTCATGAATAAGTAAATTAATAATTAATAAAGTACGCCTGCAGGCAGCTGTAATGAGTTTAATTTACAACATTAATTTAGTACCATATACGTTACATGCATGCATGCATGCATCGATTATGATCGAGTACGTACTCGTGTGTATATATTAATGCTGTTTAATTAATATTTGACTCGATCCCTAGCTATATATATATATATATGCATGGTACTCGAGGAATATTATTATTATATATTATATATGCTTTCCTGGCCTGATGATCATGAGAGAATTAGGAAAATTTTGTGCACAGGGTACTACTGAAATTTAGAGTAATTATTTGATGCCCTGCGTGTTGGTACCAAAAAACTGGCTGCTAGCTAGGATCGGACTTAATTCGCATGACTTCATGAATTATTTATGCAGGCCATCTGCTAAAAGAATTTGTGTAATGGTACGATATGTGGTGATCTTTGGTTCATTAATTGATCCAACTCTGAAATCTTGCTTACAGTAATAGGTTTGCATATTTGTTTATTTTAGTTCATGTATGTCTAATTTTAATTAGTCAATATTCATGAAATTAAAACACACATGCAGCGTCGACTTAAATGAATGTTTGTGTAGTGGTTAGCCATCAATATTCCAACTCGATATCACATAGTACCGTAAGTAGATCGAGCATGTTTGAAATGGGGATGCAAGGCAATGGACCTTAATAAATGGGCTAGGTGTTTGCTGATGAAGCCTTGCTAGGGCATCCCACCCCCCCCCCCCCCCCCCCCCCCCCCCCCCCCCCCCCCGGGCGCGCAAATAGACATGGTCCATGGACGAATCATTCTTGGTTTGAATGTGGGATACTGATCTTTTTCCAATCTTCAGCGAAAAAGAATCTATGCGATCATAAATACAATGCCACTGTCTTGAAGGTGCAACGACTGCCCGAATGGTCGCTTTCCATCGATCGTATGTGGACGTGGACAGCAAGCCATGCAGGCCCCGCCTAAGAACACTAGCCATAATAATGAAGGTTTATGCATATATTTAGTATCTGTCTTGGACCTTTCACCTCGACTTTGCTCGATCGGGCACCCAATGCAATATTTAACTAGGGAAGGTCATAATTCATTCAATGTTGATTGTTCCACGCCTGCAGCATGCATATCCTTGATCAATATTATAATTACATCGATCGTCAGTACTGCCGCGCGCCATATTGTCATATGTATCGACAGCCTAGCTAAACATATATATATCATGACAAAGAGTTTTAAGCCCTATTAACTTCGTGTTTTTTGTTCCCCATTTTAAATAATGCGCACGCGCATAATGAGATAGATCGATCCAACCACTGATATTCTAGATATATATATATATATATATATATAGTTTCTTGAGTACTAAGGTACTATATAATTTTTTAATAACGAATACACCATTGGAACTTATATTGGACAAGAATAGACTATTTCCAATGCGTAAACGGTAAAAGGGGTTTGCATATGCATTAATGCTATTAGTTGTTGCATGGCGTCGAGGGCAAATGGCATCTGCAATAAGCAGTACAGTATCCAGATCCCTGATCTCCGGTCTTACTCTAGTCGGGCCAATGGTCCAAAGAATAGGTAGGCATCTTTGGATTCCCTCTAATTTGTGGCCAGAAAGAAAGAGACCTAACACTACTAGATTTTGATCACGTCTCGATCGTCTTAATGGGAGACCAAGACTTTTTGGCAATATGCCCCCCACCGCCCAAAAAACCAGGAAAAAAAAAGAAGCCCCACCATATATATTGGTTGTTATGAGGCTCTCCCCATCTCCAAAATGATGTCCAATGAGGGTGGATGAATTATTAGATCACAGCGGCCTATCCAACATTGAGGGCTACGTGGGATCGATGACAAGCCTTATCTTTGTCGAACCCACAAATGTGTAAGTTCAAAAAGGTTGCCTAGAGACAAGAAATAACAGAAAGCTAATTGGTTGTCTTTACTGTTAAATTCAAAATGGCCGGTGGAGTCTAATGGAGGGATGCATGGTATATTCCCTTTCAATGTGCATGAGGTAATATCATTAGTTGAGAATATATATATATATATATATATATATATATAGTCAAAGAGATATCTTCTAAAACAAAAAATTAATTACCTATGAATTAAGTCCAACAAATTAAGCAGATGCGTGAATATTTTTTATTTATATGAATTGATAATTATCGAAGTAGACAGTACTGTTGTTCCTATATAATAATGCATTAATTTGCTTTCTCCACTCATCGTAGAATTGCTATTGAACGTTCAATATTAATATTTAAAGGGGGTGACAAGGAGATGTCATGTTGGGCTGCGCAGTAGTACCGCATGCAACTTGCATGAACGATCCTGACAAGGTCATGACCTAGTTGTACTATTAATGAAATGGACATTCACTTACAGCCAATTCAAGCTAATAATTATTGTGACTTTTTTGAAAAAAAACAAAAAAAGCTTTTGTGGTATCATTAATGCACCATATATTTTGAAATTAAATTTTAAATTTTATGATTTTTGTATTGAAGAAGTTTTTTAATAATTGTTCTCAAGTATATTTAGTATTTTCTTAAAAATAAAGAGGAAGAAGCCCTTGGGTGAACTTATGTTCTCCCTCCGTACGGACAAGGATAACAGCATGCATACATATATGCACCAATGGAACCAACAAAAAGTAATGCGACTAAATAAATATGCCGGCGACCGAGAAGGTAATATATATATATATATGATTCAGACAATTTTGGAATATTCATATGGTTATGAATTGTAGAACTGGACGATTAGGAATGCTGGAGCAGTAGAGTGAGAATGTGGTAGCTAGCTAGGTCAACGTTGAGCAGTATCGATCATTCATATAAATATATAAATATATATATATATATATATAAACAGAGGACCTCACCTGCAGTGGCTGCAAATTCATTACTTCCAATTGAAGCTTATATAAAGTTGTCATGCTGAGTCACAGATCGCCCTACGACACAAGTTAACCCAGCTGCTAGCTAAGCCCAGGAAATTAAATAATGGGCGTTTAGGCTTGAGTCCCAGCGCGCGCGCGCACAGAGAGAGAGAGAGAGAGAGGCGTAAAAATAAAAACAGAAGATAGAATGAATAGAGTTCATAACAACCTCCTTAAAACATTTTCTGTTTTCAAATTACCAGATATTGTAGGCTTTACATCCCAAATTATTACTAATTTTCAGAGTGTCACACACACTCCATTAACTATTAAGTCCGAATAGGTAAAGAAGTCCATTTCCCAAACCACGGGGAGGGGGAAAGACACTTCTATGCCCCCACGCTTACTAACAAAAATAAGTTGGAATGGCGTTACTTCGACTTAACAGAAGTTTGGGCTTAAAAACTAGCCTAATCGCAGAAATCCAAGTGGTCAACTTTGGACATTTTTCAGCTTTTAATGGACTTGTAGGAACTAAGGCCTCATTGGTTATATAAGCTATCTCAATTTTCTTATCTAATCATGACAAATTTTTAAAACTTTCAAACAAAATATAATATACAATTCAATTTTTTCAAATCTCAAAATAACAATTATATTATAATAATATTTTATTTAACTTTCAATTCTCATCTATCTCATATGTGTCACCAAACGATGCCAAATCTCATTTCCTTAAGTTTAAAAACTGATCCTGCAAAGCACCCGAAATTATCAATGCTTCCGATCCGTTACTAGAAAAAGAGAAATTTAGCTCTATTTTGTGTCTTTTAAAGTCCGAATCCTGTGTTTATCACCTCCAATTCGCTCCAATATTAACGACTTGAACCTACACCATTTTACAAATTGAAAAGCATATTTCCCCAATCAGAAAGATCAGCACAAGCACCTAACTTTCGTGTATTAATTCGATTAGGACAAACAGAATTATAGAGACTTCTGCATAAAAGTAGTCCCATATAATTGATGGAAAATCTGCAGAACTAATGCAACCGACTCAAGCATCACTCTATATTCTTCTATCATATAAACATGTTTTGGACCCCTAGAGAATTATAGGGGCCATCAACTGAACGGATGAAAAAAATCAGGAATATGTGAGAGTATCAATAGCTTACAAGTACCTGAGGATGAGAATTTCCAAACTATACTTGAACTACATTGTATTCCATCAAAGCAGAAGCCTTGCATACACCTCATGTGACTGTTTTACTAATTACTCATCAGAGCCAAACAACAGCATGATACCATGAAGCAACTAATTGCAAAGACGGCAAATGGTGTTGAGATTGAAGTCCACAGAATATGATCCTACGAAGGACCTACATTAGACAATCTAAAAGACATTATCAAGCACCTTGATGGTTTTACGTATATAATTGGGAATGGAATGGTACTTACTCCAGTATTCATGAGGAGTATCCTATTGTGACTATACAATGAAAATTGAAGGGTTGGTCTGCCTTGATTGCTTATGCAAAATGTTGTACAATATCTCTTCCATCTACTCTAACTGTTCACCTGATTCAACCTCTTCCTCTTCCAGTTTATAGGCATCAATCTCTGCAAAGTATTGCCTCTGCTGCTTAATGAAGTCTTGGGGCAATTCATGGTTCGAAACATCTACACGACACTGCTTCTGCAGATATATCACAGGCCAATTGGAAGTATAGCTAATTATTTACTAATGTACATTCTTATTGAAACCTGATTTAAGATGCAAAAGCTAAAACAAGCAAGAATTGCAGTCTTGCAGAGACAAAACAGACTTAACAGTACATGGCATAATGCAGTAGTTAACTACACTTCAAATACTTAAATACAGTGAAAATCTCTGCGAAATATCTCCCCAGTTTCAGCAGTAAACGTTTGGATCTTTTTCTACAGCATATACTCTGTAATGTGTGACAAACATAGCATAACTCATAGTACCAAAAAAGTCTGCACCCCTTTAGACGGTATCCTTTTTGATGAAGTGATAAGTGAATAAACAGGGAGGGGGGACCCGCTAAAAAATTCAGTTGCATTACAGTAAGGTGAAGAGCAAAAATCCCATACGATATAAGCCAAATTACTTTAGTGTGCCATTAGTGTTTGACTATTGAAGTGAGAGAGTAGAAACAGGGCCAACATCGATGATAAAACCAAAAAAAGGGGTGGAGACAGTATATCATGCCCAAAATAAAAAGAAATCCATGACAAAGCGTTTAAACAAACCTTTTTAGAAGGTGCCATACTTGCTTCTGATTGACCTTTGTCTCTATCTTTGTTTATTCTTTTCCTAATACGAAGGCAAGGGACATTCACAGTGGTGTTAATAAACATTTTGCATGTTAATGAAAAAAACATGATCACAGTCAGGGAAAATCAACCCCAACGGCGATGAAAATAGAATATCGATAAAGAAGTACAAAGTAGAAGAAGAATATTACAAAACAATATACGACAAAAAACATAGCATTGTGTATTTAAAGTTCTTCATTCAAGAATCGCATCTAACAAAACTAATAGAGATTTTACTTAAAATAAATAATAATAGTAATGATAATGGTGACTTCACTTTATGGGGATGCATAAGACTTATATTTTTAAGTCCCCAAGTCTAACTCCAGTTTTTTCTTTACAAGTAAGTCCCCAAGTCTTCATATTCCATAAATCACAAGTTTCCACTGGCCAGGATACCTCTAAAAGATTGGATTTGAAGAAATAATATTGATAATTCAAAAACAAAAGATCATACAAATATTAATCATGTAGGTCACCTATGGGTTCTTTCCAAAATAGCAAAAAATCCATCATGTCATGTATTGCCCAAAGCAGTTCAGTGAATAAAAATTAGGAAATTTTTCATGCCTTCAAACTCAAACCAGTTGTCAAACCATCATGTAATCAGAAGTGTCAAATCAGAAGTTGTCAAAGATTAATTGAAATGAATCACAGATTACAGAAAGATCATACGAATGAAAAATGTTGTGATTTACCGGATAGTCTGCTGGGTCTTTACTGCAGGAGGGCAACTCGAAGGTGCAGCAATTGATCTCGCTTTACCGTTCTGTTTATCTGTAGTCTTTCGTCGACCATATACTGAACAAGTCTCGGATATCTCACAAGTACCAATACCTAAATCCATAACAGAGGATACATTCACTAAGTTGCAGAATCGGAATATATAGGTTGCAAAACAGCGTCACAAAACAAGGACAATGTTGATGAGCACAAGAGGGGGCGAACACCCGAGGAATTCGTGATATAAGCACGCTAGTATCAAAGAGACCCTTCAAATATGCGTACAAACTCGGTAAGAGCAGCAAAAGTCCCAACAATTAAGCTAAACAAACAATTCCAGCGAGGAATTCCTAAATATCAAAATATGTTCACTAGATGATTCATCGTCTAAACTAGTAAATAAATTTCCCCAAACCATAAATCCAAACTCAGATAGCTACCAACAATGTGTAAGAACAATGACTGGGTCAATTCAAACTCCAAAATCAAGTAAAAATAATAGAAAGCTAAACCCTAGTGTAGAATCGCGAATGCAATGCAGATAAACAAAAAAAAAAAAAAAAGAGGAGATGAAGAGGACAATAACCGTGAACTGAGGAAGCATTGAGCGACTGTGGCGGAGGAGAAGAAAAAGAGGTAGGGTCGTCGTTGTTGAAAGCGTGGAAAACATTGGCATGACGGGAAAAGGGAAAAGGGGTTGAGAGAGTGAGAATGGTAGATGGGATAGTGAGGTTGGTAGAGTCGGAGAGGGGTATTCTGAGGGGTTGGCGACGTTTCTTAGCACCCATTTCTACGAATCTTGATTTATTTCATTAATCAGCTCCTAAAACTGTCTGCGATTGTGAGAATCTCTGTCTACTATTATATTGTTAGAGACTACAGTAGGAGAGAGAGAGAATTTTGGAGGAAGCTAATAATGGAGTGGCGGGACGTTCCGAGTTAAGGAAATTGGGTCGAACTCACCGTGACAAACAGAGAGGGAAAGGAAGGACTCAAAAGGAGGGGGGATTGGGATGCAACGGTGGGTGGCGACGACGGGGCGTCCCAGGCACGCAGAGTGGCCTACTCTTTTAATAGGCTGCAGGCTTCACTTTGGGCCTTACTACTTCCCGTAGAGGCCCACGACGGAGCTGGCCTGACGTCTTGTTCTCCATCCACCTTCAATTCATTTGGGCCATATTACTGTTTTCGCAGACAACCCCTTCTAATATCTTCATGATTTCATTTTAAAACCACTCTAGTTTTTACTTTTTTTCAATGAAAAAAGTAACAGGTGGTACAAGGTCTATGTTTGATCAAATAACTAGAAATTGACACGTGTCTTTTTTTAAATATTCATATAAGCGACCAAATAAAAATTACAAATAAATTATGAAATATAATAAAAAGAAAATAACTCAAAATGGGGAGGGGCCAGTACGAACCTGTATGCATGTGTATTAATAATTGATTGTGATTTTGATATGGCCAGCTATATACAGATAAGTTCTGTTTGCTCTTTCTGTCTTAAGTGGAAAATCTTTTAAGGTGTATATATATATATATATATATATATATAATTATATAAAGTTATGTTACATACAATTATTTTGGTGTATTTCTTTTACATTCTATTAATGTGATTGATCAAAATAGTTATTTTATATTAAAAAAAGTAACACAACTAATCACATTAATAAAATGTACCGAAATTTAATTAGATTTACTTGCAAGTATGGTATGTAGCTATATGCATGGCATGAGTAAATTAATCCAATCTTCGAAGATAGCTAGTGCAACTATATATACATCAAAAGGTTGAATTAGAAATTAGAACAGTACCCAAAACATTAAATATGTAGAAAGCAGATTGAGATTCTATCGAAATTCTTTAAGCAGAAAGTAGTGTTGCGTACAAAACAATACCATATTAATTAAGCATATATATGATAGTCATCAGTATCTCGGTGCTGGCTAGCTAGCTGCATATATATATATATATATGCTCAAGGTCTAGTCACTACAAGAAAAACGGGTAATTAGTTGTTAATATTCTTTTTGTTGTTATCAATTGATCGTAAAAGTCCGTTTTTCTTGTAGTGAGTTAATATTTCCGACAAACTTATAGTTCTTTTGTTACTAATTATAAATTGGTGCTTGTTCTTGATGATCATGATCTTCAAACTTCAACCAAATATATATTCCTATAAAACAATTTTAGAAGCTCGGTTCTTGATGATCATTAACAACAGTACTGTGCCCACCAACGAAAATAATTCAAACGGGAGAAACTAGTAAAAGCAAATTAGGATATATGATATATTTATGTAACAGCAGTACTGGATGTTTGGGCTACTCTAGTTCAGTATTTCCACTCCAGTTCTTGATTGCCTGCACCACTGCTTCTTTCACCACTTCAGCATCATTGCTTTCGGCTTGTTCTTCATTCTGAAAAAAATGTCCACGTCCTTGCAAATTACTGCTAGTTATAGAGAAAATGCACAAACGCAAGGGTCTGTATATATATATATATATATATATATATATATACACAGTATAAGTACGCCTCATATAAGTTCATTTTCTTACTTCTCCAACTGCTTGTAACTGGAAATTATCTGCACAAGAAACCCTAGCTTCCCGAACATTAAGACCCAGTTCTTCAAAAGCTTCCAGTATTGAGACAAGCAGGCCTGGGCAACTTTTATGACCTGATGATACATTTACTAGGAAGCCCTTCTCTAGGGTTTCCACCGTAGCCTGAATAAGAAGAAGAGATGTTATCGGTAAAAAATGGAAGGAGAATAAGAAAATGAATTCAAATTGGAAGTGCTGGCCGGGGGTTGGGGGAGATCAAGCCGGCCACCGAGTATATATAGCGCTGTTTGAATATACCACAGGCAGTGGGTTTTGATCACTTGAGGTTTGTGCAGTCTCTAAATCTTGATTCAGTATTTCCACTTTCTGTTTTAGCTCTTCAATGTACTTGGATGCATCTAAAACGATTGAGGAGTCATTAAGCTGCAGTCAAACATGCATAAGCTTAGATGTTATTGTGTGTCTCTCCTGATCAGATAATTAAGCAGCATCAAATTATTTAATTTGATTATTGAAATTTTCCTAGAAGATTGACATTTAAAATTAGAGATTATTAATTATCTGCAGCTAGCCAGGTTGCTAGCTGCAGCTATATATATCACCGCCTCATCTCATTTTATCATGATATACCTAGATAGCTGGTAACTTAAATTTTTTTTATAGTCAATCGTTCTATGTAGGAGTCTTATATGGTGATCAAGGCTATATATATATAGAGAGAGAGCGAGAGGAGTCTAAGGTGAATGAGTAGCAGTGCTGCAGAAGTTAGGGAGGACATGAAAGAAGATACCTCTGGAAAACCAAGGATTTCAATAACAAAAAAGAAAAAGAAAAAGAAAAGAGATGGAGAACAGTACTACTATATAAAAAGACCTAGGAAATGAATAGGTAATTAACAAGACAGCCAATGAAAGCGAAGGCCTAGCTCGGGAAAGAATGCAGGGAAAATTACAGCACGAGAGTTAGTAATGGAACGGAGTAGTTGCAGCTCCTCATGCATTGCTTCTCTTTTGTGCTCCCTAGAAACCATGGATTAATTCTCGATCTGGTCTTTATCTTTCTTTCAGCACTCTCTTTGATCATCTCATTAATTCGATCTATGAACTGACCTGCAAAGCTTTCGAGCTGTTTAAAATAGGAGATGAGCTCTCAAATCGATATGATTTCCTGTTTACTGCCCACATGACTGCCTCAGTTTCTTCGCAACAATATACAAAACAAATTCTACCTCAACTTACCGAACTGCCCTTTTGATACCAATTCCGAAAGCTAGATAGAATTGTTTGAAAACATATATAATTAAAGAAGTTATTTAGCCCAGAAGAAAAGTGAAGGGAAGAATACTACTGCAGAGGAAATAACTAATTAATTATTATATTCCTCAGCAGTCATATGTGCACATGCTAGACTGTGTCCTATTAATTATGGTGAAGCTAGCCAATAATTAATATCGCCTTCAAGTGTCGAACTGATCAGAATCTTCCAAGTTTCAAACCCTAATTTGAGAGTAATCCAATATCCTTTTTTTATAAGTAGTAACTGATCAAGACCACTTGAAGACCCCCGGCTCCAAGGCGAGCTGGAGATTTATATATATATATATTATATTAAAAAAAATGCATTGCTTGATCAAATTAATTGACAATGACAGTACTTTGCATTCATGGAAATAACCTATATCATTAATTAGTTCTTATATATATGACCACTTTATGAAGGATTTCAACATAAATAATTCTAAGGAATTATCCCCATATATATATATCATGGATTAAAATAAAAGCATTCATTTTCCTTCGAAAAGTAACAAACAGATCAAGCTTCAGCAGGTTATTGCTAATTTGGTACATCTGTTTTACTACTATAATCAGTTATACATAAATGGAAGTGACATGCAAAAAGAGTGATGAAAACCACGCAATTAGTAATTAAGTATGTGCAGGCAGTTTCGTTGGACAGCAAAATATATATATATATATATATATATATCCGAAGCCCACTTGATTAATAAACATGAAAGTAAATCAGAGGGACTAAAGTAGCTAGTGACAGAAAATCAAGGGTTCTAGAAAAGGAGTGGAAGAGAAGGGAAGGGACATAAATGGAAATGAAGAGGAAGGAATATTGAGGTGGTTGGCATAAGTTGACGCGAGGAGGGAATCATGAGCTCGTGATATTGGGAAGGGAAGGAGGGAGTGAAGTTGGCCATCGAAAGAAGCAAAGTAGGGGCCGGGGGAAGCAACAAAAATAAGGATGTTAATTTATAAGATAGCTAGCTGTGATTTTGGAATGCCTCCAAACACTCCTCACGGGCTCTTTTATTTTTAGCTCTCCCGGCCCCCCACCTGATCTTTTTGATGTTATATTATATTGTCCTGATCTCTGATCACCAGCTAGCCGTACGGAGCAATAATCGATGAATTATGGTTGTCACATCAAATATTGCTTTAAGGTTGCTAACTCAATTGCCAGAAACTCATAAGAGTACTAGCTGATCCCTGCAGTTTAAAGAGACGTACGTTGCATTATATATAAAGGCCGGCCAGAATGAAGATGATCAACCGGCGGCCTGCCCCAACTGGAAATATCTCAGATGCATGAGTCGTGGTATGAATTGATCACGGGATGCAATGATCTAACAGTAGTACTACTTCATCCACAACTTGAGGTTTGGGTCGAGGCAGGCCGGCCAGTAGCTAGCTGCATGCATGCATGCTCCACCTTAATTATTGCTTGCAACACTGTCTCCATTCTACGAGCGCCGACAAATCACCTGCGTACGTACGTACACATACACCCCCTATATATTCACGTGTGCCCATTATATTATATATATTGACGCAGTTTTCTTCCAATCTTGACAGCCTCTTATGTTATTTCATTTTTTTAGAGCTAAAGATCCACAATACATGCAGTAAGACGTTTAATACATGCATTTTGATCAAAATGTGTGACAAAATGTGTGACAAAATCATTCATGGCTAATACACTTTTTTGGACTGTAATTCTGGTGATAATTGATGTTACCGTCACCACAAAGGGTTAGATTTCTGCCTCCATTTGCCACGGATGAAAACAGATTTTGCCACAACTTCTAGTCATGACAAAAGGTAGTTTTTTCCCATGAATTAACTTTTTATTGGAAAAAGTTTATGGCTCATAAATTATATGCCACCAACGTCTCACGAACAAATTTGGTGACAAAAGATTTTTTCTCACATAGTCCCCACTTATTTCGATCAATTTCCCTTATGAGAAAAACCAATATTTGTTGTAGTGTGACTTGATTCAAAACTAGACATTAATTCATACTGAACTTCAATATTTTGTCAATTAATTAGTTGCATGCTTCATTTCATAAACCAACCGCTAAGATTACTTGACAAAACTTAAGGAAGGTCGTCCAAGCTGTCATATTTGGATAGATCTACAGATACTATATTTAAAATATCTGAACATATATCAGATCAACATTTATTAGTTATCTTTTTTACCCCCACATTTATTCTACTATAGATCTACTGGCCAGCTGCAAACCAGTAAATAGGGGTGTGCATCTGGATCCGAATCCGGATATCCGGTTAAAACCAGATCCAGATCCGGATTGTTTGTTTCTATTTTAGAATAACCTGGATTCAATCCGGGTTTTGTAATATTTTATTTTTAAAAAAACTTTATAACTTTAAAATATATATATATATATATATCTATATATATATATATCAATTTATATATCTNTATATATATATATATATATATATATATAGCACTTTTTTTAAAAAAAATTGGGTATATAATCCGGTTACGGATAACAGGATTATAAAACCGGATTAGTAACCGGATCCGAGTTTTCCTAAACCACCCAAGTGTAATCCGGGCAGTTATCCGCCGGATTCCGGATTTCTGGACCGGACCGGAAAAATATCCGATCCGAATGAACACCCATACTAGTGAAGTTAGTAATTTAACCATATGCATATTTCGTAGTCGCTAGCATCAATATTATTATTATTATTGCTTATGTCTGCATGTCCTAGCGCCTATGCTGTTTTTCTTTTTATTTCTGATATATTGTACTATATATAACTTATCTTTTTGCAGGAAGAAGTATATAGTAGGATTCTTAATTGTGAACATGCTAGCAAATTTCACGTGACATATGATCTCACTTCGGGAAAGAACATTTACGTGCGTGCGCATGTGATCGACCATGAACGAATATAATAAAATTAGTATAAAGTTAGTGATAAATATATATATATGGCTATGAAGAGGCGAGAGAGAGTGAGAGATCAGAGAATTTTTGTCGACATTTTTTTTTTTCCTTTTGGCCATATTCATGTTAGCCATTAGAGAATCTGCAACTTAAGGATATATATATATATATATATATATAATATAAGCAACAAAGACAAGAAGTTTGGCTTCTCATTACATGATCATGTATATGCAGTATGCATGCATGCAGTATGAGTAGCTAATTAAGGGTTTAAAAGTTTGCAGTCTGACGACGATAATTAAATTAAAGTCTAAATAGAAGTCATATAGAAATTATGATTTTTCCAACACTTAAAATCGTGCAAAATCTCTAGTACTTATAATATGATACAACTTAATTAGCACCACCAAAATCTAATTATTAAAATATTCAACATGAACTTTTTATAATATATATATATATATATATATATATATATAAAGTGAAAATATTGGATGCTTTTAATTTGTATATATTAAAGTAAAGAACTCATTTTCACGAAGCAGATTCATTTCTCACACACACACGAACGCACTAGGTTAGAAGGATATCGATCCCCTGGTTGTCACTGTTATAATTCTGGCCATCAATATTAAGAGCATGTTTGGGGTTGCGGTAGAAAGTCTAAAAAGTGCTTTAAAATGATTTAAAGTACTTAAATGGTAAATTTTACCTGTTTGGTAATTTTCTATTAAAGTACTTATAAATGAAAAAAAGCTAAAAAATTACGTTTCAACAAAAGCATCACTTTGATGCTTTTTGTCAGAAGCACTTTATAAAAAGTAACTCCTATTTTTCCGTGGTATGCATATTACGAAATCATCCTCGCTATTTTACCACAATCCCAAATTCGCCTGTCCCCTTCCCCCCCCCCCTCTCTCTCTCTCTCTCTCTCTCTCTCTCTCTCTCTCTCTCTCTCTCTCTCTCTCTCTCTCTCCTCTTCTCTTCTCGGCCTCCGAAGAACTTCACTTTCAGAAGCTTCACGCACCTTCGAGTCTTCAGCCACAGCACCTTCGAGTCTTCAGCCACCGCACCTTCAAGGTCCTACGATTTTCCTTTAGGAGTTTCTCATGGTATATAGCACGTCAGTTTAGTAAATAGGTTGCAGTTGATGTTTTTTGGAAAGAAGCCTTGAGAATTGGTATTGGGGTTTTTGACTATGAGATAGAATTTCTCTAGCTGCATCGGATGGAACTGAAGCTTCCATTTTTTTTTTTTAAACACAGAATAGGATGGCGCTGAATCGGTAGTCTTGTTTTTTCATACGATTTGCTCTCCAGCTGAATCGGTACTCTTCGGTTGGAGATTTCTTGCATTTTTCATACGTTTGCTCTCTATCAATTTTGAATGGAGCTAAAACAGATTTATCGGAGCTAAAACAGAGTTTTTGGAGCTTGGGGGGAGAAATCTTTATTGGTACTCCTCGGGATGTTATCTTTACTTTCCAAAAATCCGAGAAAAATGGAACCGACTGCGCAAGAAGATTGTATTGGATAAGTGTCCAGATTTATTGGGTTAGTTATACTCAAAGATTGGATTTTAGAAACAAAAAAAATCTCCAGATTTTTTGGTTAGCTACCTACTCAAAGATTGGATTTTTTCATCACCAAAAATTTGGGAATATTTCCGTTAATATCCATTCCGAAAATGATTCTCACGTATTTAACATCTTTGCTCTATTTATACAACACCCATGAGTCTGCTGTTCGGTAGTGTGTAAAAAAAGAAAAACTTATCTTCAATTCGGTGGTATTGCAAATTGTGTGGAGTGTGCATGCATTCGGTGCTATTGTCATTTCTGCACAGTGAGTAAAAAGGCATCCATTCAGGTACGTTGTAATTGGTCTTATTTCCTCATTTTATTTTCTTAAAATTTGTCATTTGATATGTTGACTCTGGTTTGTAAAATATTTTGCTCTGTTGCTAGCCCCATTGTTTGTGGCCAGAATCGCATGACCATGACTCCTGCAACTTGACAACTGGGGGCCACTTTGGCTTCTACTTAATCAAGAAAAACTGCTGTGATTAGAAAATTTCAGATTAAGAATTTCAAAATTTCAAGGAAGTTGGCAATTTGACA